>CM075885.1:7706663-8074163 GCA_038021265.1 Cyprinella venusta
GGTAACACTGTCATTTTTTTTTTTTGGCCGAAATTTTGACCCCCTCCGATCTTCTTGAAACTCTGGATTCTGACAGAGGGCCACGAGACTTCGCCCACCGCGCAAAAATGGAGGCTCTAGACCCTTCCAGAACCGAGATATCGAAGGTCAAAATTTGCACCTGAAAAAAAAACATAAGGGGTAACACTGTCATTTTTTTTTGGCCGAAATTTTGACCCCCTCCGATTTTCTTGAAACTCTGGATTCTGACAGAGGGCCACGAGACTTCGACCAGCGCGCAAAAATGGAGGCTCTAGACCCTTCCAGAGCCGAGATATCGAAGGTCAAAATTTGGACCTGAAAAAAAAACATAAGGGGTAACATTGTCATTTTTTTTTTTTTGGCCAAAATTTTGACCCCCTCCGATTTTCTTGAAACTCTGGATTCTGACAGAGGGCCACGAGACTTCGACCAGCGCGCAAAAATGGAGGCTCTAGACCCTTCCAGAGCCGAGATATCGAAGGTCAAAATTTGGACCTGAAAAAAAAAACATAAGGGGTAACACTGTCATTTTTTTTTTTGGCCGAAATTTTGACCCCCTCCGATTTTCTTGAAACTCTGGATTCTGACAGAGGGCCACGAGACTTCGCCCACCGCGCAAAAATGGAGGCTCTAGACCCTTCCAGAACCGAGATATCGAAGGTCAAAATTTGCACCTGAAAAAAAAACATAAGGGGTAACACTGTCATTTTTTTTTGGCCGAAATTTTGACCCCCTCCGATTTTCTTGAAACTCTGGATTCTGACAGAGGGCCACGAGACTTCGACCAGCGCGCAAAAATGGAGGCTCTAGACCCTTCCAGAGCCGAGATATCGAAGGTCAAAATTTGGACCTGAAAAAAAACATAAGGGGTAACACTGTCATTTTTTTTTTTTGGCCGAAATTTTGACCCCCTCCGATTTTCTTGAAACTCTGGATTCTGACAGAGGGCCACGAGACTTCGACCAGCGCGCAAAAATGGAGGCTCTAGACCCTTCCAGAGCCGAGATATCGAAGGTCAAAATTTGGACCTGAAAAAAAAACATAAGGGGTAACACTGTCATTTTTTTTTTTTGGCCGAAATTTTGACCCCCTCCGATTTTCTTGAAACTCTGGATTCTGACAGAGGGCCACGAGACTTCGCCCACCGCGCAAAAATGGAGGCTCTAGACCCTTCCAGAACCGAGATATCGAAGGTCAAAATTTGGACCTGAAAAAAAAAACATAAGGGGTAACACTGTCATTTTTTTTTTTGGCCGAAATTTTGACCCCCTCCAATTTTCTTGAAACTCTGGATTCTGACAGAGGGCCACGAGACTTCGACCAGCGCGCAAAAATGGAGGCTCTAGACCCTTCCAGAGCCGAGATATTGAAGGTCAAAATTTGGACCTGAAAAAAAAACATAAGGGGTAACACTGTCATTTTTTTTTTTTGGCCGAAATTTTGACCCCCTCCGATCTTCTTGAAACTCTGGATTCTGACAGAGGGCCACGAGACTTCGACCAGCGCGCAAAAATGGAGGCTCTAGACCCTTCCAGAACCGAGATATCGAAGGTCAAAATTTGGACCTGAAAAAAAAAACATAAGGGGTAACACTGTCATTTTTTTTTTTTGGCCGAAATTTTGACCCCCTCCGATTTTCTTGAAACTCTGTATTCGGACAGAGGGCCACGAGACTTCGCCCACCGCGCAAAAATGGAGGCTCTAGACCCTTCCAGAACCAAGATATCGAAGGTCAAAATTTGGACCTGAAAAAAAAACATAAGGGGTAACACTGTCATTTTTTTTTTGGCCGAAATTTTGACCCCCCTCCGATTTTCTTGAAACTCTGGATTCTGACAGAGGGCCACGAGAATTCGACCAGCGCGCAAAAATGGAGGCTCTAGACCCTTCCAGAGCCAAGATATCGAAGGTCAAAATTTGGACCTGAAAAAAAAACATAAGGGGTAACACTGTCATTTTTTTTTTTTGGCCGAAATTTTGACCCCCTCCGATTTTCTTGAAACTCTGGATTCTGACAGAGGGCCACGAGACTTCGCCCACCGCGCAAAAATGGAGGCTCTAGACCCTTCCAGAACCGAGATATCGAAGGTCAAAATTTGGACCTGAAAAAAAAACATAAGGGGTAACACTGTCATTTTTTTTTTTGGCCGAAATTTTGACCCCCTCCGATCTTCTTGAAACTCTGGATTCTGACAGAGGGCCACGAGACTTCGACCAGCGCGCAAAAATGGAGGCTCTAGACCCTTCCAGAACCGAGATATCGAAGGTCAAAATTTGCACTTGAAAAAAAAACATAAGGGGTAACACTGTCATTTTTTTTTGGCCGAAATTTTGACCCCCTCCGATTTTCTTGAAACTCTGGATTCTGACAGAGGGCCACGAGACTTCGACCAGCGCGCAAAAATGGAGGCTCTAGACCCTTCCAGAGCCGAGATATCGAAGGTCAAAATTTGGACCTGAAAAAAAAACATAAGGGGTAACACTGTCATTTTTTTTTTTTTTTTGGCCGAAATTTTGACCCCCTCCGCTTTTCTTGAAACTCTGGATTCTGACAGAGGGCCACGAGACTTCGCCCACCGCGCAAAAATGGAGGCTCTAGACCCTTCCAGAACCGAGATATCGAAGGTCAAAATTTGGACCTGAAAAAAAAAACATAAGGGGTAACACTGTCATTTTTTTTTTTGGCCGAAATTTTGACCCCCTCCAATTTTCTTGAAACTCTGGATTCTGACAGAGGGCCACGAGACTTCGACCAGCGCGCAAAAATGGAGGCTCTAGACCCTTCCAGAGCCGAGATATTGAAGGTCAAAATTTGGACCTGAAAAAAAAACATAAGGGGTAACACTGTCATTTTTTTTTTTGGCCGAAATTTTGACCCCCTCCGATCTTCTTGAAACTCTGGATTCTGACAGAGGGCCATGAGACTTCGACCAGCGCGCAAAAATGGAGGCTCTAGACCCTTCCAGAACCGAGATATCGAAGGTCAAAATTTGGACCTGAAAAAAAAACATAAGGGGTAACACTGTCATTTTTTTTTTTTTGGCCGAAATTTTGACCCCCTCCAATTTTCTTAAAACTCTGGATTCTGACAGAGGGCCACGAGACTTCGCCCACCGCGCAAAAATGGAGGCTCTAGACCCTTCCAGAACCGAGATATCGAAGGTCAAAATTTGGACCTGAAAAAAAAAACATAAGGGGTAACACTGTCATTTTTTTTTTTTTGGCCGAAATTTTGACCCCCTCCGATTTTCTTGAAACTCTGGATTCTGACAGAGGGCCACGAGACTTCGACCAGCGCGCAAAAATGGAGGCTCTAGACCCTTCCAGAGCCGAGATATCGAAGGTCAAAATTTGGACCTGAAAAAAAAACATAAGGGGTAACACTGTCATTTTTTTTTTTTTTTGGCCGAAATTTTGACCCCCTCCGATTTTCTTGAAACTCTGGATTCTGACAGAGGGCCACGAGACTTCGCCCACCGCGCAAAAATGGAGGCTCTAGACCCTCCCAGAACCGAGATATCGAAGGTCAAAATTTGGACCTGAAAAAAAAACATAAGGGGTAACACTGTCATTTTTTTTTTTTGGCCGAAATTTTGACCCCCTCCAATTTTCTTAAAACTCTGGATTCTGACAGAGGGCCACGAGACTTCGCCCACCGCGCAAAAATGGAGGCTCTAGACCCTTCCAGAACCGAGATATCGAAGGTCAAAATTTGCACCTGAAAAAAAAACATAAGGGGTAACACTGTCATTTTTTTTTGGCCGAAATTTTGACCCCCTCCGATTTTCTTGAAACTCTGGATTCTGACAGAGGGCCACGAGACTTCGACCAGCGCGCAAAAATGGAGGCTCTAGACCCTTCCAGAGCCGAGATATCGAAGGTCAAAATTTGGACCTGAAAAAAAAACATAAGGGGTAACACTGTCTTTTTTTTTTTTTGGCCGAAATTTTGACCCCCTCCGATTTTCTTGAAACTCTGGATTCTGAAAGAGGGCCACGAGACTTCGCCCACCGCGCAAAAATGGAGGCTCTAGACCCTTCCAGAACCGAGATATCGAAGGTCAAAATTTGGACCTGAAAAAAAAACATAAGGGGTAACACTGTCATTTTTTTTTTTTTTGGCCGAAATTTTGACCCCCTCCGATCTTCTTGAAACTCTGGATTCTGACAGAGGGCCACGAGACTTCGCCCACCGCGCAAAAATGGAGGCTTTAGACCCTTCCAGAACCGAGATATCGAAGGTCAAAATTTGGACCTGAAAAAAAAAACATAAGGGGTAACACTGTCATTTTTTTTTTGGCCGAAATTTTGACCCCCTCCGATTTTCTTGAAACTCTGGATTCTGACAGAGGGCCACGAGACTTCGCCCACCGCGCAAAAATGGAGGCTCTAGACCCTTCCAGAACCGAGATATCGAAGGTCAAAATTTGGACCTGAAAAAAAAACATAAGGGGTAACACTGTCATTTTTTTTTTTTTGCCGAAATTTTGACCCCCTCCGATCTTCTTGAAACTCTGGATTCTGACAGAGGGCCACGAGACTTCGCCCACCGCGCAAAAATGGAGGCTCTAGACCCTTCCAGAACCGAGATATCGAAGGTCAAAATTTGCACCTGAAAAAAAAACATAAGGGGTAACACTGTCATTTTTTTTGGCCGAAATTTTGACCCCCTCCGATTTTCTTGAAACTCTGGATTCTGACAGAGGGCCACGAGACTTCGACCAGCGCGCAAAAATGGAGGCTCTAGACCCTTCCAGAGCCGAGATATCGAAGGTCAAAATTTGGACCTGAAAAAAAACATAAGGGGTAACACTGTCATTTTTTTTTTTTGGCCGAAATTTTGACCCCCTCCGATTTTCTTGAAACTCTGGATTCTGACAGAGGGCCACGAGACTTCGACCAGCGCGCAAAAATGGAGCCTCTAGACCCTTCCAGAGCCGAGATATCGAAGGTCAAAATTTGGACCTGAAAAAAAAACATAAGGGGTAACACTGTCATTTTTTTTTTTGGCCGAAATTTTGACCCCCTCCGATTTTCTTGAAACTCTGGATTCTGACAGAGGGCCACGAGACTTCGCCCACCGCGCAAAAATGGAGGCTCTAGACCCTTCCAGAACCGAGATATCGAAGGTCAAAATTTGGACCTGAAAAAAAAAACATAAGGGGTAACACTGTCATTTTTTTTTTTTGGCCGAAATTTTGACCCCCTCCAATTTTCTTGAAACTCTGGATTCTGACAGAGGGCCACGAGACTTCGACCAGCTCGCAAAAATGGAGGCTCTAGACCCTTCCAGAGCCGAAATATTGAAGGTCAAAATTTGGACCTGAAAAAAAAACATAAGGGGTAACACTGTCATTTTTTTTTTTGGCCGAAATTTTGACCCCCTCCGATCTTCTTGAAACTCTGGATTCTGACAGAGGGCCATGAGACTTCGACCAGCGCGCAAAAATGGAGGCTCTAGACCCTTCCAGAACCGAGATATCGAAGGTCAAAATTTGGACCTGAAAAAAAAACATAAGGGGTAACACTGTCATTTTTTTTTTTGGCCGAAATTTTGACCCCCTCCGATCTTCTTGAAACTCTGGATTCTGACAGAGGGCCACGAGACTTCGACCAGCGCGCAAAAATGGAGGCTCTAGACCCTTCCAGAGCCGAGATATTGAAGGTCAAAATTTGGACCTGAAAAAAAAACATAAGGGGTAACACTGTCATTTTTTTTTTTTGGCCGAAATTTTGACCCCCTCCGATTTTCTTGAAACTCTGGATTCTGACAGAGGGCCACGAGACTTCGCCCACCGCGCAAAAATGGAGGCTCTAGACCCTTCCAGAACCGAGATATCGAAGGTCAAAATTTGGACCTGAAAAAAAAAACATAAGGGGTAACACTGTCATTTTTTTTTTTTTGGCCGAAATTTTGACCCCCTCCGATCTTCTTGAAACTCTGGATTCTGACAGAGGGCCACGAGACTTCGACCAGCGCGCAAAAATGGAGGCTCTAGACCCTTCCAGAACCGAGATATCGAAGGTCAAAATTTGGACCTGAAAAAAAAAACATAAGGGGTAACACTGTCATTTTTTTTTTTTGGCCTAAATTTTGACCCCCTCCGATTTTCTTGAAACTCTGTATTCGGACAGAGGGCCACGAGACTTCGCCCACCGCGCAAAAATGGAGGCTCTAGACCCTTCCAGAACCAAGATATCGAAGGTCAAAATTTGGACCTGAAAAAAAAACATAAGGGGTAACACTGTCATTTTTTTTTTTGGCCGAAATTTTGACCCCCCTCTGATTTTCTTGAAACTCTGGATTCTGACAGAGGGCCACGAGACTTCGACCAGCGCGCAAAAATGGAGGCTCTAGACCCTTCCAGAGCCGAGATATCGAAGGTCAAAATTTGGACCTGAAAAAAAAACATAAGGGGTACAGGGACGTGGGAACTATTTTGTGAGGGGGGGGGGCGGGATTTCCGGGGGGGGGGGGGGGGGGGGATCTGTCGGAGTTACGCACCATTTTTCATCATTCATTCTCATATTTTCTGAGAATTTATATTTCAAGTTTTTACTGCAAATGTCGAAATTAATCCAGTCAACTTGTTGATTAAAACCATTGATTAAAATGAAATACAATTTATAAAAAAACGAAATTCTTTTAAAAAACGTCAGAATTATGTCCGACCCATTCCAAATGTTTTCCGATATATGGTGATTCAAGCACTGATGCACCGCTCCTTGATCCAGCAGTGCTTGAATCACCATATTGGAAAATAAAACGTTTTAAACATCAATAAAACATCTCCTGTTAACTAGCAGAGCATTAATTTAGTTTGTTTCAATAAGAGATCTAGCGCTAAAATGTTTTGTTTTTGAAATCAAGAGGAACACTTGTTGCCGCTGCTGTCAGTTGTATACAGTGTTCTCTGTGGAGCGCAGTCTCGGACGCGCGCTGCGCGCACTTCAATCTATCGTCGTTACGGAGACTCTATTCATTCCGGTAAAATCACAAAATAAACGTGTCCTATGCTTGATATAGACTGTAACCACTGATGGACATATTCTGTTTTGATGAGAGGGAAAAAAAACTGTCCCGAGGGCGGATTAGAACCCGTAACCTCGGACACTCTTGGCAAAAGATTTACCACTAGACCACAGAAACACTCAAGAACATACATGCGGATCGATGGATTTATTTACGGGTTGAGCAGAAAGGCTGCACAGTTTGACAAGTTTGTACCCAGCACTTCCGAATGTGTCTCTGTGCCCAGCAAATTTCAAACTGATGCCCATGCTTAGGTGAATTTAGGGGGCGGCCGGGCCGGGGAGGGGGGGGGGGGGGGGGGCGGCCGCCCCCCCCGCCCCCCCTGTTCCAACGTCTATGAAGGGGTAACACTGTCATTTTTTTTTTTTGGCCGAAATTTTGACCCCCTCCGATTTTCTTGAAACTCTGGATTCTGACAGAGGGCCACGAGACTTCGCCCACCGCGCAAAAATGGAGGCTCTAGACCCTTCCAGAACCGAGATATCGAAGGTCAAAATTTGGACCTGAAAAAAAAACATAAGGGGTAACACTGTCATTTTTTTTTTTTGGCCGAAATTTTGACCCCCTCCGATCTTCTTGAAACTCTGGATTCTGACAGAGGGCCACGAGACTTCGACCAGCGCGCAAAAATGGAGGCTCTAGACCCTTCCAGAACCGAGATATCGAAGGTCAAAATTTGCACCTGAAAAAAAACATAAGGGGTAACACTGTCATTTTTTTTTGGCCGAAATTTTGACCCCCTCCGATTTTCTTGAAACTCTGGATTCTGACAGAGGGCCACGAGACTTCGCCCACCGCGCAAAAATGGAGGCTCTAAACCCTTCCAGAGCCGAGATATCGAAGGTCAAAATTTGGACCTGAAAAAAAAAACATAAGGGGTAACACTGTCATTTTTTTTTTTGGCCGAAATTTTGACCCCCTCCGATCTTCTTGAAACTCTGGATTCTGACAGAGGGCCATGAGACTTCGACCAGCGCACAAAAATGGAGGCTCTAGACCCTTCCAGAACCGAGATATCGAAGGTCAAAATTTGGACCTGAAAAAAAAACATAAGGGGTAACACTGTCATTTTTTTTTTGGCCGAAATTTTGACCCCCTCCGATCTTCTTGAAACTCTGGATTCTGACAGAGGGCCACGAGACTTCGACCAGCGCGCAAAAATGGAGGCTCTAGACCCTTCCAGAGCCGAGATATTGAAGGTCAAAATTTGGACCTGAAAAAAAAACATAAGGGGTAACACTGTCATTTTTTTTTTGGCCGAAATTTTGACCCCCTCCGATTTTCTTGAAACTCTGGATTCTGACAGAGGGCCACGAGACTTCGACCAGCACGCAAAAATGGAGGCTCTAGACCCTTCCAGAGCCGAGATATCGAAGGTCAAAATTTGGACCTGAAAAAAAAACATAAGGGGTAACTGTCATTTTTTTTTTTGGCCGAAATTTTGACCCCCTCCGATTTTCTTGAAACTCTGGATTCTGACAGAGGGCCACGAGACTTCGCCCACCGCGCAAAAATGGAGGCTCTAGACCCTTCCAGAACTGAGATATCGAAGGTCAAAATTTGGACCTGAAAAAAAAACATAAGGGGTAACACTGTCATTTTTTTTTTGGCCGAAATTTTGACCCCCTCCGATCTTCTTGAAACTCTGGATTCTGACAGAGGGCCACGAGACTTCGACCAGCGCGCAAAAATGGAGGCTCTAGACCCTTCCAGAACCGAGATATCGAAGGTCAAAATTTGGACCTGAAAAAAAAAACATAAGGGGTAACACTGTCATTTTTTTTTTTTGGCCGAAATTTTGACCCCCTCCGATTTTCTTGAAACTCTGGATTCTGACAGAGGGCAACGAGACTTCGACCAGCGCGCAAAAATGGAGGCTCTAGACCCTTCCAGAACCGAGATATCGAAGGTCAAAATTTGGACCTGAAAAAAAAACATAAGGGGTAACACTGTCATTTTTTTTTTGGCCGAAATTTTGACCCCCTCCGATTTTCTTGAAACTCTGGATTCTGACAGAGGGCCACAAGACTTCGACCAGCGCGCAAAAATGGAGGCTCTAGACCCTTCCAGAGCCGAGATATCGAAGGTCAAAATTTGGACCTGAAAAAAAAACATAAGGGGTAACACTGTCATTTTTTATTTTTTTTGGCCGAAATTTTGACCCCCTCCGATCTTCTTGAAACTCTGGATTCTGACAGAGGGCCACGAGACTTCGACCAGCACGCAAAAATGGAGGCTCTAGACCCTTCCAGAGCCGAGATATCGAAGGTCAAAATTTGGACCTGAGAAAAAAACATAAGGGGTAACACTGTCATTTTTTTTTTTTTGGCCAAAATTTTGACCCCCTCCGATTTTCTTGAAACTCTGGATTCTGACAGAGGGCCACAAGACTTCGACCAGCGCGCAAAAATGGAGGCTCTAGACCCTTCCAGAGCCGAGATATCGAAGGTCAAAATTTGGACCTGAAAAAAAAACATAAGGGGTAACACTGTCATTTTTTATTTTTTTTGGCCGAAATTTTGACCCCCTCCGATCTTCTTGAAACTCTGGATTCTGACAGAGGGCCACGAGACTTCGACCAGCACGCAAAAATGGAGGCTCTAGACCCTTCCAGAGCCGAGATATCGAAGGTCAAAATTTGGACCTGAGAAAAAAACATAAGGGGTAACACTGTCATTTTTTTTTTTTTGGCCAAAATTTTGACCCCCTCCGATTTTCTTGAAACTCTGGATTCTGACAGAGGGCCACGAGACTTCGCCCACCGCGCAAAAATGGAGGCTCTAGACCCTTCCAGAACCGAGATATCGAAGGTCAAAATTTGGACCTGAAAAAAAAACATAAGGGGTAACACTGTCATTTTTTTTTTTGGCCGAAATTTTGACCCCCTCCGATTTTCTTGAAACTCTGGATTCTGACAGAGGGCCACGAGACTTCGACCACCGCGCAAAAATGGAGGCTCTAGACCCTTCCAGAGCCGAGATATCGAAGGTCAAAATTTGGACCTGAAAAAAAAACATAAGGGGTAACACTGTCATTTTTTTTTGGCCGAAATTTTGACCCCCTCCAATTTTCTTGAAACTCTGGATTCTGACAGAGGGCCACGAGACTTCGACCAGCGCGCAAAAATGGAGGCTCTAGACCCTTCCAGAACCGAGATATCGAAGGTCAAAATTTGGACCTGAAAAAAAACATAAGGGGTAACACTGTCATTTTTTTTTTTTGGCCGAAATTTTGACCCCCTCCGATTTTCTTGAAACTCTGGATTCTGACAGAGGGCCACGAGACTTCGACCAGCGCGCAAAAATGGAGGCTCTAGACCCTTCCAGAACCGAGATATCGAAGGTCAAAATTTGGACCTGAAAAAAAAACATAAGGGGTAACACTGTCATTTTTTTTTTTTGGCCGAAATTTTGACCCCCTCCGATTTTCTTGAAACTCTGGATTCTGACAGAGGGCCACGAGACTTCGACCAGCGCGCAAAAATGGAGGCTCTAGACCCTTCCAGAGCCGAGATATCGAAGGTCAAAATTTGGACCTGAAAAAAAAAACATAAGGGTTAACACTGTCATTTTTTTTTTTTGGCCGAAATTTTGACCCCCTCCGATTTTCTTGAAACTCTGGATTCTGACAGAGGGCCACAAGACTTCGCCCACCGCGCAAAAATGGAGGCTCTAGACCCTTCCAGAGCCGAGATATCGAAGGTCAAAATTTGGACCTGAAAAAAAAAACATAAGGGGTAACACTGTCATTTTTTTTTTTTTGGCCGAAATTTTGACCCCCTCCGATTTTCTTGAAACTCTGGATTCTGACAGAGGGCCCCGAGACTTCGACCAGCGCGCAAAAATGGAGGCTCTAGACCCTTCCAGAGCCGAGATATCGAAGGTCAAAATTTGGACCTGAAAAAAAAAACATAAGGGGTAACACTGTCATTTTTTTTTTTGGCCGAAATTTTGACCCCCTCCGATCTTCTTGAAACTCTGGATTCTGACAGAGGGCCACGAGACTTCGACCAGCACGCAAAAATGGAGGCTCTAGACCCTTCCAGAGCCGAGATATCGAAGGTCAAAAATTGGACCTGAAAAAAAAACATAAGGGGTAACACTGTCATTTTTTTTTTTTTGGCCGAAATTTTGACCCCCTCCGATTTTCTTGAAACTCTAGATTCTGACAGAGGGCCACGAGACTTCGCCCACCGCGCAAAAATGGAGGCTCTAGACCCTTCCAGAACTGAGATATCGAAGGTCAAAATTTGGACCTGAAAAAAAAACATAAGGGGTAACACTGTCATTTTTTTTTTTTGGCCGAAATTTTGACCCCCTCCGATCTTCTTGAAACTCTGGATTCTGACAGAGGGCCACGAGACTTCGACCAGCGTGCAAAAATGGAGGCTCTAGACCCTTCCAGAACCGAGATATCGAAGGTCAAAATTTGGACCTGAAAAAAAAACATAAGGGGTAACACTGTCATTTTTTTTTTTTGGCCGAAATTTTGACCCCCTCCAATTTTCTTGAAACTCTGGATTCTGACAGAGGGCCACGAGACTTCGACCAGCGCGCAAAAATGGAGGCTCTAGACCCTTCCAGAACCGAGATATCGAAGGTCAAAATTTGGACCTGAAAAAAAAACATAAGGGGTAAGACTGTCATTTTTTTTTGGCCGAAATTTTGACCCCCTCCGATTTTCTTGATACTCTGGATTCTGACAGATGGCCACAAGACTTCGACCAGCGCGCAAAAATGGAGGCTCTAGACCCTTCCAGAGCCGAGATATCGAAGGTCAAAATTTGGACCTGAAAAAAAAACATAAGGGGTAACACTGTCATTTTTTTTTTTGGCCGAAATTTTGACCCCCTCCGATCTTCTTGAAACTCTGGATTCTGACAGAGGGCCACGAGACTTCGACCAGCGCGCAAAAATGGAGGCTCTAGACCCTTCCAGAACCGAGATATCGAAGGTCAAAATTTGGACCTGAAAAAAAAAACATAAGTGGTAACACTGTCATTTTTTTTTTTTGGCCGAAATTTTGACCCCCTCCGATCTTCTTGAAACTCTGGATTCTGACAGAGGGCCACGAGACTTCGACCAGCGCGCAAAAATGGAGTCTCTAGACCTTTCCAGAGCTGAGATATTGAAACTCAAAATTTTGACCAGAAAAAAAATTACAGTGTTACCCCTTACGTTTTTTTTTCGGGGGGTGAAAATTTAAGTTTCTCCAATCTTCTCAAAACTCTGGATTCTGATAGAGGGCCATGATACATGGACCTGGGTGCAAAAATTGAGGCTCTAGACCCTTCCAGAGCTGAGATATTGAAACTCAAAATTTTGACCAGAAAAAAAAATGACAGTGTTACCCCTTACGTTTTTTTTCGGGGGGTGAAAAATTAAGTTTCTTCAATCTTCTCAAAACTCTGGATTCTGATAGAGGGCCACGAGACATGGACCTGGGTGCAAAAATTGAGGCTCTAGACCCTTCCAGAGCTGAGATATTGAAACTCAAAATTTTGACTGGAAAAAAAAAATGACAGTGTTACCCCTTACATTTTTTTTCAGGGGGTGAAAAATTAAGTTTCTCCAATCTTCTCAAAACTCTGGATTCTGATAGAGGGCCACGAGACATGGACCTGGGTATATATATATATATATATATATATATATATATATATATATATATATATGAAGAGTTCAGATGCAAAAGCCTCTAAATGCCATTTGAAATTTTCCTCTAAAATGATCATTTTTATCAAGCTTGTATATTTAAGTTCAGTAATTTCACTTAAATGACAATTAATAGGTAATCTTCATTGCCATTTAAGTGAAATTACTGAACTTAAATATACAAGCTTGATAAAAATGGGCACTTTAGAGGAAAATTTCCAATGGCACTTAGAGGCTTTTGCATCTGAACTCTTCATATATATATATATATATATATATATATACACACACACACACACACACACACACACACACAAATATATAAATATGAAAACCTCCTGCATCTGTTTTTTTTTTAAGATTAGCCTTTGCAAAAAGTAAAAAAAAAAAAAAAAAAAAAAAAAAAAAACATTATGCTACATTTATCAATTTGGAGAGTATTTTTTTAATGAACTGTGAGAATGTTGTTCATAGGGCAAAAAAATAAACAATAAAAACAATGATATTGGTCAAATTAAGACTATTAAATGTCTTTATATAGGCTAGCCTACATGTCTGCTCTTTGAAATTAAAACACATACACAGGATTCAGGATAAATGTTTTACTGATGTTTTAGGGGTACAATATTTATATTTAGTGCCTTTCATGTCAATTTATAATCTTTACACATAAGCTTGGATACTTGCATGGCTAAAAAAACAGCTAATAGGCTTGTTTGAGATGAGCAAAATCTGCGCAGAATCGATCACCGGTGATCAGCGCGAGATGCATGCCGGTTAGAAATGTGTCCGAGAGCGTACCGCCTGGCTCTGATGTCATGC
Organism: Cyprinella venusta; assembly: GCA_038021265.1. NCBI lineage: Eukaryota > Metazoa > Chordata > Actinopteri > Cypriniformes > Leuciscidae > Cyprinella > Cyprinella venusta. Next base: position 7,720,193 of record CM075885.1, read on the forward strand.
CGACGTATGTCAAAAAACTCTCGCGAGCGCAAGGCGCACCTGTCGGATTCTGCAGTCGCGCGCAGTTGCTCTCCGCCGACTGCGCTGATCAAAAGCATGATGGGAAACGACTTGCTGACGACACAGCTTAATGCTCATTGGTTTAAACAACCGTGATGTATTTTTTCTCTTTTAACATGTTTGATTTTAAAACTCTGATATCATGTTTGTGTAGCCTACATATTTGTTATGGGTGAATAAACTCTCTGACAGTGCTATAGGCCTATGGGTCATGTGATGTCACATATGATATTTTTGTGCACATGATATTTTTATTAAAACAATATATAAAAACACATGTCTGTATTAAAGAAAAAATATTGATAAACACATACGTATTTGGAATGTAATTAAATAAACAAGTACTTTGGGTGTCTTGTTCATTATTTATTTTCATATAAAAGCAACAGAACTTAAAATTACATCCAGTTTATTAGCAACATGTGCACGTGCGTGAATCCCGTGAATCCCGCGATATCAGTCTTTGATCTCACAGGTGTCATATCCACTGCGAGAACCGAGATTTGTCCGGCTTGAATGCGCTTTTTTCACTCCTCCTCTAACTGCAGCCGCCTACTCTCGACTACATTGCAGGCGAGGCGAGGCGCATCTCAAACAAGCCTCATGTTGTCAAGCAGCTGAAGCGTCAGACTGAAGGAGAACCCGCTTCTGCCGCCTTGAGGAGCGGAGGAAAACTGCACTTTACTCTCGTCGGGTTATAGTGGCGAGATCACACATCTGAGACTTTGGATTAAAGTTCCTGTAAAATTGCAGCAGCAACATGTTTGACAAGCTCTGTGGTGCAGAAAATAATGATTTGCCTTTGAATGAGAAAGCCTAGTTTTTTGTGTGTGTGTGTGTGTGTTTGTGTGACGTTATACATGTATGTATTTTAACAGAAGGACAAAACAAAGACAAAAGAAATTTGCAGCGGTGTAATTCACACAAATCACCACAGGCACTTAATAAAGGACAAACCTCTGATTTGTTCTTACATTTTTGTTTTGTTTTGACTAATTATAGAACAAGTTTGATGAACGTCAAATGAACGGTGTAAACTTATCAACACCAGGTCCCACTTACAGAGTGATTGCATTAATAAGAATAGTGTAAAACTAATGAATGAGCATCAACCTTGATGAACAGCTTGTTGCTGCTTATGTAAAAATGTATAACACAGACACTATTCCCAATGATAATTATCAATATTTATTGATGATTAAAAGGTGCATAATTAAGCAAAAATGCAAGTGCAACGTTGCATTCCATTCCAATCTCCTCCTTCATCTGATAACACATTGCAAAAAAGTTCAAAAAGTTTGCTTTAATCCAGGCATAAAACACACACACACACACACAACTTCTCCATGACTGAATGGCAGATAAATATTTATGCATGCAGTCAGTACATTTTGATATAACTGAAAAGGTACAGGCATTTTCTTTGCATCATTATAGATGCAGATCAGTTAATGTGCAAGTAAAATGTGTGAAAGCCATACAGGCATTTGGCAGGTGGTAGCATGGCTGTCATTGTAACTGAAGCTGCACTTGTTTAATGCAAAACCGCTTGCTTTCAGGTGTCACAGGTGAAGAAGGCCCATCTAGAAGGTGAAGCGCCTGTCAATGGAATGGCCCACCTTCTCCAGGCTGGGGTTGGAGGCGAACTGAATCATGGGAGGAGGTCCACACATGAGGATGAGTGTGTCATCACCGGGTGGAGGAAGGTGGTTCTTCACCATATCCTCACTGATGAAGCCTTGGCTGTACTCCCAACCTACCACATGAAGTTGATTATTTCAACGTGTCACCTTCTGGTCAAATGTTCATGTCACCTAAACTAAAAATGTTCTTTGGCTAAACAGCATCTGGAAAAACAAGACGTTCTTACCGTCTGGTGCCCTGTCGACGGTGTACCACAGCTTGAAGCGTGTCGGGTGATTGGCCATGACCTCTTCTAACTCAGTGCGTAGGAGAATGTCTTTTTCTGTCTGTTTGAAGACATGAAAAGAAGTGAGTGGGAATAATTCTTAGTTTTAAATACTTTTCATGACAAACAAATTGAACCAAAGAGTTGTATTTTTGTCCACAGGAATTACACTCACTTTTAACATGAATATAGTTATGTTTGGGTTTAGAATAGAATATAGTTTGGGTTTATAATTACTACATGTTTTTAACACACACACACACACACATATATATATATATATATATATATATAAACCAAAACTATATATAGATAGACAGAATGAGAAAAAAACAAAACTTTGCTCACCTGGTTTGCAAAAAGTAAATAGCACACAGTCTCATCCTTTGGATCTTTCATGATTGCTTGGATTATCTGGAGCATAGGTGTAATGCCTAAAGAAAATAAACCAAAGATGTAATAGTTTTAATGCGCTCCAAAAACTGATATAATAATGAAATACATGATTATGTGATTACCTGTACCACCAGCGATCATGCCAACATGTTTTGCGGTTTTCACCACAGGGTCTGATTTCTTATCAGGCCTCACTGCAAATGATCCTGCAAAGGTGTTGATAGTGTAACAGCATTATGAATTTTTTTATTTCAGTTGTTATCATGGCTTTTCTCTGACTCACAGTGGATTTCAAGAGTACAAACCTTTGCCCTTGTAAACCAGAAGCCCACTTGGTCCTCTGAAATCAATCGTGTCACCAATACGAAGGCTCTCCAAATATTGGGACATCTTCCCACCCTCTGGGAATTTTGGATGGACATTTTTGAAGTATATCTAAAATAAACCAGGCAACAAAATGTTTAAGGTTGAAAAAAACACATGTTATTTTAGCATTTGTAACGTATCTATAAAATCTATATTTAATCTATTTTAACAATCTATATTTGTGTTATCGTTATACGCATACCTTCACCACCAGATCCACAAAGCCCTTGTCATCATCACTAGACACCGGGGTGTAAGGCCTCACCGTAATGTTGCCATCAATCCTGGCAGACAGGTAGATGTGTTGCCCTAAAAATACAGTGATTCAACACATTCAAGTTAGCCAATGAATGAACAATGGTCATATGCAAAAAGACAGCATATCTACTGCACTCACCAATAGGAAGTCCAAGAACATGATCTGGTGATTTTAAAGCAAAGCGAAATTTTCTTGTGTCATGGCTAACAATCTATACAAGGCAGACAGAAAGAGTTAAACAAGAGTTGGGCACAAGTTAAACCATCACATTTTAAAATATCCTCACTTCTTTGTCCACAAGGCGCAATGGATACTTCAAATTGGGGTCTTCAAGGGTAATGGCAGGTCTGCTCTTGCCAAAGAGTCTCCGGAGCAAATCAAACACGAATCGAAGGCTGCCAGAGATCAGCTACAGAAAGGAGAATAAAACGGCATTTTAATAATGTGCGTGTCCTGCACAAAGGCTAAAAACAAACTGGGTGTGTGATCATAGACAGTAAAAGAGTGTGTGATGCACAGAGAATGCCAACAAACTGGATACAATTAGCATTATTTAAATTCTTGAAACATCTGTAACAGTGAGAGTGTGCCAAGGTATACAGTTGGGTCCTGCAGTAAAAAACCCGTAGGAATAAATAAGCATTTATTTAAAATATAGATACTCACGTTGATGATGAAGGACATTTTCTCCTGCAGTGTTTTCAGAGACTCTATCAAGTAACGAAGACGGATAATTATAACACTAACAGGGAAAGAATAACTTTACTAGAAAGTTAGCTGCCTGCCTCTCTCAAAACGACCATCTCTTCCTGGAATGGGAGGAGATAACTGCTAATGACGTCGTTACGTAAGCTTCGAAACCTTTGAGAATCGTTTGTTTACGCCATAACTGCCTCGAAACGTTTTTTACATATCAATGGCTCAGCTCCCGTCTATGTTCAGCTCACACATGAGCCCGTGTCTAACCCCTTAGACTGTAAAAATAACGATAGTAGATATAGAATATGCGACCAATGGTGTCAACGCAGTTTACGCGTACATGCTATGCATTCTTTGACCACCAGGCGGCGACAACGTCCAAATAATCTTTGATCTTTAACCAAATAAAGAAATTATTATAATGCATGCAGAAAAATTTCGGCCATTTGTCAAGTAAAAATGCAATGGCTAAATTTTTCCATATTTTAATAAATTTTAATAAAATATATGCTACAGACAAAATAAAGTTGGCGATCAGTTAAATATATATCAGGTGAATAGTATTGAAAACTATTGAATAGCTTAATTTTGAGCTCGGATTCTGCTGTTAAAATCCAAATTGTTAATAATTCTGCTATTTGCTCACAAGTAATTTTAGTGCAAATATAATGAATGTAAAATATGCACTGTGTAATACTGAACTTAAATTAGAATACAGCATTTGTTTGGAAAAATGAGTAATTTAGCTCAAAGAAACACGGAAATGTTATTATCGTTATTGCATTTGCATCAATTGCAATTGCATTAATTGATAGTTCGATCACTGTAATTAAGGAAATGAATAGACACTCATTTGAAATGTAATGTGTGAATTGCCTTTTGAAATAGTAGTACTGTGATGTTAAGTTGTGTGATATTGAACAGGTGATTTATGTTGAATGAACAAATGATGTATGTGTATATTGTATCCAAGCAACTGAGAAATAAGTAAAAGTTTTGAAAAATGTGCATTTTGATCATTGGTTGTGAGTTTTGTGTCTAGAGTTGTGAAAAATGACATCAAGGTTCAGAAAATAGTAACAAAGTGATTGTAAAAAAGTTTCAATTTGGGCATTAAATAGGTAAGATCACCATTTTAGTCTTCCAAAAAGGCTTTGCAACTTGATCTCTAGCTAACCAAACCTCTTTACATGTTGAGGGCAAAATTGCACCCATACTCTCAATGAAGTGACAAACAAGCTCTGTTGAACTCATGTAAGGTGGCAATCAATCAAGACTCGACAGTTTATCACAGAAATTTATTGATGACCCAACACAGTGGTCAATCGTGGTAATTTCTATTGACTGTACACAAATGCATGTCATTGAACAACTGTACTGTAGCACAAGTGTAACATTCTTGTTTTTTCGATTGTTAAACTCAACCACGTCCCTTATATTTACACCAAGTTCTATATAGATATTTCTCTATATATCTTTTGTACAATGTACAATGTTTCAATCAGGTGAAATAATAAGAGCAAACAAATTCTGTTAGACTCTGATCCAGCCAAAGCATGCAGGTTTTTGTCTAAAGTGTGCCTTAGTGGAGACCGAAGAGTAAAAGCATGTTTAACAGCCTTGAAGCAGAAAAAAAAAGCTGAAGCCATGAAGCACAGGGCAAGTCTCTTTTTATGTGGGGAGGTTTACAGCTTTTACGAACACTTCATGACATTGGCTTCTGCTTTACATTTGGCTACATGGAGAAGCATCCATGCTAAACACAAGTAGTAGGAGAGCGCACAAACCTTGCACGGACATATTTGTGTCAAGTATTGCTTTTACAAATCATTTTTTTTAAACCGTGAACACAAATGGTGGGGTTTGCCGAGGACATTGCAATTGAGCAGGTCCGATCATCAAAATGACATGAAGGTTTATCCCTGTCTGTTTTTGTGTTAGCTTTCGTCAAAGCATTGACGTTTTGCAAAGAACATACTGTAGATACAGTTACATTATGACTTATTATCACAAAATAGCAGACAGGGATTGCACAATAAATGTACTTTGTAAGAAAATAAAGTAACTATACTAAGTTTCTTTAAAATAAAATCTTCACAGTTTTAAATTATTTGCATCGTGATATTGTCAGCTACATATCAGTATGTATTTCAATTGTTCATTTTAAATTTAGTTATAATCCAACCTTTCATTTTACATGAGGATGTTCATAACCCAGTTATTCCATTACATACACGAAATATAAATCATACAACAAAACAGGACTCTTTGACAGCACTACCAGCACGTCATGCGCACTCATTCATATAGTCACTTCTCATGTGTGCTGATAAATGGAGTATTTGGTGAAATTTTGATGTAACTTCTAGATAGTCTTTGGATGAAATGTCGCAAATATAAATCTGTTACTTTGGGTTCAGCCAGGTCAAAAAAATCTTCTGCTGGTAACACTATACGTCCAGTACAGTTCCTAACTTACCAACATCCTGAAGGGTTACAGACTAACACAGGTAAAACCAGAACATGCACACAAAAAACAGCTTGTTTTGAGCTGGCTTCACATTTTTCACATTGAACTAAAGCAGTGCAGCAGGTGAGGACTGGGGATTTGTACATTGGGCCACGAAGTTAGCGACCAGTGCAATGGCGTCTTTCATAACACGATTTAGACAGACTCGCAAGCAACGAAGACCTCAAAGGACCATAGAGGCCAGCACAAATGGGCGTTAGTAAATAATTCTGCATCCACTAAAGGAAAATGAGCTCCATGTGTGTGTATTTTACAAAAGTTCCAGACCCATGCAGATTATTCAACACAGATCGTCGGTTACACGACCTCAAGGCAAAGATGAACTGCTCAGTTTTAAGTGTACTAAGCACAGTGGTAGATTGGAGGGCCATTAAAACAACGTGTGGGCGGAAATGAAAAGCTCAGATCTGATGCATTGGTGGACTCGATGGTGAGAAGGACAAACTAAAAGAAACAACTCAAATAAGTTTAGTCTACTTGGATAATTCATGTTGGATCAAAAGACTGAAGGTAGCAAATCCCTATTCCTTAAAACCGCGAAGCTTTCAACACAAGTGCTAGGATTTAAACAGCCGGCATATTGTTCTGTGTCACAAATACCAAAAGTTGTAGTTGGATGTGAGTATTAGTAAGTATATAAAACACCTTCGTTTTACAAACTCTACACCTAGTGGATGTTTTTGTCCCAACTTGAAAACAAATGCTTAGGAACTTGATGGCGGCATCACCTACCGAACTTAACATGCATTGTTGGCTTAGCGTTTAGTGACGCTTGGAGAGAATGTTACACAAATTCAGGGTTCAGAGGGCAGGCTAACAATATTACATCAATCGGAGAGTAATATAACTGTGTGTGTTACTAAAACTGTCCACAGCGGGTGACATGGTGACAGTTCCACCTAAAAATGAAACTGATCCAATCCGCATGCATCGCCGAGGCAGTGATGACATCAGAAGCCATGGTTTCCCTGGGCACTAACATTGGTTGGGGCGTGATTAGCTTGTCACAACGTTGCTAGAATGTTTCCACGACGTAACGTAGCCCTTGGAAGGGTATGAGCTCCGCAGGCTGACGTTTCTGCGACGTTGTGAAGATGTTAGCCTGTGGACTAAAACCCATCTCTTGTTCTTCCCTACAGTTCATCCCGTCGGGCAGGTGCTTGTCATGTCGGCGGTGATGTTTGAAATGTCTCCAATGTTTGGCACACAATAATGGAGCTCTTGATGAAACCGCTGTAAGGAACAGTTGGCATGAGCATGGAGAACGTGTCACACGATGGAGCCCTTGGAGGTTGAGAGATGGATGGAGCGGATGCGCAGGGCCAAGGTTCTCTCGAGGTCATGGAGGACGTCGTAGGACGGGCCTGGACCGGGGCTCTCCGCAGGAACCTCATACAGTAGCTGCTTAAAGTTCTCCAGCTCGATCAGGAGCACCATGTTCTTCAGGAAGTAGCCCTCGATGAAGGCTGCCAGCTCCAAGGCCCCCAGGAACTGAGGATGAGAGGGACGTAATGACATTGTGAGACACTATTCATAATTCTGAGATAATTTTTAGTAATTTTTCCTTAATGGTGCGTTCACACCGGATGCGAATAGCATGTCAGGCGCGAATGATTTCAATGTTAAGTCAATTCAAAGACACATTACGCGCATAAAAATTCCTGCGGCGCGAATGAGGCGTAGAGCGCGCCGCGGTAGACGCAAATTCGCCTCATTCGCAAATGGCTCGAATTGAGCGTCTGGCGCGTTAAGCGCGAATGATTTGGTTAGTGCTATTTGTACATTTACACGTTTGACGCAGATTCGCGCCTGCCGCCCGAGTTGAAAAATCGGAACTTTGGCGTCAAATTCGCATCGTGTTTACCAATCAGGAGCCTGCCGCTTGCTCACGTGGTGAATGCTTCAATAAATTATTTTGTAATATGACTAACACGCTGCTGTTCTGCTATCTAGAGCAAATACAGAGCGGTGACTAGGGTTGTGTATCGTTTGAATTTGAACGATTCTGATTCCGATTCCAATTCCTTGTTTCGATTCCGGTTCCCAACGATTCTTGATTCCGATTCTTTTAAGAGGCAGGGTCAAAAAAGTTTAGCTAACCTTGCTAACCAACGGTCTTTCTGAAGGAAATACTCCTTTCTAAAGGGAAATACTCTGCATTTTGCCGAGATTTTGGTATTTTTAGAAAAGTGAAGCCACACTTTGGACCGCCAACGTAAGCTACTAATGTTCGACTCGCGCGGTTATGCCAAAACTTCCGGTAGACGCTTCTTCATTGATGTTGTTCAGCGGTTTCCTCTTCTGGTCGGCGGAGTGTGAATATCGAAACTAGTAATCGAAATTTTAACTTTTGAACGATTCCGGGAAAAACGTAAAGTTAGTCCCGGTTCCAATCGATACTCGATTCTCGATACCCTACCCTAGCGGTGACTCTCTCGATGAATGCTCGGTCGACATAAAAAATGGCCGCCGACGGATTTCGATTCTGACGCGCATAAATTTCCCTTCAAACTTTTGTTTTTACGCGCATCAGTTTTGCTCTTGACACGCGAATTAACACAAAGTGGTCAAGCATAACATAATGTACACCAATTCTTGTCTATATATTCACACAGACACTTAATCTCTATATGTCTAAAGACTCAAGACAAGCCGAGCAAATTAAGCTGCTGACATTTATACAGACAGACAAGCAATTACAAAAACAGGTCGCATTCTCGTTGGCATGCTGTATTTGTCTAATCAATGTTATTAACCTCATAAATATGCAAATGAAATGTTAATCCAAGGTTTTACAAACATGCAATGTACAATCGCTGATCCTGACAACACATTAAATACCTAATCAATGTATGAATAAAAGTGGATTAGATTGACACCTAAATGAATGTTTCAGAGTACCTTAGCATGTTTGTATATGTCCACGCAGGTGTCGGTCGTGATGTTCTTGGAGCAGATGATTTCACAGTGTCTTTGGAGAGCCTCAAGTTGGAAGAATTTGGCTGAAGACAGGAGCTTTGAAGCAGAGGGACTGTTAATGAGCCAAACTCATCAAGCTTTCAGGTTTATAACGATCAAGAGCAATCGCTTAATTAAGTTTAAAATACATAAACATTAATCAAAATTTCTGCTGCAGTTCTACGTGCAAGAGAGCCTCCATCTGGTAAAGATAAATGAGAGATTACATATAGATTTTTTTTCTCAAAGCGTTTTCCGATAAGAAATCTCCCATACGCAATCAGACCGTATTTCACCCATTCATCACATTCAGCATCATCTCGAGTCATTAATCATTAAGTCATCATTAGTGTGTGGGTACCATGGTGATGAAAAAAGGTTAAGGGTAGCAGGAATTATGAGAATAAAGGAGGAAAGAGAAGATAATATTTAATACCTCCATAATTTCAGTGTTCCTGATGTGCAGTGACTCAGTGCCGCCACAGTAGAGGTACTGCATTACCAGCTGAAACACACGAAAAAGTTCTCAAACTTCTGAGAAACATTTTAAGACAGACGCTTAGCACTAGTCACAAATGTACAGACGTATTTTGTCACTAAGCCGAACTGTGTTGACAGAGAAGGGAATTAGGGTAGCGCAGTTTGACTGTAATACCACATGAGTTTGAGTGGGATTTATGAACCAGAAGATTCCAACCTGAAAAATGTTGTACTTGACATGACTGATCTCGATGCACGTGTTCTCAGCCGCTGGTCTGTTAGAGAGCAGAGACTTAAACCTGCATGTCAGAAAGTGGTAAAGAGAAACATTAACTTCCTTTAAGTGCTGTATTATTACTAAATCGATTATTTAGAGAGATCAGTAAAAACTAAAAACATTTACATTTTATATTGTGTGGCTGTAAGTTATTCTGAATTGCAAAGAAGGATATGATGTAATGTCAATGGAAATGAATTCATGAATTTGAATTAGCTCATGCTGACATTAAATCCTAGACTATCCAGTCACTTTGCATGAATTAATATTCTGGAAAATCTCGCAGATTTGGAAAGGTTTTGTTATTAAAATGTTATCTTGAGATGAAATTGAAATGTCAACAATTTAGATAGATAGATAGATAGATAGATAGATAGATAGATAGATAGATAGATAGATAGATAGATAGATAGATAGATAGATAGATAGATAGATAGATAGATAGATAGATAGATAGATAGATAGATAGATAGATAGATAGATAGATAGATAGATAGATAGATAGATAGATAGATAGATAGATAGATAGATAGATTTAAAATGGGTTATTTCTACATACATTTTAAGTTTACTCTTCTGACATTTTTATTCTTATCAAGAGCACAAATGACCGTTTGAAATAACATCAGGTGCTAAAACTACAGTGAATTATAGACCATATACCATAGACCATGGTTCTGTCGCTCCTGTTGCTGTGTAAAAAATTCTACAACATCAAGACAAACCTTGCTGAGGCAGTAAAGAGCAGCACTTTATGGGCATAAAAGGGCTTTCCTTCCACCAGAAACGTCACGTCAGACATCTCTTTATTGTTGAGAAAGTGTGGATCTGTAGGATGTCACAAATCAAATGATAAAGTCCCCAAGTCGGAGACACAATATTACACAACACTGTTTACACAAGCGTTTTCATTATTTAGCAGTAGTGGCTTGTCTTGAGTTTGACAGGCTGTCATCAACATATTAAATGAAAGAGCATGACCGATGTCAGTTTTGTAATTATATACCTGACAATAGCTTAACCAAAGCCTAGATGGCACTAGTGTTCCTCCAAAGCTTTGAGAGTCAAATGAAATTGAACTAAAAGTGTATATACTTTTCTGTCTCCTGATTGAAACTGATGTTTGCCTAATGCAGCATGGATTTGGCAAGCTTCACCAATTAACTCCAGATAAATTTGAATCCTTGTGCAGCACAAGTTGATTTGGCCTTTTCTAATGATCTGAATTGTCACATAATGTGCACAGCACAACAGTTAGTTTTGGTTGTCTAATATTTTTTTTATTATTATTAGCGAAGCAAAAACAGACAAAATTATTGTGCCTCTCCTTTAAATTCTTGTTAATAGAACTGTTGTTTCTCAGCAATTTTGCTGATGTTCTGAATAGCAGCACAGGTCAAATACTCTAGCTTGTTTGATTCAGTTAAATTATTGATATTGTTGGTAATGTAGAGGCAGAGCAGAAATGAAGTCCCTTTTAAATACAAACTTAAAGGGATAGTTCACTTTGAAATTAATTTATGGTATGTTTTAGCTTGCATCATGGGCACCTTTGTTTCCGCAGTAGATTCAATTTTGATATTTTTAGGTCAAATCGTTCTTGGTCACCACCTCAAAGAGCATACACAGAGAAGTCCAAATTAAACATGATTTAATGACTCGTAAATGTTAGTACACATTGATGGCCTAAGAAACAAAATGAGCGGTTTGTGTGAGAAAAACAAACAGTATTTATATTGTTTTTACCTTTTGTTACCACAGCCACAAAGCACCCGTGCCCTCAGATCACTGGGACGTGACTGTGGTTATAAAAGGTAAAACTATATTAATACTGTTTGTTTTCTCACTCAAACTGCTCGTTTCGTGTCTTAGGCCATCAATGTGTACTTACATTTATGAGTCATTAAATCATGTTTAATTTGGACTTCTCTGTGCATGCTCGTTGAAGTGGTGAGCATAGACCTGCATTATATGACTGATAGACACGAACGGTTTGACAAAAACAAAGACACCTACATCTTGGATGCCCTTGAAGTAAGCTAAATCATACCAAAAATGTATTTCAAAGTGAACTATCCCTTTAATGAGATGGCGCCTTTGACATACTCACCCAAACGTGACGTTTGCTTCTTTTTGATCTCTGTGAGTTTGGGGATTGGGAAAGGCCCGTAGCATTGGGTAAAGATTACTGACAGCTGCTGGCTGATCACCTCATTCTGTAGATCACACAAACACACATGGTGTAGTTAGACCCTAAATTCTGTTTTCTAAAAGTAAAACGTATCCAAGCCTACGGTAATAGTAACATGGCACTTGTGATGAGCTCTGTAATGAGAGGATTTATCTTGTTAATTACAGAGAAAGCTGAACTGGTGTGGCTGACGTTGATTGCCTGTTTGCTAAGAGACAGGGACTGACACGCAGTGATAACAATAATGCAGAGACTTACGAGGGACATTAAATTCTAAATAGTTGTGCAAATAATTTAAAGTGTTAAATGACGACAAAACTGTGCTGTAATATTATAGTGACTAAAACATAAGCTGCTAAACTATTAAAACAGTTTTTGTTAAAGGGATAGTTCACCCCAAAAAGAAAATTCTGTTATAGTTTACTCACCCTTTAGTTGTTCTAAACATTAAGTTTCTTTTTCTGCTGAACACGTTTTGAAAAATGAGTAACCAAACTGGTACACTGACTTCCATAATATGAAAAAGAAATTACTATGGAGGTCAATGGGGACCAAAAACAGTTCCAACATTCTTCAAAATATCTTCTTTTGTGTTCAACAGAACAAAGAAAACTCATGCAGGTTTATAAAAACTTGAGGGTGAGTAAATGATGACAGAATTTTCTTTTTTTGGGTGAACTATCCCTTTGATCGAAATAAAATAAAATAGAATTAGATGGAAAAACCTGAACAAAATATTGAAATGTTGCCTTCACAATAAACAGAAATGAAGTTAAATTAAAGCCAAATATTATATTCAAAGAAAAACTAATACAATTTCAAAAGCACATACACAATGCCTAAAAATGAAAATAAAAAAATAAAAGCTATCAATAAATACTACAATACTAAATAAATAATTTTAAAATAACACTAATGGCAGCAGGAGGAGTGTAGTAGCTCTGAATTAATACACATCACCTTGATAAAAATTCTACACTAATGTTTCCTGTTATGATCAAGAAGTATCGGTAAATAAAGGGCTGGCTCAGCCTGAAATAAAGCATTGAGAACAGACCTTGCTGGCTCGAAGGATCTGGAACATGAGTGGCAGTCCGTGTGTGATAAGTTCTTCTGTGTACTCGTCTTCTTTAATGCAGCTGAAGTCCTTCAGCAGGCCTTGGATCAGCGGTCGCCGTTGCTGCACAAAACACGTCCGCAGGGACTCCAGCCACGTGTGCAGGGTCCACGGTACGCCTGCATATGGAATCCATATCAATTATATTCAGAATAATATTCCCTTCAGAATCGACCTGTCGCGTCCATCTTTCTGTCAATCCTCAGTAAGGAGAACTAATGCAATGCATATCATAAAAACTGGGGGTCGGTGAGACTTTTTCATGTTTTTGAAAGAACACAGTGTAAGGAAAGGACAAACAGTAAAATTTTGCAATTTCAAATATCAGTTTTCAATTTTATTTTATTTTTTTCTATTTTATTTTCTATTTTAAATGTAAGTTATTCCTGTGGTGGGAAAGCTGAATGTTCAGCATCATTACTGCAGTCTTCAGTGTCTTATGATCTTGTGATCCTTCAGAAATCGGTGCTCAAGACATATTTCTTCTTATTATTATCAATCTTAAAAACAGCTGTGCTGCATAATATTTTTGTGGGAACTGTCAAACATGTTTTATAGGCTCTTTGATGAATAGAACGTTCAAAAGATCAGCATTTAGAAATCTGTTGTAACATTATAAATGTCTTTCCTGTCACTTTAAAGCATCCCTCTTGAATAAAAGTATACAATTATTTCATAACAAAAGCCTTACTGACCCCAAACTAAATAGCATCTTATGGTGCATAGTGTAATGACAATACACACAAAAGATATTCATGCATATCTAGTTAACTAGCAACTAAAGGGCCTCAAACATCTTTCAAAGAGCATCTTTCAAAGATTTGATGCCACTAACCTGGTAAACTTTGGGAAGCGATTAGTTCAGCCTCAAAATAAGCATTATAGTAGTGGATTGATAAAAAGTAAATTGACTTTTTACCTTCACAAGTAAGATTGGAAATGGCTGTTTTTGTGTGCAATGCGCACCAGATGCCATCTGAGGCTGAGACTAATCGCTGCGTGACAGAAGTGAGCCAGGCGGCAGATGTCTGTGGTAATCGTGCAGTGTTTTTACTAACCCAGGCTGCGGATGTCTATGGTAATGTCCACGTGGCCGTGCTCGGCACTGTGGTACATGGCCTCGCGGAGGGCTCTTAGTTTGGCCTTGCCTGTCCGGAGGGTGCCTTCGTTCTGTGGTGCTCTCCTCTCTACGACCTCTGAACCCTCAGCTAGGATCTCCTCCAGAGACAGCACGTCCCCCTTGTCCTTTTCCACCTGGGACAGAAGCTTCCGGAACACGTTCCTGCAGGAGCAAGTGCACGTAACAAACCCGCTCAGGTATGTGTACTCAAAGGAATAGCTCACTCACAAAACAATTACTCACCCTCATGTTGTTTTCAAAACTGCTGTTACTTTTTTCACAGTTTTTCAAGGTTTTTTTTTTTTTTTTTTACAAAGGCTATTGAATGACTTCATAAGTTATGGACTAATCTGAGGCTATGATAATTGGACTACTTTTAGGCTATAATAGTTTTTTACTTTGTCTTCTTGGAGCTTGACAGTGATTAAGAACTTTATTTGTATGAACTCAAAAAATATTATAAATGGAAAAATATTATTAAAAAGAGCTCCATAAAGAATCCTTAAAATGCTCTTTTGTGTCACACATAGCTTATACACTAACATTTAAAAGTTTTACTTTTATTCAGTTATTTTGAATTTCTATTCATCAAATAATCCTGAAAATCAGGATTCATGGTTTACACAGAAATGTTAAGCAGTAGAAGTGTTTTCAACACTGATAATAAGAATGTTCAGCACCAAATCATTGATTAAATCAATGATTTCTAGATAGTGTGTAAATGAAGACTAATGGATTCTGAAAATTCAGCTTTGCCATCACAAGAATAACTTATATTTTTTAAAATATATTAATTACAATAGGAAACAGTTATGAATACCATAATTATTTTCAAAAACAATTAAATGTCTTACTGACTGCAAACGTTTGTACATTAGTATAAGTTCAGAACGTCATGACTTCAATAAATAAGAACAGTATACTTTTTGTGTAAAGTAAAGATTGACTTTTTTTCAAAAACAAAAACAGTCACAATTGACTGTTGTATACAAAGCCATTAGCCATTGAGGATTACTTGCGTGCAATCAGTGGATTGATGAGTACAAAGTGTTAGAATAAAAAAAAACATCTATGAAATACTGCGAGTGCTTCTTTATGACTTCCATTTATCAATGCACTCCAATGTGTTTTCCTCTCTGCTTTGCCGCATTTTCTTGTCTTTGTAAACTCATTTACTTTCATGAAAGTACTAGCGCTCTACAACTGATCTAATATGCATAAACAACCAATCACTGCGACATGCACAACTGCAAACATCCCTAGGACTTGAAGCCAAAGACATCCAGTTCTGGCTCAGATACAGATGTGTCCCGTTTGAAGGCCTTTATAACGGATTGCCTTAATACCGCAGAGGTGGGTGAGTTGGCTGTTGAACATGCTGGATTCTCATTCAGACGTATGCAATATGAATTTCAATAAGGTTCCATTATGCAGCGCTGGCCATAGGTGAGACTGAATGAATGAATGAGCATGCAGTCATCCATACCGTTCACTGTGTGAATGATGGGGTTGGAGTTATGGTAGTAAATTACACACAATTTTGCAGTCAAATACACCAGCTCAGCTTTTATAAGTGCCAATAATAACGCATCAGGGGTTTAGTTCTGATAGATTAAGTTTCTGCAGTCAGAATGATGTATAAGGACACAGAAATAATGATATGTGTAACAGATGTGTCAATGAACCATAATGAAAGCTCAATTCCCCGTTGTGCTGGTGGTGAATGTGCTGTCACTTTACACACTTCGCATTCCGTTGAGTCATAGTGAATTACCTGTGTCCATGTGCTGCTGCCAGGCTGTATGAGTTCATTTCACCCAGTGGACCAGAGGAAATGCCATTACGGTAAGTGGTGCCAATCAAAGGGTCTGCTCCCCTTTCCAAAAGCAGACTGACCAGCTCAAAGTTGCCTGTTAAAAGAAGACCATTTATATTACATTAATTTGGCTGATGCTTTTATCCAAAGCAATGCATTTAGAGTTTACCTGCTATAGAGGTCAGCAGAGACACGTTGCTGTTTACAACTCTTTCATATCTCTCAAATGTGTTTCTTGTGACCGTATTACAAGGTGGATGGTCTCTTATGAAGACATTCATAAAACACTATGCAAATATGCTATGTGCTGAAATAAAGTGCAAAAATATGAAAAAAAATAAAGTGTGAAAAAAATCTCAGTTATTTTAGTTAATCATATATTGATAGTGTAAAAATGTTTAAAAAATAAAAGTAAAAAAAAATCTGTTATTTTGGTCAATCATATGTTGATAAAGTAATTTTTTTTTTTAAAAATCTCTGTTTTAGTCAATCATAATCATTTCAATAATTCATTAATTAAATAAATTGTGTATTTTAGTCCCCTCTTTTTATCATACGACATTGAGTTCGACCAGTTTTGTGTTACTTATTTTCTTTGTTTTGTTTAATATATAATTGTGTTTATTTTGGCCTGATTGGCTCCTCCATCTACAATTCCCTTATTCATATTAAGCGACAGCATAAATTTAAAATAGAAAGTCCTTTATAGCAAAAGTATTTATGAATCAGATTGTCTGGCAGGTCGTCCCCAGCCCCAGATTGATTCACTAATGTAAATTAGCAGGCTGTCCTGTTCACATCCACATGGACTAATGAGGAGAAAGCTTTTCTAAATTAGAAGGAAACCCTGAATGCTAACACTGGGGGTAATTGACCCAGCATACAGCAAATGGGCCGTAATCAGTGAGGCCTGATGAGGATCCAATGAGGCTCAAACAATGCCATCCGCTGCCATTTCTGAGGGGTCACAAGGGAACACAGTCATACGGTTAAACCTGTTTCTAGACATTTCGTCTCGATCGGTTTGGCTTGTGTTCCTTCATTCCCCTCTTCTGCATGAGATGATACAATTTTTGTGCAACCCCATCCTTTTTTATCCCACAGAGAAGGTGCCCATTACCAGCAGACTCAAACCTGAATTACCCAAGTCTTCAAGAGTGTGTTCGCTAAGTGGGGCAGACAGGTAATTTTCAGCATTATGCTGGAAAACACTTGGCTAATGTAAATGAATATCACTCAGGTCAATTCATATTCATAGGACTGCCACAGCCGGGATTATGAAATCTCATTTGGCACTGGTTTCCATGCATCATTCCACCGTGTGGACTTGTCACATTCACACTGTGGATGTAAAGGGGAAAAAAACTGCTGTTCCTAAGGCTCATTAGCAAGTTTGCAAAGAGCTCCTGAGAGCGACACAGCCCCATCAGTCTCTGAATAATACTGTTATGGTTCTGGAACCAGTCTGGGCCACAAAAGTATAATGGCTTCAGTTTGTCAGTTAACAGTCAGCAGAGACCTCTTGGTTGAAATTAGAGGCACAAAAGGAACATAATGTAACCATTTAAAAAAATGGGTTCTGGATGTACAGTAAAAAATCATCTAAAACGTATTTACTCTGTATGCTGTCAAAGATTTCACTCAAATGGAGGCTCCATAATGTAAATGCCACTAAAGCAGTACTCTCAAAAATACCCCATCTACCTCTAAATAGTGCATATTACTACCTTAAATAGTTATAATAACTTATAATACTAGTCAAAAAGTCAAAGTGTTTTTTTTTTTTTGGTCAATACAATAAAAGTCAGCTAAATCCAATGTTGTTTTGGACCCCATTGACTTTCATTGTATAGACAAAAACAGTTTAAATATCTACCTGTGCCACAGAAACAATTAAGTCATAGAGCTTTGGAATGACATAAGAGTAAGTAAATGATGACAAAATGAGGGTAAATTATTTCTTAAAGTACTAATATTCTTCCTCTCAAAGGTGGATAAATCTCAAACCATAAATATCACACCAAGTGGCATTTATTTTAAAGATAGAAAACTAATAAACTAAATTTAGCAACATTTTGTTTTTTAAATGTAAAGGACAAAAAAGCAGATATATTGTTGGACTGTGTGAACTTGGGGGAGACTATTTCATACATGCAATAAATATAACCTTGACATCAGTAATTGTCTTTGGCCAGTAATTGCTTCATGTTTGCAGATGCAACTTGGTTTTATATTTTGCAATTTAATAATACATAAATTCATGCTGTAAAAGTTTCTGAATGGCTTCTACCTGCTGCAGATGCAAGCTGAAGTGGCGTCTCAGTGTAATTCTCTGTGGCTTCCTGAACTGCTCCCTCCGCGTTAGCTCTCGCATCCAGTAGAAGCTGCTCAATAAGGTGAGAAGAACAGTCATTATAAAACAGATTTGAGAGGATTTAACTTTAATATCACCAAGATACCGGTAAATAAAAGACCTGTAATTGCATTAAATTAGCCTGATCTTTTCATCACATAGGCCATCTGCAAGTAAACATCTTTATGGTAATCTGGTCATAATTTCATTCCCTCTTGATGCTTTAGGTAGACGATTTTTGGTCTGTTTGTCAAAGAAAATGGGAAATAATTTATACTGAATGAAATAAAAAGGATTTCACTGATAAGATCTCCTACTGTGGATGTGTGCTTCAGGGAGACTGATAAATATCCCAGGAAATATCACATTGTCTTTCCATTTTCCTGGAAGAGCTAAATAAGTGGGCCTTCTGACATCGGATTCAATACTTATAGAGTATTTACAGTGAAACTAAGACTTTTTTTCACTTTTGGGGGGAAAAGTAGAGTGCACAATCAATAAACTGGCCTTCATTTTCTTTTTTGGCACATATGGCCTATTCCTGATACCAGTCTACATCCTAATTCAAGTTCCTCAGAACTGGGGCAGCACCATCCAGCCCACAAGAGTATAACATCATTTATTTTCATTTACATTTATTCATTTAGCTGACGCTTTTATCCATTGCTATATATCTCAGAGGTCGCACGCCTCTGGAGCAACTAGGGGTTAAGTGTCTTGCTCAGGGACACATTGGTGTCTCACAGTGGATTCGAACCAGGGTCTCTCACACCAAAGGTATGTGTCTTATCCACTGCGCCATCACCCCCCACAGAAACAAAGAAACTGATGCTGAACTGCATGAAAAGTTTCAGCTCAGTTTTCTTTGTGCCATTATTACTATGATGGCGGCATCATAATAATAATCAAGGAAAGTACAAAGGTGGAAGGCATCAAATCATTCACAGCGCCACTACCTGCACGACAGGGACGTGTCCGTGTAACACGGCGAAAGTGAGTGGAGTCCCCTGCCTGGTGTCAGGATAAACTGAGGGGTGCTTGTGTAGTGAGCTGGGCACCTGGGAATCATATAGGTGAAGTTCAGGGAGAGAAAAATTCAGCCATTATATACCAGAACACTGAGCTCCAATTGCGGAATCGCAGGAGTACGAGAAAGAAAAAAGGGCAAGGAAAGAGTGAATGAGTAAGCGGAAAGTTGGAAAGTTCTTCCGCCGTCTGGCTGTTCTTTTAATTCAAGCGAACAGAGGAAGAAAGAGCAAGTGCTTGTTTTGTTCTCCAAACCCCTTCTTCCATCCATCCCACAATCTAGGGTTTACTTGCGTTTGCTCCCTATACGCCATCATCGATTTACTCGAAATCCTGACCACGGTTTGAAGACGGTAAGGATCTAGTTCACGGTTTTCATAGCGGTAACAAAGACTGCAGGAAGAATAATTGGCAGCGAGTTCAAACGCTAGAAGTGTAAGTGAGCAGTGACTCATGTACAAAGCACCAAAAAAGAAGGCTTGTCTGGTTTGAATGCTTACAGCTGAACTGCATGCTGAACTGAGCATCTGTTCTTGTCTAGGCAAACATGACCTTTTGGAACTGATAATTCGGGTGGGATTAAGGTTAAACAATTGTTTGTTCAAAACCGCCTATAACATTAGGACATTAGGTAGGCAAATAACGGCACATCTGCCCACCTGCTAATACTCTTCTTGAGCTTGAAGCAATTTGTAAAACAAGTTAAAATCACTGTTTATGCGTTTGGTGCTTTGTGCCCAAGTCAACAACTCCATTTAAAAATGTCCTTTAAGGGTCAAATGAAGACGACACGAGGTCAAAACAGCACAATATCACATCATGACAGACATGTATACAGGACTTGACTCATGAAAATGGCCAAGAACATAAGGTCAAATTTCAGCCCAAAATAATTGACATTTTATCAAAAACTCTCACTTTTGTAATGTGAAATTCTACCATGAAATAATTTACTTAAGATGCGAAGGATTTAGTCATTGTCGTACTATTCGTTACACTGCGTTTAATATATAATGATTTTATTATTTAATCATGTTAATACATCACTAAATTACAATCATTCGAATCATCAAAAATAGTGAGACTTCTCATCCAGACATATTATGCTAATTAGAAAACATAGAAGTAACATCCCAACATTTTTGTGTGGTAAAATTTGACCTGTACCCGTTCTTCACCGGTTTCAGGACTAATGCATGAAAGGCAAATACGTGAAACATGTTCCTTTTAATATCATTTAATAAGCCTTATATTAGAACTACATTGACTCAATGCTGTTTTATGCAAGCTAGCCAGTTTTAATCCATTTTTATTATCATGTTTCATGTTTTCAACCTGAATGTTCCACAATCAGTATATCTACTTTAGGCAATCATTGTATTTAAAAAAATATGTATAGTCAATAGTGTTTGTTGACACTATTGTACAAATATGTCCATTTTGCTGGAAATCATTAGCATATCTCATTTGCTTCTAATCTAAATAAATATCGACGAGATCAATGAGAACCTAAGTAGACACAACCACTTTTTAACTGCATGCAAACAGCACCCCCGGGAAGAGGACAGAGAGAACAGTTGATTAATTTTATAGAGATAGGATAGTTAGTTTAATAGAGACAGAGGAAAAAAAAAAAAAAACATGACACTTAATTGTCCAACCAAAAAAAAACTAACCTCACTGTTAATGTCTGCCCCAGCGTCCAGCAGCATTTGCACCATGGCCTCGTCCCCACGGACGCACGCGTACATGAGAGGGGTCATGCCCTGAGGAACATAAAAAACACTGAACACCTGCAGTAAACATGCCATACTCCGAGCCCATCGCTGTACAGCCTACAGCACAAGTTACTGCGGCACTAGTTATTTAGCAAAAAGTCTCTGAAAATAACACTGTCTTAAGGGCTTGAAGTGTTCATTTAAATGAACCAAGGAACAGTAATCTTTATGGATGATGCTCAATGAAAGCACATTAAACAGAAAACAATTCAAGTCTTACTCTGCTTTAGGGAAACACACACATATAAGCATCAGTGCATGAAGGCATACAAAGCCAAATAATTAGCTACGTTTTTAAACAGTCTTTGAAAGAAAATACACCATTAATACCCTCTCACCTTTCATAGTCATGTTTTGAGATTATATATAGCGTTAGTATGTACATTAACTAACATTTTTCGTAATATATTATATAAACTTTACAGTATATATGATTAATACATTTGTTACGGTAATTATCTGTTAAGGTTAGTAAAGAAAATACAACTGTGGATTGTCTCAGATCCACTAACTAATGTTAACGGATACGATTTTTGATTTTAATAACGTTTTCGTAAATGTTGACATGAACAAACAAGGCTCTTTAAAGGTATTTTGCATTGTTAGTTAACGTTAACTAATGCAGTTACTAATTTTAACTAACGAAACCTTATTACTGTGTTCCCGAAAGCTGTTTATGCGTTTATATAATGGTGACAAATCTATCTAAATTTCACCTGGGTCTCTGTAAAAAAAGATATATGGTCAAGTTTTTAATGCACTCAATTTCACAGTGATTTCAGTTCATTTATTCCTAATTTTACTCTTTACACGGGTAAAGGGGTTTTAGGCATTCTGCTTGATGTTAAAACTCCCTGTAAAGACTTTATTCCATTACTAACTCAGTTCTACAAACAGTTTTCACCATGAAGAAGGAGATTCATTTGTCAGTTGAGTCCTATTTTCCCTCAAGGCTATTCTTGAAATAACAAGTACCATATTTGCCAGTGTGATTTCGGAGCAAATCTTCCAGGGAAAGATGGAGCAACTCTCAATGATTCCCAGCTGGACTCCAACAATTCTCTTTGTCATCACATCACATTTCGCTTCAATTTCACATGTTAGTTTAATCCACTTTATCAGCACCGGCATTTCGCCATCATTTTTTTCAAAAACTGGCTGCTGTTTTCTCGACAGACCGTGACAACAACACGCGATCATAAGATATACGGATGACACTGTTTGATTCATAATACCGAGTGTCACGACTACTGTCATGATAGATGCTTCCTACACAGATCAGTCAGATTAAAAGCGTTTTCCCTTATTTAAAAGGTCATGTAACATCTTATTTATTTCCTTAGCCTCTAAATGTCTATGTGGGTCAACTTTCTTCACATATATAATATTATAAGAAGGCCATTTTTAATGGTATGAGGCAGATGCGATACATAGAAAACTATGGAAGGCAGATTTTTAGAAAGTCACAGTTTACATGAGCATTTACATTGCGGAGTAATTACAGTGCAAGTTCTGATTAATACTTAAGGATGTGTGATTATTTCATGACATTATTATTTAGTGGAGCTGCTCATAAATACACTCTGTTATTATGTTGTTGGTGTTGTAATTAATTGCATTCATAGTCACTGTAAAATGTGTTTCAGTATAGACAAAAGGAGCTGTGCCAACAGAATTTAAAACACACTGTAGGATGGATAAGGAAAGCCAAATCCTGTAATCAAAATACATGCTCTTTATCTTAGTTTGCACAATTCAACAGTGCACATCATTCCCTCCTCCTATTTTTTTTTATTATATATATTAGTGTTACTTTCATGCGTTTGTATTGTTACATTGTCTGTATACATAAATTAACAGTCGTTCTCTATGTTACCTGGATCAAGAAATTCATGATTATTTGTCAGCAAAATTCGTCATCCGACGAACTTTTGAAAGCTTTGCCGACAGTTGACACCATTATAAGTAAAAGTTTTCTAAGAAGCATTTCCTACTCAAGCAAGGCATGTATTGACTGGCATTATATACCGGTACCTATTTTTTTCTCTAGTCAGGTAGCACCAATTTTTCTTCCACTTTTCTACTGTACAGACGTCAATTTTTTTATTTTTTTTTTATTAAAAAGCCCATTTTGCCAGCAGTGAAGAACCCCTTTTAACTTGCTCCACTTTCAAAAGGACTTTCTTTTTAGTGTCACCAAGCCTCTTTTCATGGTTAGTTCAGAAAAAAAAAATGCAAATGCCACTTGCTATTTTTTCTCTATCAAATGCAATGGCATTTATAACTTTTTGGGGTCCCTGTACGTAACGTCACTTTACTGAAGTAAAATGGGTTGCAAATGACCTTTCATGTTGCCTTGAATATATTTTCAGTGAATTTCATTGCAATATAATGCCACTTTCAAGGTCATATCATCTTATTTTAATTATAATCTTATTAGATATAAAGGTGCAAATGTATAATTTAGCATACAAATTAGTTCCTTTTTTGGGGAGTAACACAATATTGTAATGCATTACTTTTAAAAGTAACTTGAATATATATCCGTGCTCACCTGTTCACTCATACTGTTAATGCCATCTGGCCCGAGCAGATTGACTGCTTGCTTGACCAGGTCAGTTCGTCCACAGTTGAGCATCCGGAAGCCCAGGTCCTGCAGGAATTTTGCTTCTGTGGATGCAGCGTCCAGTTTCCTTGTGGTACCGAAGCAGTCATCTGCTCTGTTGAATAAAATGTAAGTGTTTATTTAGTTTTTAAAGACACATACAACAGTTCTTTAATATTCTGCCACACTAAGTAGATTCAGCCTAGCAGCTTGTAATTAGGTATGTTTTTATTATATATTCTATCATAATTATTATTTATTGTATATAAATTTATACTATTTAATTAATATATATATATATATATATATACACACATATAATTGCACATCTTTGACATATCTCTGATACATAATCTTTGATATATATATATATATATATATATATATATATATATATAATACATATTGTATATATAATTAAATACATTATATATATATATATATATATATATATATATATATATATATATATATATAAAATGTTATATTATAAGATATTTTATTTAATCCTATAACATCATTTTCTTTTCAAGAAACTGTTACTAGGCTCAGAAGAAAGACAACACACACATACATACACATACACACACATACACACACTCGAAGAGATGGTTATTAATTTAGGCAGCTTTTACTTTAAAAGATTGTTGCCATGGAAAAAGAAGACATTAAAAAAATTGCCAGGTTAATCCGGCATCTGTTGAGGTGCTCCTAAAAATAACTGTGTCCATGTAAAAAGTCATTTACATAGAACTTCAGAGCCTGTCACTAGGAAACTAAATCCACACAAGAAGTTAACAATCCTCTGTGCAATTCATACGAGGCATTTGAGTACATTGTGTGTGTGTGTGTGTGTGTGTGTGTGTGTGTGTGTGTGTGTGTGTGTGTGTGTGCGTCTAGGTGTCCTTCTGTCTTTTAATGAATGACTAACTGTTAATAAAGGCATTCTATACTCATAGCGTGCATGCCGATCGTGTGTTTGTGCATGTACGGAGGTGGCGTTGCCTTCAAAACCTACTTCAGCTGCCGCGGCTCACAGTCCACCCCGGGTAACAGCAGTCGGGCTGCCTGACGTACATCATCACTGTCCACAGAGAAGCTTCGGCGGTGTTCTGTGTGCGCCACGGCCACCCGGATCCATTCCATCAATGGAGGCAGAACCAGGAACGGCCTGCATGGGCATAACAAAGATATGTCTGATTTAAGAAAAGCTGTTTACTGCTTTCATTATTTATTTTGTCATCAAACTTCATTCTTAGTATTTAAGAATTAAATATTCAGACCAAAAGGTTTTTATGATCATAAGAAACAAATTCAGTCCAGTGCGTCCAAACCTTTGACTGTCGGCGTACATCTGTTTCCTTTATCACCTTCGCAATTTCCGGATACTTTAAAGAAGTAATCATAAGCTCTCTGATGGGATTAGAGTTTCTACTAATTACCATCTCTACGCTTCATATAAATAGTGTGACGGAATATGAAAGACCCGTTACTGACAAGTTTTCAATCAGACACTCTCATTCCAACAGACGAAATTGAATTAAAAATATATAATTTAAAGGCTGTAAATGTGCTGTGTCTCATTGTGCCAAATTTCACTTTTACATACTGTATATATGATTCAATACTTTTCTTCACAGGGTAAAGTTTGAGGAACATGAGGAAGCTGACTCAACCGCAGTGAGTCACAATGATCACAATGTGTTGAAAATTTGCTACAAGCATTTCCGATGAGCATTTTCAGATTATTCCACTGCTGTTTAACTGAGTTTAGAGTCTTGTCAGGTTGTTGTGGATCAACATTAAATAATGGTGACAGCTAATATGACTAAATGAGAAATGCACACAGTTTGTTGAAATGGGCTTATGACTTTCAAGTATGAAAAAAACAATGACTTCACCGTTTTTGTCTGCCCACACAACATTATCTGTTCGTCTTTGTGTCAAAGTTGTTCCACACACCCCACTGTGCTAAAACGCAAGCAATGTGTGGGACAAAACATGTTAGTTTCCAAATTAGAGAAAACATTCTCGAGTTGTTATTGCACGCACTTGGACGTGAATAAAAAGGAGACATTTTGACCCCAGAAATATTGGGAACAAAATCATCAAGCTTCATCTTGAACCATCGATCTTCATATAAATGTGCTTCTTTTGACCTGCATCTAACAGCTGGCTTTGCACAATCCTAACTCTTCCTCCCCGGACACCTATCCACTGTAAGAAAGCCTGCCAAGAATCCGAGATTTGCCAAAACAAACCGCAAACCCTTCTCTGTTTCTCTTCAGCCTGAATAATGTGCTTCTCTGCTCCCCACCCTATGAAGAAATGTTTGTAGGAAAAGGACGTGGTTCTCATTCCAGTGTGGAGTTTAAAAGTGAAGCCACATCTGGTTGAAAATAAGACTTTCTTTTTATTTGCACTTTGACCAGAGGAAGGGAGTTTTCTTATCAAAATTACTTCAGGGTCTCTTGAAAAAATGTCAAAGTCTTCATAAATATTTAGCCGAGATATATTGCATTGGTTTATGGAAGCTTGGTACTTTAATCTAAGGAGTAGTACAATAAAAATATCACATCAAACCTTTCAGAAAAAAAAATACATACTTTTTGTTTTGAAATAACTAATTTTTTTTTAAAAAAAATATAAATCCCCATGAAAAAGACCCCATGAATGATTATAGAATATAATTTGTTGTTTTCAATGTATATTTTAAAGAAAAATCCCCATGAAAGACTTAAATGGTACATTTTATATTTATAAATTCTTCCTGTTTCAAATAAAAGAAGATTTTTTTTCAAGAATATATCATAATACTATTATTTTGAGACTGCAGAATTCATGAAAAGTTGCACTTTCAGTTGAATTTGGGGAAACCACCAGACAAATTTGTTGTGTTGAGCTATTTCATTTACTTTTGTTTGATTTGTTCATTGCAAACAGCTGAAAGTCTGTATATTTTGACAATAAGGTTGAATAAATTTGATTACAACTGTATTCACACACAAAAAGCAAAATGTACTGAATATTATATTATATTACAATTAAATCTAAATATAATTCTAACATAGAATTATAATTTATTATAAATATATTTATATTTTAGATTTATAAAATGTATTGTTAGATATACGGTATTATAAGATTTTTTTTGTCAAGAAGCTATTATAATACCATACAGTATATATATATATATATATATATATATATATATATATATATATATAAAACAATATTTACTATTAACTAAAAAAAAATAAATTGTTAAAAAAGTGGATATCGATATTCTCAAAAGTATCAACATTTTGCTCCTCCATATAACGACCTAATCTTAACCTTACTTACTGCTTACTTAAAGTACAGCTTTAGGCAAACTGAGAATGATTCCTTGTTTAAAATTTCAATTAACTGTCTTCTAGACATTTCCAGCAAGTACATTTCACAGATCTTATAGTGTATTTCATGTTGGAAATGATGCCGCACAGTACAGTATGTGGGACAAAAGCAGAGTGATAATTATTACAGTGTGTTTACGAGTGTTGGTGCCCTTGGTGTGTTATTCTTCTACAGTAGGAATGTTGAAAGGTTGATGAAATGTCACTGAGCACATCAACAAAAGTCCAGAAGCCTGCAATCTAAAGCCACGGCCCTGAACACCTCCAGACGCTCCTTCGCTCTGATCTCTTGTTTTCTTTCTCCATCTCTATTCATTATTCCTGTCCTCACCTACCATCTATTTTATTTTTTTTCTGTCATTCTCTTATCTTTCACTCTCTCTTTCTTCCTCCACCCTCTCATTCGTCTGTGAGAGGCCAAGAAAGAAATGAATAAAATAGAGCAGACCCTCTCTGGGGAAGCAGACAGCTTCCTGATTCTGTCGAGCATTGCATGGGCGTCCCACAGGGTCCTTGGAAGGGGGCTTTTTATCACATCTGAGTGATGTGGGGCAGCCTGGGAAGAGATGTCCTGATGGATTTATCAAGAGGATGCTGAACACAACTCCATAACAATCCATTAACACTCTCCTCCAACAGGAGTCAAGCGTTCTACTGTATCTTCATTGTGCTAAGACATTGCATCTAGAGAATCAAGATGAAGTGTAAATCCTGTTCTCTATGCCTTCCCTGAGCCCTGATAGTCCTAAAGGTCATCTGGAAAAAAATGTTGTACCAGGTCACATGATATTGTATAACATTGCAGAGGTGTTTTATGTGGTTGCTTGAATGTGTTGTGGGTGGCTGCAAAAGCCTATATGATACTACTTTAATTATAAATACCCAGTAATTATAGCAGTGATGCTTGCATTAGCAAACACCACAAATAAAATATTAAATTGAGATCTCTACATGATATCTCATTCTGCCTTAAAGGGATACTCCACAATTTTTTTTCATATTAAACTATGTTATTCCCTTAACTAATACCTCTGTCGTCTCATTGCGTGCACTCAATCGCTCTAGCATGCGAGACACTTTGATCGCACTTAACTAGCCCGGTTCATTCAATAGGGGCAAGCAGAGAAGCGACCAAACACCTCCACGTTTTCCCTATTTAAATACAGTTATACAAGTAGAGTAACTCGACCAAGAATGGTGACGCAAAATAAAATGTTGCGCTTTTCTAAGCGTGTAAAGTGGATAACTATAATGTATGGCGGAATACCATGAAAAAATGGTGGAGTATCCCTTTAATTAACTCTATTATTGTGACAAAAGTGGTGCTAATGTGCAACATACTCTATACCTCTCAGTATGCAGGGTAATCTTTGAGGGTTCAACATTCGGGTTTTCCCACTCCATCTGAGGACAGTGCATGAAGTAGCAGAGCGTGTAGAGGGCTTCCGGTTCCCAGTGGACGGTGCTGGTGCGGTTCTCGTGCACGGGCGTTCCGTTGCTCGGGTTCATGATGTGCAGAGGCTGGAGTTGATGCATGGCTCGAGACACCAGGTCACCTACAGGGGGCAGTAAAGACATGCAGTTTAGTGTATGGGAATGTTCTTTTACAAAGGCTTCCTTAAGATTGCAGCTCCGCGTCAAATAAAGGTTTTACTGTCTTTGAGATAAAACTAGAGGCCTCGTACATCACCACATGCACAAAAGACACAGACAGTGACACATTTGACAGGAAGACATTCATTAAAGGAGGAAAAGGATGACAGGATGACAACCTTTTAGCTTTCTCAGCCAAATCTGGTGCAGAGGTTACAGGAGATATCACTCATCTTATGGTAAGAAAACTTGTCAAAATGTCACAATATTTGTATTAAACCTTAAATGGATAAAAGTTACAATTTAGGCCGATTCCAGGAAGAAAAGAAGAGACAGGAAATATATAGTTCTTAGGGTATCTAAACTCTTTTAAAGTGACCAAAAGTGCTGGAAAAGGTGTGCAACTGCGTGCAAACATTTTCAAAAAGAAATCATGAATCATCACTAAGTGATAAAATAGACTAAAATTTTGAACACACAAACAAAAAAAAAATACACTTAGACATAAAAACAAGAAATGTGTTAGCTAATATGGTGTGTATGTGTGTGTATATATATATAGAATATAAGAAACAACAAATATTTAATATAACTTATATAAATAATTAACATACACACAACACATATATAAATACAAAAAACATAACATAAATTAAAAACAAAACACCTGTTATAAACACCTGTTATTTAAAAATAATAATAATAAAAAAAAACAACCACATAAGAACACTTGTACATATGTATTAGTCATTGGGACCTATTTATTCACATAAACACAGAAATTGTAAATTTTGATAAACTGATCAAATTATCTTCTTAGATGAATCACTGAGCCTTCTTGGCAAAACCATGGAAAATTTAATTGGTTCTTAAGAACAGCATCCACACACATTCACATACATAAACACACACACACACACACACCGCAATTACTGAGAAAGCGAGAAGGAGGAAGTCTTCACACTGTTTTAAACCTTAAGTTTTTAACATGTCTATGTGTGTGTCTGCTTTCTTAATTTTATTGGATGAAGCACTATGGTAGCAGCTGGTGAAAATCACTCGCCATCAAACAAACATTCCATTTCTCTCTCTATCTCTTTTTCTCAAACACACACACACACACCTCCTGAACACAGCTACACTGACTGTGCTACTCTATAATGGCCTTACGAATTATCAAAAGGAAAGCATTCATACCAAGGCAAAACTATTCTTTCGAAGTACAGCCCTCATTCAATTTTTATAGAGATGAACTGGTTTAAAGGCGGCAATCAGGCACAGATTTTAAAAAGTCCCTAAAAAGCTTTTTTGGTGTGGAAATTACAGTGAATATTTGAGAGCAGAGTTGGGGGTTACTTGCCTTATATAATCAATTACTTTTTCCAAGTAGTAAAGTAACACATTACATATTAAATTTATGTAAATGTATTTAAATATTATTACTAAAAATATATAAGTGATAATATCTCCTTTTTAGTCTAGGAACAGTTTTAATATACTGTATTCAAAATGTAAATTTAGATTTAAGATGTGCTGTATATGTGAGCACGATTGACATGTTTTATATTTTGGATATATCAACTTACTGTGACATTTTTTGCACGAAATAAATACATAAAATGCGTGTCATTTTTCATTTACATCAACAATAAATACAGGTAAATCAATCTCACACTTCCAATGTATACCCTGCACGCCACACAAAACACTTCACCCGATGGTGTGAAAAAGTAACACAAAAGTCGTCATGATCTTTTTATGGAATATTGCAGTATTTATTATAAATGATTCATCCATGTACATCATTACATTCTTTTAAAAATTCATGTGCCCTCGTAATCTTTAATCAAAATAACTTCCCCTCCCGGCTTCTTCTCTTCTCTTCTCTTCTCTTCTCTTCTCTTCTCTTCTCTTCTCTTCTCTTCTCTTCTCTTCTCTTCTCTTCTCTTCTCATGGTCAAATTCAAGTCCCGTTCTACATTTTTCTTGGTCGAGAAGCTGTTTCACAGTTTGAGAGTAAGATGCGAATGAATATAAAATCACTCTATCAAGCCTTGTATGAAAAAAGTGCTAAAAATCATGATCAGAAGACTAGCATGTTCTGCTGCTCATGAACAGAACCACACATTTCATCACCTGTCCAGATGGTCTGAAACATGTCTTTCAAGTTCTGCCAAGCACCATTCACTTGAAGCTTGCCTTCACTAGATTGTGTGAGGCAGGAGTGAAGTGGCAGCTATGCAGCAGCCGAGCCGCTGTTGTTATTCAGCACCGATCCATGGAAAAGGGAACAACTCTCTCAGCAAGAATGACAAAAGATTTGATTCCAGTGTGACCACTGAACACCCTGGGAGTTAGTGTTAACATTGTACATTCTGCCTGAACCAGTTTCTATTTTGGCTTCTGCTGCTTTAAGGTAAAATATCACTGACTTGGAGCAGCACAAGGAGGACGAGAAGCTCAAACATCAGCGGAAAAGTAGCCAGGGCAGGGCAGAATTCAAATTTTTGTCATCCAAAGAGCACACCAAATCTCTAGAAAAATACTACAGTATTGTGTTGTCCTACTAACTAATTCAATAATTACTTGTCCCCATGACTAATTATATCATTACGTATCATGGAAAATAACAAATAACATTAAATGCTCAACAGGGGGTCTAGCATGATGCTGCGGGTGTCTGCGAATTTTTGTTTGATCGCAAACAAATCTTCTCTCAGTGAGAGTTTGGCTCATCTAAAGTGTGACCTTGGAATAACCTCTGGAGCTCATGGGTGTGTGTGAGGAGCACAGCTGCGGACCAGAGGAGTGTAAAAGACCTCTGCATACCACTCATTCTCACCGCTGCTGACCTTTCTGCTGAAGACAACATATGGTGTCAGCACAAAATATGACTGACACTGTTCTGTCAAAATACTAAGAAACAGTTGGCCAATGGCTCTGGACCATAGAGACTTGCATCATAATTAAATTTCATCAACAAAGCTGCACTATATCCAACATAACGGAGAGGAAAATTGTAAATTAATTTTTCAATTAATCTTCTCTGTTGTATATACTGAGTCTAGTTAGAAACAGTGTAATTATGGTTATCAAAAACTAAAATGAAATCTAAATTAAAACACTTTTGTTATCAGAAAAAAAATTGTAAATATTTAAACAAACTAAAATATATTTAATGACTACAAAACTATCTAAACTAAAGTAAACACTTATTTTTATGCAGTTAATGCACTGTGAACTAACATGGCCGTGAACATTTTTGTTAACATAACATTAACAAAGCTTAAAAATTAAAAAATGCTGATAAATTATATTTCGTTAGTTGATGAATTAACTATGTTACTGTAACAAATGAGACCTAATTGTAAAGTTAATTTGAAGTTAAATGTCCAGCAAAGTTAGAAACTAATAATGAATACGTTTTAAAAATTAAAGATATTCAATAAAAATATTTAAATGATCACTGAACGCACACGTCAACAGCATAAGAATACTAAAACTGAAATAAAAACTGAAGCTATGAAAAATGAATAGTAACAGTCATAGCATGAAAACTAAATTAAATGACAAGGACAAAATAAAAGTAAAACTACAGCTAAAACCAAAAAACAGAAAATGCAACTGTAAAACAGGGTTCACAGCCTTACTAAATGTTCATCGTGGCCCATTACAGAACTAATTAAAAGAGTATAATCTATATAAAATTGCATCTTAGTAAGATACAGGTCATCATTTGAACCACTTTATATGTACATTTTAAATTTTTTCATTTGTAACATACAGTATATTTTTGAGTAAGTTGAAACCCAACACTTGCATTTACGTTAAAGTGTAATGCGGCAATTTCTCTCTCTAAAAAATAAATCCTGTCGTCTCCAGTGCGCAATGAATTCTGGGGTAGGCTAGGCCGCGTATGATCTGTTGTACTCTTCATTGCCCGTTCTACATTTGTAGGCTGTATTCGAAGGTTCATTTGGGACATCCTTTGTCGCGCTGCTGTGACACAATCTGCCTTCGAAGGATGCAGCCTTTGAATCGGAGTGCCGCTAATGTCTTCAGAAAAATTTAAAATCTAGTTTACTCTATAATGATTGACACACAGCAGGCTTCAAAACACATTCTGATAGATGAAAAAGTTGCCACACATATCCAGGCAAGTCATACACTCCTGGAATACATTATCTTCTTCACCAGGATCCAACAGAGGGTCCCGTTTTTTTTTTTTTTCAACCCAAGGCTTTTGGGCGTTATTCAGCTTTGAAATTGCTCCCAATTATAGATCCACAAATTCCCCTTTACTTCCCTCTTCTCTTGCTTCAGAGAAACAGGCAGCCCAAATGATAGATCCTCTACATGGCCTTCTCTAGTCTAATAGCTCTTTGGCGGCTGGTGTAGTTTGGAGGGTGTCAGAAGAGGGGAGAGAGCAGAGGCATGCTCACGTCTTTATACTTTGCAGTAATTATTCTCCGGTCGTTCCCAAAAGGCCTCTCAGGCACACCTGCATTAATCATGAAGAATGACTCGCAGGAACTCCCTCTCTCTTCTCCCTTCAGCAGATGCTGAAGTATGAGGTGTAATTATGAGGAACGGATCACGCCCCCGACGAATATGATGCCGCAGAGATGCCCTGCGAGCCCAACCACTCATCCAAGTGCGATATTGAGCTATAATACTCAACTTTTGTATTTCTTGCCGTATAGTTTTGCATAATATTGAAAGAGGGAATCTTTGAAGGTAAGCGAGTGCAAAATGATCTACCTTCGTTCCTCAATGCAAATTACTTAAGGGAGAAGACAATTCACCAGCCCTCTTACCTTTCAACTACTATGTTTAACGATCCAGTCAATTTCTGACAGATTTATGGGTCCAGGCTTACATTATTGAACATCTTGTTATAATATTGAAATATGTCACATTTCGGAAGTGGGCAAACACATTACCATTCAATGTGAACAGGAAACCATCAGTGAAAGTGACCTTCAATGATTTGAATCTCAAGTAGGATGCAATCTAATAATGATGAACCACAAACTGAAGCTTCAAAGAGATGCCAAAGGACAAAGCCAACGCTGAAAGACTGAGTGTGTCCCTTTCTCTTCTTTCCTGCCCTTTCAGTGTCAAAGAAGCACGGCCCCTTTGAAGTTTATTTCATGAGGGTTCACTGATGGCATTTACAGTGTCAAATCACCTCAGCCTTATTGAGACACCTTACAGACAACTCGCCAAGGCCTTATGACACATACATATAGGAACATAGTCAGTAAAAGTTTAAATAGTTCAAATAAATCCCTGATTATTGATTACTCATGTCTTATGCTGGCTGCACACTGTATGGTTTCTAATAGTCCTTTACGACTGTTGCCTGTCAGACTGTACGAACATGATCCCTGCTGTCAGCCATGTCACACTGTAGGAACTCAATTGTCATTCATGTTCTGCTGTACGGCAGTTAAAACACGTTAAAAACAGACACATGCAAGAACTAATTGCGTCATTGGGTTGTGTTTTTTTTTTTTATCCACAGAATAAAGAAAGTCATACAGGTTTGAAATCCACATTTTTGAGTGAACTATAACTAATAGCTAGAACACAGTTAAATGGGGAGCAACAAATTTCTTTTTTAATGCAAATTTCTCAACTTTTTTTTAGTCTATTTTGTTTTTGTTTATTGGTTAGAATGGGACTCTTACCATCAGTGATTCTGATTTAGTTTCAAGGTCAAAGTAAATGGTCTATCCATCAGCGAGGCAATCTGAAAGAGATCAAGGCCGGTGAATCACTGGTTATGCCTGACTAGTCAGCAAATGTGTCACTGAAATAGGTGCCTTCATTTAAAAGTCACACGCACACAAACAAAATTATGCAGTGTGTTTATGTATGCATGCTTTCTGGAGGCTGTCATACCGAATCCTCCAGAGAATGATGATTGCCTCATCCACCTTATGTGGCAGTGTGGACCGGAATTATAAAAGCAAACTATCACTGCGGGCCATGATTCATCTAACTGAGGACTTGTCGCCATTAACAAAGGCGACTCACAACATCCATCACCCAGAGGCCAGAAGCTCAGGGTGTCTCATCTATGGGTACATTTACAACATGACATCCATAACAAATAACCACCCTTGGTAGACCATAACTACACACTCTTAGTGCAGTTACTATATACTAATGACAGTTATAAAACAGATCTAGTCTTGTAATTGAATTTAACAAACAGTTTGTGTCATTCCATCTGTTCACATTTACACTAGAATCAGGAGTGTGGTTTTGCTTTAATACAACAATTCAATAAACAAGAAGTTACCTTACAGTTTAGACACAATATTAGTTACTCTATGTAGTTTGTTGGTACTCCACCAACAAAAACTGTTCAGAACAAAGTCACAACAGAATTGTTTAGGTGATCGATTCACTGACTTATTTGTGAGGACAGTCACTTGTTTCATTCATTTAATTCATTAAGTGAATGATTGCTTGGCTTATTAAGTAGAAGATTCAATGATTCATGTGTCACTTGATTCTCAATGACTCATTCATAAAGACTGCCACTTGTTAGTTCCTTAATGAATCCGCATTTTTTGGGACAAATTGATTAGGTGAACGATTCAGTGACTTATTCAAGACGCCACTTGTTTCGTTAGTGAATGAATCAGTGTTTTTCAACAAATTAAGTGAACGATTGAATGGCTCATTAAGTAAATGATTCAATTACGCTTCTCAATGAATTAGCATTTTTAACAATATAAGTTGGCTTAATTATTCATAAAGACGGGCACTTGTTCTATACCTTATTGAATGAACACATTTCAAAAGTTTGTTGGGTGAATAAATCATTGACTCACTAATGACAGCCATCTACAACCAACTGGCAAATCGATGTAACTTGCAGAAAGAGTCAGTGAAAACTAATGCACAGATGCACATACTGACAATCTGCCTGGAAGGCACAAATATAGAAAAGTATAGTGACACAAACAGTAAAAAGTCCCAGCGCAGTTGGACTGTATATTAAATTTGTGGATCGGAACAAACTTGTTTAACTTGTTGCCAGGGAATTTGCCGGGGTACTGGAGAGGAGAAAACGGCCGATAGCGGAACCTCGGATTCAAGAGGAACAATGCGGTTTTCCCACGCCATGCAAAATATAGTAACCACAAAGTGTAACATGGATTCAAAGTAAATTTTTGTTTAACCTAAATCAACCCTAAACCCCGATTCCATCTGCCAGGGGTGTTGCTGTCTAAGCTGTTCTCATGTTTTATGCACATACAATGGTGCATTTCCCACAGGGAAACCTTTGCAGTGGTTTCAGAGGAGCCAGAGCAGAATTAATGCATGGCAGCCTGGCTTACCTTTACACCCCAAAATCACATTTTAAGATGAAATGTGTTGAGATGGTGGATATAAAGCAAGTCATCTCATAAAACCTGAACTGATCTTCGAAGGAGGGGATGGGAAATAATGGAAGATCTGTATTCATCAACTGTGGGCTGAGAGACAAGACTAAAATATTAATATGTCTGGTCTGAAGAGGTCATGATGCTCATTAGCAAAGTTTAGACAACAAACCTCTATGAGACGCTCAGAGGAGTTCTTCATTTACACACTGTTAAATTCTAAAAGTGTCTGCTAAATGAATACAAGTAAATGTCTTCTTTTGTACTCCACAGTAGAAATTAGATCATATGAGTTCGAAAAAAATATGATGGTAAGTAAATAATTTTTGGGTAAACTGTATATTAAGCACAGTAAAAGTTAAACCACACACATAATTGCTGTATTGAAAACTATTGCGATCGTATTGACAACAACTTCCCCTTAGATCTCAGGCAAGTCCTAGCTGGATTTCTGCACAAGAGAATGTCTCCACGAACGTGACAAATGGAGGTGTCTCAGTATTAACCACCACAGTGAAAGCAGCAGGAAATAGTGCTGGAGCCTTTATAATTACTCCCTCTCAGTATAATTACCGGGTTTTCCTTTGACCGCGAAATAAAGGCACCTTGCTATGCAATCTGCTGCACAGCTCATGGGATATTTTTCCATTGAGACAGCACAAGACTTTTTGCCTCCATTCAATTTTGAACCCGCTCAACTCATTTTCTACAAAGGAGCACAGCTCAAGTGTACATTTATACAGTAATATCAATATTCAGACATATGGTAAATGCATGTTTAATACTGTACTGCATGTTGTCATCAAAATGTATGCATAAAACTCAAGCATGAGACAAGCTTGCCTGTCCAAACTGAACACCAAATTGCTGTGCGAAGAAACTGTCTTAGCATTGGAATTGTATATGTAGTATGTGTTCCAAAGGGTTAAGTAACCTAACACGTATTCATTTCACGATTACAGGCAATTATTATAAATTAGCAGCTGTATTATGTAAGCAAAGTTAATTACTCTACTATCAAATACAATTACGTGCTATATTGGCAGAGTTTGAGTTATCTTGTACAACATGAGGGCTGTCCAACTTTAACTGTCAGGAGGTTTACATTAAGCTTGATGGAATAACGTGTTTGAATCATCTGTATTTGTTGTCACAAGCAATGCTCTGTAGGTGCAGGCTAATAAGGTGAACTAATTAGAACTAATTATTCAAGCCATTGTTAAAGTGTATGCCCTTTTAATTATGGTTATTGGAAGGTGATTGCTGCACATTGTCTGTCAACAGTAGGAAACCTGCAGAAAGAGTGGCAGGTCAGGAGTTGATGCAGTTTGTGCGGTTTGTGTCTTAGAACAGAACCACGTTTTTGGAATGCAACAACAAATTTTCTACCAATCAGCTGTAAAATGACCCTTCCATTTCTTGGTGGATATGTGCCATATGAAAGAGTTCAAACGGCCATTGGCATAGATGTACTGTACTATAAAACAGTCTCTTAAAATAACTGGGAGAAAAAAGGCTTTCATTAAATATATATTTATAGCAGGCGATGGAATCAAACTGAAAATGCAAGATATTATAATTTTATTACCAGCTGCTTCTTTTTATTAATAATTGAAATATTTTAGTTAGAAAATCATGAACTAGGATTCACTTCTTGCTAGTTGGTTGAAGGCGGTCAGGGGAGGGGCATTTTCATCCTAGAGAGCATTTGATCGTACAAAAATGTGTGTAGTGCAGGATGAGTCATCAATATGTTTGCTCAGTTTTACTAAAAGAGAAATGCATATATTTGTTAAAATTGATTTAATCAACGCCAGCATGTATGACCTCAAAGCAAATGCACATGGACTAAAAACCACATAACTTTGATGTAAATTTCATTGGTTCAGGATAATTAGATATAGCTTCAAACACCATTTTATTTCTTTAAAGTTGTTTTCAGTGCTTGATTTTAGAAATATGTAGGGTACTTATAAAGTTCTTGTAAAAAGGATGAAACAAATTTCTCATTATTTCTGTTCTATGATCTGTTTTCTAAACCAAAGAATCCAGTAGGCATTTTCTCTTTGTGTTGTTTGATCGTTTAGGTCACTGAAAAAAATGCTTGAATGAGGATTAAGTAAAGTTCAGGGCATCAAGCCTTTAGATCGAAGGCTTTCAGAGAGATGATCAATTTGGCAGGAGCTGTTTGCGTCTAAATGTACAAGTAAGTTTGTGTATGCAAGTGTGTGTTTAGCAAATAACCATGTTTCAGTCTGCTGTCAAGGCCTCAGAGAAGAAATTGTGTAGCTCAGCAGGTAGAAATAAGTGATGAAGAAATGATAGACATGTCAGGTTTAAAGGACATGGTGCCCTAAAACAGAAAGAGACAGTGAAAGAAAAAGTGAAAGAAAGAAAAATTTGTCTAGTCCACATTTGAGCGCCCACATCTTTTTACTACATTCTGAGTTTTACCTCTATGTGCTTAACTACAGTTATTAAGCAGTTTAAAGAGCAAGTGGTGTGTCTTTTGTTAAAAACGGAGCAGTTCGATTTCCCTAATTTCTCACAGAAGAAGTGCATCGCTTAAATCACAGTGAAGATCTCTATGACTTCACCAACGTAACACACTAACCCAACAAAACCCAACAAATGTGTCTCTTCCCATTGGTCGCCGTCTATTGGTGCAGTGTGAATTACCTAAACTTGCTAAGCATTTTACAGCTGCTCTGATGCTGAAGTGGCACTTGGTGTGTTTCCGGATGGCTCAGACCCACCAGGAAACATTCAGAGGATGGAGGAAAAAGGTTTTGATTGGGCCATCTTCATTTAAAATGGAGCTGATTTGACTTCTCTCACCGACACTGGACATCATTATCATCAGTACTGCTAGTGACATTTAAGTGTTAGCTAGATAAAAAGGAAGACTTTTCATCTATACTATAACAGCTATAAATTAGAAATGTATTAAAAAAAACTTACAAACTTGAATTTAATTTCCATGATGATAAACCAGCCCAAACCCACTTTTAATTTGTGTTGCATATTAAACTCACATTTTAAAACAGTGAAATCTTTCTTTTAATTACAGAAGGAAAAATAGCATGGGTAGAAAAGGCTTGAAAAAATCTCCACTGCAGGACTATTAGACACAATAGTCTGACTTAGCAGCAGGTCTGTAATTAAAATTAGCCATCTAGTTTCTTTCTTTCTTTTAGATTTTGTCATTATATCAATTTAAACTTATTAAAGCTATAAGTTATCCAACCAAGAGCAGTGAGGGGTTTTCTCTTTGCCTTGTCAAGATTGTGGTTTGATTAATATCCCTTAATTGCTAATTTTCCATGTATTATCTAAACGCCTCTGGTAAAGGAAACTAATAAATCAGTTCATTTTTTTCAGGCCAAATAGTGAAAGCAGCAGCTCATTCTGGATTTTTTAGTTCCAGAAGATCATGCATTGGGTATTTTTCAAAGATAAGCAAAGTAAGAATGAATGAATGAATTAGCAAAAATCCAAACGGATGGGTGGACTGACTGACGGACAGCGATATGAATGAATATATTTGCCCCTTGAATTCCATACTGGATAGTTTATTTTATTTTTAGATTTCAGCAGTGAACTTAAGATGGGAATAATTGAGTTAACCAATGAGAAAGCACAGTGCAGGCCGAACTCTTATGGGGATTCTTGGAGCGTGTGGAGAGACAGATGTCTGAATTACGGCCATATTGTAAAAGGAGCTTCTTCTCACAATTTCCGTGCACTAGAATATACACAGAAAAGAATCCTGAACATTTTTTGAGAGAAATAAATATGGTAAAATACCATGGATGATTTTTGCCAGGGGGCTCGAAGGCGAAGGTGAACTCTAGAGACATATAAAAAGTATGTGCTTGTTTACTTAGAGTATCACTGATCTAGTAGAGCTCACACTTTCTTTACACACACACACACACACACACACACACACACACATTATACCACCAAGTTGTTATTTTCAACAACTCTTTATCAATGTACCATAACAGCCTTCAGGACAGTGAAGTCTGTAATGGTTGGGCCTCATTGTTAACTGCCCACAATGTATTATGTTTCCTAGTTAATTTAACCACAGCGGCGTATGG
Source organism: Cyprinella venusta (assembly GCA_038021265.1). Taxonomy (NCBI): domain Eukaryota; kingdom Metazoa; phylum Chordata; class Actinopteri; order Cypriniformes; family Leuciscidae; genus Cyprinella; species Cyprinella venusta. Next base: position 7,760,629 of record CM075885.1, read on the forward strand.
TTTCAAACTGAGAGACGCCAGGATGCTCATAAAAAATGCTGGACACATTCTAACAAGTACTGTTTTGCAATACACCACACTGATAGTTATAGGTCTGCGATAAGGACATTGTGTGAGATAATTAGAGTAGACACAAACGATATTTCACATAGCCAAAACTGGGATGATTCAAAGGGAAATGAATATGCATGAGAACTTTTCATCAACAGAAAAGCAATTCCATAATCCAGACTTTTATATTTTATTATGCAGTGTGAAAATATGCCATAATTAGTAAATGGTCAATTAATTAGGTGGCTTTTGAAGAGTTTGCAATCAATATACGGATGTTTGTTGCGCGAAACTGCAAAGGAGGAAAAAGTCAATTACGTCTGATTATTATGCCTCATCTGTTGGTGAAATAGCTAATGTTCTGCATGGTTACATAACAAATGCTGCATTATGAAAGCAACTTCACATCTGTGATAATACTTATACATGCAATAACACAAATACCCTGCAGCACCTTAAATAACCCACCTGATATGTTGTGCCTGTCTAGGTCTGTTTAGTATTCAATAATAATGACTATTGAGACCTACCTAAAAAAATAAAATAAAAACTGCAGAAAAAAATACTGCAATACAATGATTTTGAATTCTAATCACAATAAAAGCAGTTAAACAATTGATTGATTGTTTGATTGCTTGATTGTGGGAGGCAATTTTGCTTAACTCTACTTAAGAATTATTTCTTTCTTTTTAGTTGTATTTTAAATATGACAGAAATGTTGTTGATTTGTTTTGTGAGCCTCACCTAATCAAAATGAATTTAATAAACAAAACAAGTAATCTCTATTGCTCTATTGTTTCACATTGCTAAATCTGATGTGTCTGTTTCCCAGCAGAATGTAATGTTGATTAGAATGACAGAAGGGTCACTGGCTCTCTGTAATTTACTCAAGTCCCTCAGCACACATCGAATTTCCCCTCCTCAATGGGGTCACACGTATTCATATGGCAGGCACACTTTAGGAGACATAATCAGTGTTGATGATGGTGCTCTTTTGCATCTTAACTTTTTGGTTGTTGTGTTTGTTTGCTATGATTAAAAAATGACCGTGGGTGCAGTAATGCAGCTCTGAAATACACTGCCACACAGACTAACCACCAGCACCAAGACACATATACAAAGAGCTGTTATTCAGTCTGACGACCATCCGGTGGACACTAGAGAGAGACACACCCTGCTCAGTTAGGGAAGGGCCTTCCAGTTGCTGACCACTGGCCTCATACACCCACACAAGTGGCTAAAAATAGCTAATTCAGTGCATCATCCGGATGTCAAATAGCTCAGGAACCTGACACAGAATGGATATCAGACCAGGGTCATTGCTTAAATTCATATGGTGTGGAACAAAAATTTGGGCTGGATTTAAACATTGACTCAATGTTCACTTTTAGGTGATAAAATGTATTCAAGATGTACTCTCTTTCTCTTCCCAGAAAAAAGATTAAAAAACACAGAGGGTTCATCCTAAACAGATTTCTTTCCAATAAAATGCTCTCTCAAAAGAGAGTGTCTCTCACCACCTTTAACCAACTACTTTTTGTTCTTTTTTTGTTTTGTTTTTTGGAGCCTTTCAAAAGTTTCGGGTCAGTTTTATTTCTATTTTTTTTAAAGACAATACTTTTATTCAGCAAGGGTGCATTCAATTGATGAAAAGTGACAGGCACTCTTCGTGTGATATTGATGAACTACATAAAATTATATATTTATATATATATATATATATATATATATATATATATATATATATACACACACACACACACACACACACACACACACACACATTTTCTAACCCCTATATTTTGTATTTTGTGATCATTCACATGCATTCATACATTTTAGGGTCTTGATGTTTCTCAATAATATGAAATATTTAATCCGGAAAGGACAAAACAAATGATAATGAATGAACCCAAAAGGTTCCATATAGAATCTCACAAAGAACCCTAAAGTGGGAGGTTAGTGATTTTAAACTGTAACGATATTTCCCAATATTTCTTATTCAATGTTTTTACTCTATTTTTGATCAAATAATTTTAGCCTTTGTGAACATAAAGGACCCCAATGTCAAATTTCCAGTTGCCAAAATACACCAACAAACATTTTTTAAGGCATGAGTACTCACTGAGCTCTGCAATGCTCCCCACGCGGGTCGCCAGGAGGGACTGTTCAATGGTGCGGAGTTCAGCCTGGCTGTAGGCATGGCCCTCTCCGGTTTTTCCTGCTCGCTGCTGGTCACGGTGCAGGTTCAGACTGTCCGGCAGGCTCAGTACACCTGTGGGACAAAGATCAGACAATTCGAAATAAATAAACATGTGAACGAGCCAAAACCAGACAAAAAAACATCTGCAATGGGACCAAGAGACTTTGAAATCTAAGTGTTATGACATTATCATTGTCTGAGAGGCAAATCAAACAACCCCTGAAGCAATTAAAACCGCTGTTTTTGTGTTGGATCTTTTTCAAGTTGCAACAAACCATGCGCCCACAGGTGAGTTCAGCTGCGTGTATTGGCTGGAGCCCTGGTAGTCTAATGTTCATTCAATAACCCTAATCAAATTACTGCACAGCACCACAGCCAAGGCTTTTGTTTAAACTGGAGAATAGGCAACGACAGATGGGATATTGAGCTCAGCCACAGGTGAATATAGACAGACAAGCAGCTATCTGTATGAGCTAAAGGCTTCACACATAGGGGATACAGTATATTGTGTTCCTGAACTGGTTTTAATTAACGTCTGATAACTTGAACTATTTGGTTTTTTGAGACATCCCTATAGCCATTTGCCTTGTAGCGTGTCAGTATCTTTAAGCTATATTGTTTTCATGATGTTGCTTTTTTTGATCCATAAACAATAAGTTAATATTGAGTAACATATAAACTTCAAACACAGTATTGTCATCGTATACTATGTCTACATTTGCTCGACCACAGCAGAACCGCATCAGGAGTGGTGTTCTTGAATGGATTTTTCAATGACTCATAAATGAAAGATATTTGTTTTGTTCCTGTGGAGTAAATGGTCCAAAGACTCACTCATAAAGAGACCCCTGATTCATTCTTTAACCCCTTAACTGTCACTTGCCCGTATACGGGCAACCTAAATAACCTGAAACAACATTTTTTAGGATCATTTGATTAAGTAAATAATTAAGACTTATTAAGACAGTTAAGTGTTTCGTTCCTTAAATGATTTGGTTGAGTAAGTGATTCAATGACTCACTCATCAAGACAGTCCTCTGATTCATTCCTAAATGACTCAATGCTTTTGAATGATAAAACTGGTCAAATGATTCAATGACTCACTCATAAGAGTACCAGAACAAACTAGAGAGTTGCATAAAAATAGATAAATACACAAACACAAAAACAGTGTTAGAAATAATACATAATATTAGTTACATAATCAGATTAACCTCATACTTTAAGATTACTTGTATAATAAGTAACACAATGTTTAAACATGGTACTTGCAAAAGTAACATTCTCCAACACTGACTGCAAACAAGCACGCAACAGCGTTCCAGGAAGCTATTTTAAGCAGGTTATACTCTTGACTTTCATCTAAAGGGATTTGTGTTGTCAGTCTCCCAGAGGTGGGTAAATATCCTGTTGTATCCTGAATGAAGCCGTTAGCAAAAAACAACACAAGGAAGAAACACAGAAACTCATGAAGTTTTCATAACACCATGATTAAAATGACCTGGCACTGGGAGTTCTGGCTGTTGCTAATCTCTTTGTGGTTTAGTGAGTTTATGCATAATGGAGGATGTGCAATATTCTCCAGATGGGACACAAGCTGATTGCTTTGTCAAGAGAGACAATGTTGTTCATGGGTGACATGATGCTTTTAAGGAATTTTGAAGGGAGTTCAAGCGAGGGAACACTTTGTTTTGGTTGATTGTCTCATCTGATGAAGTTTCTTTTAAGTTGAGTGCGTGAGGAGCAAACGTTCGCATGTGTACGGTCCCTAATGAAGCCGCAGGACATCACACAAGCAAGCGTGATGATGCCAGTTACAGTAGCTGCAGCATTTTGCTGCGTGTTTTTGTACAGTTGAGCGAGGGGTGAGTGAAGAGGATGTAGTCCATAAATAGGATCTGCCACAAAGTTACAGGGGATTGCTTGACCTGGTTTCGACTAAAAAATACCTTACAGCTGTGACAGCTGGGTTATATATGGAAACATACACATACATCATAGGACATACCTTAATTAGTGCTTTTTTAGCGCTCCTATGTCATTTAATTTTATTATGTTAATACATCAACTTAATTGAGCTTCTAAAATCTGTTTTTACAGTAGAATGGTGGTACTGGCAAACAAAAATTGCTAAATATTCAATGTATGTAACTGAAAACAAATATGGGTCTAAAAATATCTTATTTTAAATAAATTCTAAAAAATTGTGATAGTTTGCACAGGGAATTCTGGGACTGTCCTTCTAGCCCCCCAAAAAATATTTCTATCATATTTTATTTACTATTTTTTTAATATTTAAATATACATGACATACCATCTAAAATATAAAAAAAATATAAAAATATACACTTTTGTGGTTCACATGGGGAGTTATGTAATTTGAGCCCATAAAATGGCATTAAATATTTTTTACTCAGACAGTAAAAAACTTAGAATATTTAAAAGTAAAATTAAGTAGTTTTGTATGAGTAAAAATAATACATATACATATAAGTTTTAACTTATATGGGAAGGTGAATTAGAAATACTAACTGGACAGCTTAACAAAAATTAAGCATTCAAATCAAACTATATTCAAATAAAAAAATTTCCTCAGGCGCAAACACACACACAAATAAACATGCACTCAGTCTGAAAAACATACAGTGCATGTGAGCTGTCATCACAATTCCCAAAATGATATGGGAGGAGAAACAGACAGGTTTTTGATCGCTAGAAATCTTCTCAAGGCCAAAAATATGCATTCCAGTGGGAAAAAACAAGCCTTAATATTTTATGACCTCTCCGCCCAATCAACATTCCCTGTCTTGAAACTCTTCACTATCTTCCTCTGTAAACTCAGCGCATCAACTTTTCAATGTCCTTACAGACGCTAAAAGATCCCCCTGCAATATTCATACAATCCGATCAAATCACACAAAAAAGTGTGTTCGAATCTTCTAGTTAGTTCAACTTTGCAGCCCCACCATGCATCAACCATATTATCTCTCTCCAGCACTTGTATTCCCCACTGAGAGGGAAGCAACGGTTATTTTTATTTTCTGCAATGTGTTTTTCTTCGCTTCATATGGTGACTTAAAAGGTGAAGGGGGTGGGAAGAGAAAAATGAAACCCGAGTCCCTTGAAGATTGTGACCTTGGCCAAACACTTTACTCTAAATGTTCCTTAGCACGATATTTATAAAAACCTGATTCTTCAACAACTAGGAAAGTTTCTCCATACTTGTACAGTGAAATGGAGGAGAGGACATTGAGTCATAAGAACAGTTTGCAATTACTTTGTTTTAAAGAAAACAGTACAAATGCTGCTATGACACTATGACACTTCAGTCATAGCTGAGGAAATGAAGGAAACGCAGAGAGTTATTTATCTTATAATATGTTTGAAAACTTCCTCTCTCCATAAGTTCAGAGGCCAAGCTTTTTTTTTCAGACACATTTTGTGACCTGATAATAAACTGATACTCAACCTGAAGAAATTGAGATGTAAAAACTACATGCAGATGAATATTTGGATGTAATTTGATCGAAGACTGAATCCCCACGCTACAGCACATCCATAGTCCTAGTAACCATGTTATTCGCTTAGCCAAGACAGAGCATATCCTTTTTATTAAACTTCCAGCAAAAGAAACATTTAGAAAGAATATGTATGAGGTCTTTATTTAGAATGACCAATTCACTTTCTTTACCATGACTGTTCCCTGTTCCCGCAGCAAATTTAGGTGTTGCGGTAAAGACCTTGTGTTGCGGTACAGACAAATTCAAGGTTTACTGTATATTAAATTACAAACATTCAGTAAATTATTAGTACTGAAGTATATATTAGTATATATACATATAAAGAAACGTGTTTGATTTCGTGCCAGTTTAACATTGTGTCCTTACCGACACACTGTGTCATTACCGCAGTACTGCTCTATTTTCATTTTTTCCACAATATTTTTACACTTAAGCTGAGATGATTAACACATTGAAATTGCAACATCTGTCATAAAAAGTCAAATATGTTATCTTTTGTGTGTATGGACACAATTGACATCTAAGGTTCACTTTAGATAATCTACTAACTATATTCTACTAACTATATTAGTAGACTTTAGACTGTTAAGTCTGTTAGGTTAGGTTAGGTGTGGTTTGGGTTAGTAGAAGTTGACATGTTGTTGCAAAGATACTTATAGTCAGTAGAGTGTCCGATGGGGAGCACGAGCATCTAAATAAAATGTTAGCAGATATTAACAGTCTATGATACTCTAGTGAGAGTTAGCCGACGTGTTGTTACAAAGTTACTTATAGTAAGTAGAAAGTCTAAAGAGGACCATTTAAATAAAGTGTAACCTCAGATCACACCTCAAATCATTCATTAAAATAAAATGAATTGTACAGGCGCATCTGCATTTGGAAATAATTACAATTGACTGATAAAACTATAGCATCAGTCAGTAAATGAGCGAATACTTTTAATGGACATTAAAATCTCATTAAATGACTGTAAGACGTATCCCTTTGGGGACCAGTCATTATGTACAATATTACTGCCATGATTATGGTCCCACAATTCTCTGCTGGTTTTAGTGGCATTTAAGTGAAATCCAAAAATGACTTGGATGCCTCAACATTGGTCGTAAACCCAGAACTTCGACAGACTATCACATCATCCCCCTCTGCCACTACATCTGTCACTTCTTAAAGAGCCAATTCGTTTTCTATTTAAGGAAGTAGAGAGGAACACAATGTCCTAGCCAGATGGAAGCAAGATGAACACTATAAGTGCAGGTATATTATATTAGTTGAATGCCAAATGGATTCTCCATATGTTGATGCTGGTTTCAAGCTGCATTACACTGAAAATACTCAAAATAGATAAGACATTATGTCTTTGAGACTGTGTTCCAGACCTCTGTAAATTGTTCATACAGCTCTGAATAACGAACTAGCCATTTAAAACTGCTCCTATGAATGTTTGCATGTACAATTAAGTTTAGAACGTGTGAAAATGATGGAGAGCGATATGAACGGGGCTTGCGAGAGGGTTGTGAGTGAGGGTGCAGCCTCCAGATCCAGTTATTATAAGTGTCTTTGGACTTTTTTCCCACTTAATGTGACACTTTATGAAGTTAATGAAGTGGGAAGTTGTAGGTTAGCGAAATCTTTATGTTATTTCCAAAACACAACTTATTTCATGGTGGTTTTTTTTTTCTTTCTTTTTTTTTTTTGGAGGGGGGTTGGGGGGGCTGGTGTTGTTTTTTGTAGCAATATCTGGAAACACTGCAATGCCAGTCTAATGCTGAAATCTGTTCCCCTAAGGCTCTTAGAGACAGCATGGGGAGGTTATTGCTGACAGGATGCTACATTCAGTAAGATAAGCATAATGATCATCATGATTGTACCTATAAGAAACTGAATCAACACTATCAAAAGCAGAAGCATAATAACATTACACAGGGGTGAATTTCCCAAAGGATGTTCACGATTGGCCATTGAACTCTATTGGTAACAACAAAACTTGCGACCATAATTGGCTTTGGGAAACACATCCCTGATCTGTACAGCAAGTAGGTTATAGAATGCAATATGCCAAATATGCAAACATTGGCCATGAAGAAGGCTATGCTATTTAATTAAGTTTAGTAATTAAACCTCCACTAAGTCATGCTAAAAACTTTAATAAGAATTTTACTTATCGTCCATATAGCAATGCTTATTAATGAAAGCTATACAGTGATAAGGATCATTGCATGAATAATAAATAAATGATGCAGTAAATAAGGTCTAATTTAAAAATGTCCATCCCCGAAACAGACAGAACAGAAGAGTGTACATGTCTGTACATCTTAAATAAAACATCTTTCACAAACGTCTGTCTCTTATATAATGAGTTGCATTTGTAGGTGTTATTATAGCACAGTTCGCACCCTATACCGCACTAATTCGCAAACCCTGGTTACAGCATTGAGTACAATAAACAGTCTGTGAGACCACTGAAAAACATTATAATGAATGTCTTAGTATTTGATGTGCATCTCTTTAGCATTACTGACAGCAGCACTTGAGCTGCATGAACTCCACAAGTTTGTGTACAATCAGATGACCGCGTTCTCCAGTGTGATTTCAAATGATCCACAGAGCCTCTGGAGCTTCAGTGGAAGAACATCTGACCATCTGTACAAAGAAGTTCACGTGATCGACGTCACAAATCTACTTTTTGTGCAAACTCTGAAATCTCTTTTTCATTTGACCTCATAATGTTTCTTTACTTTAATTTGGTGAAAACCTTCATATTATCCGTTCAAAATTACATTTCGAAAGCCAGACTTCACAGTTTGTGACCGCTCTGTGTTTGTCTTTTACAAACATAGTGGAGGGTATACGTTAGATTTGCATATGTGCACTCCAACCAATTCAGTTTTTCCACAGTTTTTGCACAAGAACAGATCGTTCCCTTTTCTTGGCTTGCCTGTAACCAGCAGTTCTGGCAGGAATTAGCAAATGTGGTATATTCAAGATTGCCTGAAATCCCCTTTCAGCTTTTCACTGAATGATTAGATCTACAATCAATATGTCCCATTCTTTTCCTGTGACAGAAACACTTCTACTCCTGAGTAAACACTCGAACACTTTGTTTTGATTTCCTGCAGCTGTTGAAGTTATAATTGTTAATGGAGTCCCGGAATATTAGGAATACAGATTAATTCCACAACAGACAATCAAACTTTGCAGAATATATAAAATTGGAATCTGACAGAACAATAAGATTGTTCTGAAATTCAAAGTGGTTCAGAGTAGCTTTGTTCCACTAACTAAATTAAAGTATCCTACTGGGGGGACGCTTCAATTGCGACCCAGCGAGGGAACCGGTCCTGTCACAAAAAAAAGACAACAAAAGTCTTTAACTCGCTTTCAATTTCTTTTTCTTTTTTTCTCCCTTGCTGCAGTGCTGTACATTTGCTGGAGGAAAGTCCCATCGATTTCTCTACGGTGCGTGGCTGGTCTCTTATCAGAGTAAGACTCGTACGGAATATTAACAGCCAAGTCTCCATAGCAACAGGGCAGAGCTGCCTAGCAGCCGTGTGATTGGTGGAAAGAGAGACAGGGGCGGTGAGGATGTGCTGGATTTGGAGATGAGTGCATACAGAATGCACAGTGACAAAAAAATGAAATTTTGGGGGTCCCTCCAAAATATGAGGGTGTGTTTGCCGTAGTATGAGAAAAAAACTGCAGAAATACAGATAATCTCGTTTGCAACAGCACTTGAGTTAATAATGTCTGAGTTTTAAAATATTCAGAGCATGTCTATTTTTGCCATTCAATATGACACCTTGATATTTCCATCTGAGTCATGCATTACTGTATGTATAAACATTGGAGAAGTTACAGAACTTACAGTAGGCAATAAAAATGTGGGCATTTAAAACACAGAACGGCAGTAAAACTTGAAAATTACCGGCCTGAGAAACAGACGTTCCAGTTCTCTGGATTTGATCATCTCCATTTGTTTTAAACCATTTAAAACATGGTGGGTAAACAAAAAAGAGGACAACACAGAGTTTGTATTAAAGTTTCAGGCCAAATTCACTGTAAATGGTGGTAGATAGAGTTCTACTAAAGTTCTACAACTTAGTTTTCATTGATTGTTAGGTCTATGATAAAGTTAAATGTTAGCTTTTTAAAATATGTCTACTATTGAAGCCATTTGTAGCTCATAGTTACATTAACTCTGCAGTAAAGTTGACATGAAAATTTAAAAAGGCTCTTAGAGACACCAGAATCAAATTCTTAGGTAGCGTTTTTTTGGGAGAGAAAAAGTCTCCCTGGGGAAGCAGCACTAAACATTTCACATCATCTGTCTCTGGTCAATTCTTGCAGAAAGTGGGTCATATGGTGCTTCTCTTCTGACTTGCATAAATATTGTGGATAAACTGGGGTGGCTCATCTCACACTAGAAGAAAACCCTCTCTTACTTAGGAACACACAAATATGCTGCAAGCAATATGCATCATATAATAAAGGCAGCAGCTGCAATTCAATTCCCTGTCCATTAGGCATTGAAAATGCTGAATAAATATCATTATGTACAATCAGAGTTCAATATGGAGACAAGCAGGGTTATGCTTCGAGTGCGAAATCATTAAAACACCCCACAAGCTGTCCGAATTCTCCTTCACCATGACAACCGAGGTGAATGCCCCCTTCGTCATAAAACACATTGCTTCACAGCTGCGGCAGTTACCGGCAAACATTTTCCCATTTTGACATTTTACATCAGCTTGAAGCAATATGATCAACAAGGGACATTGAAAGATTTTAATGAGGGCCATGCTACTGACTGGTACTGGATCAGTAGAGCTCAATTAAAATACATTTTTAATTGCAAAACTGAAACCCCAGGTGCTGAAGATCTAAAGGCCAATGTCAGTTGAACTTAAAAAAATATTAAAAGCCACATCATCCCCTTTTCATATTTTTTATAGATAAGTAAATTAGATTAATTCATTAATAGATAAGTGATTAATGTTCATAAAATATTGCTTGCCATCAGATTATGTGCAAAGCATGCATGGAAGATTGAGTGACATTGACCCGGACACAGCCTCTATACGTGAATGATGATTGACAGGTGAGATTACTTTTAGGAAAAGGACACTGAATTTCCAAACCGCAGAGATTCTGGCCAGGAGTTCTATCAGTGGATGACATTTCATTCTGCTGGGGAAGTGTTTCAATTCCATTTCCACATGAACCCGTAAATGGCTCACTTGTGGGCATAGGTTTTGATAGGACAGAGTTCATTTCCCACATGCAGAAATGTTTTACCAGGTTACAGAGCTTTTGCAACTCAAGCTGAAAACCCAAGCGGTTTGTCTCTCCCAATGGAAGTCACAAGGAAACGTCACTTTGCCACTGTAATAAGCATGTGTGCGGTCGTGTTGCTTAGAAACTGTAGCTTCCCAAGCTACAAGTAATGTAAAGTAGTTCTACAGCCAGTCTACTCATTTGAAAAAGCAGTTACCTACACTACAATGAAGCCATTTTTAAGAACATGTAATTGCCAAATTATATGTATTTTTTAGTACTTATTAGGTGACAGCATAATTTGAAAATTAAATTCGTGCCAAATATTTATGGTGTTATGAATCTTACTATCCCTACTTGGACCACCTCAACCTTTTAGGTGTCTTCTATTCTGTGACAGATTATGAATGCCAGAAAACCCCATATTTAGTCATGAAAATCGTAAAAATATTTGAATGTCTTTTCAAATTACAAATCCTGCTATGTCACAGAAATTAAAAATGGCCAAAAAGAAAAACTTCCTTTTTGTTTTCAGACTTGGCCTTCCACCAGCAAGCTAACAGCTTGTTAAAGAAAAGCTCTTTTAATTAGAGACCACAATAATGCAATATTTCCAATGCAATTCAATCAAGCATAAAAGAAGGACAGGATTCTGCGAGGGAAAGAATCTTGCTCGACACCTGCTCATTTAACTGAAACGTTTGAATAAACAATTGAATCTCACAAAAAAAAAAAAAAAATCTCACATTGCAATATAAGAGAAAGAGCAAGGACATTCTAGGAGAGTGAATTTGATGTCTGCTTCAGTTTGCTTGGTTGCAAATTTGACACAGAAACAAAATGTCTTTGTCACAACACCTCAAAAAAGTAACTAATAACTGGAAAAGTTACAGTTTGCAAAGAATACAGTCTACTTAGTAGCATGCTTTTAGTACTTGCTCCGAGCAAGTAACTGCTCCCCAACACTTCTCTGCAGTCAGTCCATAAACATACATAGTAAAGGTCTTCAGTCAGTTGCAAAGATTATTTTACAAATGTTACAAAAAACCACAACACAACAGCACTCTCCAAATAATTATCACTGTTCACATCATATAATGGGATCATAAGAAACGCTCCAGCTCTCCATCTGTGCTCCCTGAGCCTGGACTGACTCATTGTGGCAGAGGGCAACAGGCAGAATCCATGGAGTCAACACCAACAAATCAATAAATAAATGAAATATACTCATATCTTCGGGACCTTTTTCTCCCATATGGTTCATGGTTCACATCTGATGATTTATAACATACTACATTTGTACGATATACACCTGACTGGTCTTTGGCCGTCAGCAACCCACCAAATCAAAAGCAGGTTTTCCAGGTCTGCTTGTGGTCGTTAGGGTGGTGAATTACCTGATGACTATTTCCTGGAGCGAATCAACCCATGAAAAAAATCAACCCATGGCAATAACTTAAAAGTAGACCAATTCCACAGGAAAACCACAGACTTGGCAATGTTGAAACCACTTGTTGAAACCAATTACACAACTTGTCTGCAAAAAACGTTGGATATTAGGCAAATGCATAAGAGCCTATGACTGGATTATTATTGCAGTGATTATCATGTTTATTGTTATATGATGTAGCTTTTCATTTCTTAAAATAACATGTAGGAAGACACATCATGGCCATTTCCAGGATGACAAAGTCAAGATTCATCAGGCTCAAATTGTGAAAGAATGGTTGTGAGGGAGCATCAAGTATCATTTTCACACATGAACTGGAAATAACATTATAACATTTATCAATCCATCAAGAGTCACATCAATTTTAGGTCAAGATCTTGTATTGACAATGCGAGAGTCAAGCACTCTGTAAAGTCTTCTCCAGCAAATCCCAAAGACCAAACAAGTGTCTTGTTTATGAAATGAAAAGTTACACACACCATCCTTTAGGGTTAGAAGAACTGATGCCAAAAATTGAACATGCTATAAACACATTACTGCAATAATGATTCATAGATTCTTAAGCATTTGCCTATTTAAATCCAAACAGCAACTTTTGGTTGGCCATATATATATATTTATTTATGCAATATTACACCTTTTTTTGGTAAATATGTGTTTGAGGAAGCTTGTATAGAGACAGTATGTGCTGATGTAAGATTGACCTGCTAATTAACATTGTGTGGGCAACAAGCAGCAAAGTGCATGTAATATGTGGTCGGTTTGGGGTGATGACGTAAATGCTCTTTGGCCCGCAGGCCTCAGCGTCAGTCAGTCACTGTTGGGAAGAGGCCGAAATTTCAAAGCCACTGGCAAAGCCAGATTCAGTGACCTATTCAAAGCTCTAACTCTCTTCACATGCTTCTTATCTGCTTTACAGGGACAGAAGAAAAAACAGAGATAGATGATGACAGGAATGAGGAAAAAAAGGTAGACGTGACAGAGAGTTGCGTGAGACAAAAAAAAGACATGGGAGAAATATGATACGACAAAGGCTTTTATGTCTTTCATTAAAGCTAGCCTGCTTTCTCCTGGGCATTTGATTAAATTCTCAATAGTTCTCAATCCCGGCCAGGCCAAATCAAACTTCAAATATATTTTGTGTGAAACGGAAGCTGTCTATATTATATTAATGGACTATCAAAAGGCTGTAAACCAGCAAAGGTATATTTTCACACAAGATATTCTGCGCTCAAATTGAGATTCTGTTCATGGTGCTGGTGAGATGGTCCATCTTAGGGGTTAACATGACCCAGAGGCCCCTGCTTGGGGCCCAGCATGTGTACCTTGATGCGGCCAGGCCCAAGCAGATGGTAGCCATATGTCTGCAGAACACGGAAGAGCAGCTCTACAAATGCGAGGCCAAAAACTGGGTTATATTCACATTCAGAGCCTGCTTGTCTTCGGCTGCATGAAACACACACACACCGTCATCTACTCCTACTAAGAGGTTAATGTATGCAGTCAATGAGAAAACATTTACATTCCACCTACAGATTTAAAAAACAAACACACAGACAGATATGTCAAGTGTCTGAGGAACAGTTAGCACTGGTAAGTAGCACATTCCCTGCGTCTCAAATAGGCCTACTTCCATACTATATTTGGTGGAAAGCACTATGTGGAAAACTATCACCAGTATGTCCGAATTCATAGCACTCATAAAAAGTACTGGGGTGACTTACTACTTCCTCAAAGATTCTGGATCGTGAATCTCCTGGTTATTTTACTATCCCATGAGACCACGAGAGGGAAGTTATAAATGGCAAAGGACCGACCCAACTGCCGCCACAAGTCACACGATAATTTAATAATACTACACACATGGATACTGCAGTATATAAAACGAACTTCTGACTTGAAATGAGAGATGTAATGCAGGAATGGAATGCTCCTTTGTTGATTTTCTCACGGTCTTGCTGCTCAGCAGTTAGGAAATGAACCATAACATTACATAATGAACCTTTACGACACAACATGGCTTTTACCTTAATCCCATAGACATGACATTGAATAAACGCATAGGTGTGGTCCAAAAGCCTCTGATACCATAAAAATACCATAAAACATGCTGGAACATGTGGAAATTAGCCTAACCTTTGGGCGGCAATTACTGTTTCTCAGCTGACATTTACTCCAATTTGTCTGGCAGCAAAAATGTCCTTGAAGTCACTGGCTCCTATATAGGGTGTCATAGCCACAGGTTTCATCATGCCCTACTCGACAGCTTAGAGAAAGTCAAACCGAGGCACCTTTGGGGTGGAACGATCCTAGGCACATTTACACAAAATAAAATAAAATGACAAAAAAGTAAAGTATATAAATGAAGTTAAAAGTCTGCATTGTCTTCCCTTGTTTGGTTTACTCCCTGCTGCTGATGAGATAAAAGCAGGGCTAAATTAAGATTCAAATATGAACAGACATCTTCATTATAAACCAAAATTAGAACTGAAACCCAGACCTCTGCATGAATTATTTTCTTTCTTTCGTTGGAAACAGGGGAAGATGATAGAATACAGAACATCCAGACACTTCTAACAGCAGAGTTGAAGCGAGGTGAATGTACAGTTAGTTCAACTGAGCCGAGTGTGTTTCCCCATCTGAAATGCTCCCTCATTCGGTCTATTTCCTCTGTGCCACTGCACATTCATTTCCCTCTCGGTTTTCCACCATCCAAGCGGGTTCTGGCAAGTTCTGCCACAGGCAAGCAACACTCGGTTTAATTATTGCAGGGGGTTGAGCTCGTTTGACAGGTCGACCTACTCCACTCCATTTGATATGAATAAGTGAGTGTGAGAGAGGAAAAAGGAGGGGGTAAAAAACGGATGTTTCAACAAATTTCAAAACTTTCCAATTTATGTGCATCGAGTTCACAGTGCCTGTACAAAACACTTCTCAAGGATTTATTTGTTGAATAAAATAAAAGCTGTAATTTTTTTAACTGGTTGCCAAAAGCAGAAAGACGCTTTCATATCAAACATCCCTAAATGTAGAACATTAATGCATCACCTATCATCCGAATGTCCACAAATGTCACTCTGCAACTTTGGAGGACATTTCAGCGCCTCGCTGCGCTTTGATAGTTTGATGCTCACTGTTGTAGCAGTGACAGCTCCAGCAGAGGCTGTGGGAGATGGTGGCCCACTTTCTCCAGGACTGACAAATCAGAGACACCAGGCAGAGTTTTAAAACTGATTACAAAACAAACCCAGCAGACCACACTGCCGACGAGACACAGACGCTCCTCTGCTGTTAGCTCCGGTTCTGTCTGGCGATCTTCATCAATTCTTAACCTTCCCGATCAGAATCTGTCTCGTGACCCAGAGCCTCTGGGCTCGGCACCTTGCATTATCCTGAGTGATGTAAACAGCCTGGTGCATATGCGGTCTTATTTTGTGGTGACAGAAATTATATCGGTGAGAAAACAAGCTGCAGTTTTCCTGCTTTAAGCCTCCAGATACAACCCAGGAGGAAAGCACTGACATGTTTACCATGCAATATGACTGATTTGGGCCAACTAGGAAAAGTCCAGGCCATGGGGGAAAAGATAGGACTACCCTGCTAAGCGACTCTCATCTTGGTCTTAAAAACGACACTGCCTGTGAAGGTGGCTAAATTCACACCGTATAACAGTCCTGTATTTTTTATTTTTTTTCTTTGATGCATGTAAACCCTCCAAAGCAAAATTAGGAACTTGTGAAATGTAATATATGGAATAAATGAATATCAATTTTTCAAACACTGGACATTATAATATTGTGATGCCAAATGCATTTGCAGAATTTAATGTAATCTTCAGCTAATTTAATATCTATTTTTCAAATACTGTACATTATAATTTTGTGATGCCAAATGCATTTGCAGAATTTAATTTTAATTCATTTAGACAAAATTGTATAGAATTATCAGCTATTTATCAGTTATAAGTCACAAAATGAAAATTGAAACTTAGCTTCCCTTTTATTTCTATTTATTTAGACAAAACAGAATTTAATTTTATTACCACTGATTTATCGGTTATCGGTCAAAATATGAAAATTGGTTACTCGGTATTAGCCAAAATTGTAATATTGGTGCATTGTAAATGGTTGTCAACCCCCAAACACTGACTGTGTAGACATAGCCGGTGCAATTTACTCCATTATTCTAAAACTTTTAGACTTTAAATTACTTCACAAATCCTTATTGAAATGCAAATGTATCTGGCAGAAAAAAAATCACCATGTTCACCGGTTGTGGCATAAATTAATATTTTTTTTTCCGAGTTATGGTATTGCCACACTGACAAGGTAAGAACTTTGACTCAGTAGGTTCCAACAGTAAACATGGTAAAACCAGTGGGTTATAAAAATTATGGATACAGTTTATGATCATATTTTATTTTATTTTATTTTTTTTTTCACAGCAGGAGTCTTTAGCTCAAGCTCGTCTTAATGTTTCGGCTCATTTTCCATCCTCGTCACCCTCCATTATAGCTAGTCTCAGAGTCCCTGCACTACCTCTATTCTCATCCATAGCCTGACAGAGTAATACAGGAAAACACAATAGCTGTCTGTCATTCACAAGCCATAGAGGGTTTCTATGGAGGCCAGAGGCACTGAAATGAGCTACAGTTGAGCCCTAGAAATATCAAGACGTTGCCAAAACTAATGAGGAGAATAAATATTAGGAAATATGATCCACTGAGATGTGCTGTTCATTATGGAACTTAAGGCAGTGGGTCTATGATTAAATAGGGAAATATTTATCTCATACGCAAACAAAATTAATCTAATTCTTTAATTTTAATTATGTTTTCGGGGAATTCCGTTATATTCCGTATAGTATGCATGTTCATAAGCTCATTGCTCTGTGTCTAAGGAGGATGAACGTGCAAGAATGCGGTTCGGAAACATGTAAGTCAAGATTTGTTCCACAACCAAGTGAGCTACTACTGTATCAACAGACACTATTCTAAAAAAAAATATATATATATATATCTAAAACATTTATGGACCAAACGTAAGGCATCATATCTTGGAGAATGCATTCAGAATTCAGAATGTTAATGAGCTCACAAAAATCCTCACAAAAATGTTGAATGGATTTAAAGGACATAGCAAATATAAAGTAAATACACATTGCAAGGCAAGGCAAGGCAAGTTTATAATATATGGCAGATTTCATAGACTATGGCAATTCAAAGTGCTTTCCAGAAATGAATTTAAATAATCACAAAATAAAAGCAAGGAAAGTTATAAAAGAAATTAAAAGAGATGATACAGTTATAAAATGAAACTTCTCATCTGGCAAAACACCAGTGTATCATATTTTTCACAACTCCCAGTTTTACTCTCTAGATTTTCCTATGGTGATTAAACTGTGTCTGTAGTGTTATTTCTGGGCCTAGAAAATCTATTCTATGTCGCCAATGGATCCAATTTTTCCCTAAAATCGGACAGGAGGAGCTCTTTGTCCGACTCACGGGGTAACCTCGAGTTCACTGCCCTATCAGTCCGCACCCCAAAAACCCATTTGTTTCGGAAGCTCCAGGAATGGAATCAATCCAGTCCGCACCCCACAGAACCTCCAGTTTAATCATGTCAAACTCACTGCTCCACCACAGCATGGTTTCATCTCTCAAGTTCCCCAATTCAGTCATTTATGTTTGTCTCAAAAGTTTGGACCAAATGTAAGGCATCATCTCTGCTGTTCAAAAGGTTTACTGTCGATAAATTTTATATATTATTTATATTTATATAAATATTTCTTATTATTGTCAATGCTGAAAAGATTTGAACTTCCTAATATTACAGCTTTCTAAATCAGCCACTTATGAGGTTCTATGACAGCTGGGATGCTGCTTTAGAAGGAAGTTATCTTTTTCGACAGTAGACGGCAAGGCAGCTCACTATGTTTTCAAACAGAGTTATTACATCTGGTGATGATATCAAATAACATTAGAGCACAATTTTCCATTTAGCTCATGCACAACACACTGGAAGAAACCAACAAACTGTTCTATGCTTGTTAAAGCTGATGCTATCTTTGGCATGCATGACTTGCTCGATGTCTTTACATTGTATTGTAAAATGCAACAGGCATGCAAGTGCATGTCATTGCGTCATTACATAAGTGAAAGGTCCGCTTTCGGCACTGCAAAAATGTTAGTGCTACAGGTTTGGTTGCTGTACCACACTGTTTAAACACACTTGACAGAAATAAATAAATAAAAGTAAGGGATAATGTATAGCGAGACGGTTGTGATAGCGAATACGACCCCACGAATTAAAGATTAGTTTATGTGTGTAGCATAAAATGCAGCCTATTATATAATAATATAACAACAAATTATAGGTCAAAATAAATAAACTGTACGAAATCTCTTTCCCTGAAACCTTCCGATAAATCACAGGGTGAGGCTTTGATTTATTGCTTTGAGAATTTATTGTAACCAGAATAAAGTGGGAAATCATTGTTCATGTATTTATTACTTGAGCAGACATTATATTTTTTTATTTAAAACGAAGCTTGAGAGGAGCTAGGAAACAAGACACCAGACGTGTAATTTTCTCAGTTTTGACAGGTGCTATAGCAAACATTGCATTGTGCCACTCTTATTTGTATTTTCGAAGACACAAACTAACCCGTACATGGATCCTATTATTATTCATTTCCTTATCGTACACTATTTTTTTAAATCCGCATGCTTTGACTCTTTTAACAAAGTCGTAAGAAAGAGTAAAAGCTAAAATAAAGTGATTTGATTGGCAGACTGCTGAGTGGACAGGGCTCGCTGACTCATGAGGGGAGAGACGACAGTTGGGAGAGCAAGTTGGGTCAATGATTCAGCTAGAATAAGACTGAAAGGCCAAGAGACCGTGCCACTCAATGTCACTCTCAGCTGTCCCACAACCACTCTCTGAGTAAGAGAGCAGCACTTAACTCAACCCTTCGTTCTGTTTACCATTTCCCATGCAACTTACAAACAAGAACGATGACTATTCATGAGCCTCTGCTTCAGACAGAGGAATTACAATATGAATAGAACATCTGGTAATAACATAATTCTTGCAGTCCACTCTAAAACTAGACACGGTCATACACTTCAGCAAGGGTTCCTATTTAATGTTCTCATGATGACCTTGTGATGTGCTCTTCTCATGATGTGCTATTAAGTCATGAATATAAAACACATTTTTAGGTGAGACAGTGAGGCTACATTATAGACTCTTGATGAGATTTTCGTCTTTGAGTCTGTGCAAACACACTTTCATGCAGTTTCAGAGGGGAGTAAAATCCGCAGATTATTCTAAGTAAATGTGGGGGTGTCCTTTAAATCAGTAGCCTGCATTCACTTTCATTTCTTTCCCTTTACATTTGTGTGTTATTTCTCATGAATACGAAGAGCAAAGATGCATTGAGCATGTGAAAAGGGCTGCTACACAAAAAAACAAGTCTCCCTGTGCAATAAAATTATCATTTTAAAAAAATATATATTTTTAAAATATATTTTATTAATACTATCCTCTAAAGTACCATGCCATGTTCAATTTAGCACCATTGTATTGCAAAAACACAAAAACTGAAATAAAAATACATCTAGAGTAAAACTAAAAAATAATTAATTAAATAAATAAATAACTAAAAAATAAACAACCTTACATTATACTTTTAGATACATGGTGTATGCATCTCAAGCTCACCAAGGCTGCATTTATCTTATAAATATGCAGTAAAACTGTAATTTTAGCACTTTTTGTTCTACATTTTCTTAAATTTTCTATAGAAATTTTAAAATGTGATGACAAAACTGAATTGTTGACTAAATTAATGTTGAAAATTGTTGTGTTCCTTCATGATTTCAAATATTTGCATATAACTTTTAAAGACAATTTCAATTTCAGACTATGAATACAAAGCAATGACAGACCGATGTGCAAAATACAGTATCTGACGTTAGAAGATTAGAACTTGCTGCTGAAAACGGAACAATCTTTGCCACAAACAGCCACAAAAGCATCCCAATCTTCAGGTATTGAAATGCCACTGCCACTGTTGCAGGTCACGGGGACTCCAAACATGAGAGGAAGTTACGAGTAATACACGGGAATGACAAACGCAAAACAGCGTTTTTGTAATCACACTTCTAGCACTTTCCCAGCTTTGGCCTTTTCTACAAGGCTTCTGGAGGTTCTCATTCACTCCCTTGCACTTCGGCAGCGAGTGCTGTTGCCTGGTAACCCGAGCGCTGTATAAGTGCTGCAATGTGAGCTGCAGAGGGTCTGACTGCTGCTACCACTCTGGTTGGGGGCGAGAATAGTGGAAGGAAATAAGGGTTTGGGTCGCTGAGGATTTCACCCACTCTTCCAGGCAGGTGGCGGAACTTCCTCTCGTCTATTTTGGGAGGGGGGAATTGTAATCTAAGGCAAGCCAAGAAAACAAGAAAAAAAAAAAAACTGCCTTGAGGACACTATTTGTGGATGCTAGCTGAGTTCCCTTGTGTTCCTTTCAACTTTTTCACATCCCTTGTTTATTGATTTGGTACGTGAGAGGGAGGTTGAATTGACCAGATGGATTCTGACAAAAACGATTTCTTCATGCCTACACAAATATAAACATCTTAGAAAATTCAGGGATGACTGACCGCTAATATAGAAATGACCAAATCATGTGATATTGTGAGATGCAGACAAATGGCTTTCTTTTAATTTGAGTAGCTCACTTTTAATTTACCCACCCCCACGTCTTTCTTTCTTCAGTCGAAAAGAAATTAAGGTTTTTGATGAAAACATTCCAGGATTTTCTCCATGTAATGGACTTCATTGGGAACCAAACGGTTCAAGGTCCAAATGAGAGTTTCAGTGCAGCTTAAAAGGGCTTTAAACGACACCAAGGGTCTTATCTAGGATCCTTCGTGTCATGACTCAGAAAAAGATTTGTTCATTTTGATGAACGAGTTTGAACAGGAGAGTCACAAACGCTCATCACAGAACAGAGCAAGGTGAGCATTTGTGCTTATAAAACTTAAACTTTTTTAAATTTTTTAAATGACCGATCGTTTCGCTAGATCAGACCCTTATTCATCGTCTGGTGTCGTTTAAAGTCCTTTGAAGCTGCACTGAAACTCTCATTTGGACCTTGAACCGTTTGGTTCCCAATGAAGTCCATTACATGGAGAAAATCCTGGAATGTTTTCATCAAAAACCTTAATTTGTTTTCGACTGAAGAAAAAAAGACATGGACATCTTGGATAGCATGGGGGTGAGTAAATTATCAGCAAAAGTTTTTTTTTTTTTAAAAAGTGAACTACTCCTTTAAGAGAATATTGGAGAATGAGTCACCAGCTGCATAGATAAATATCTTGCAGCATTATTCTACCGTAGGGATTTAAAAGTTGTCTTCAGAATCACCAAGCGGCTTTTAACACACTTCCCATATGTTATACTTATACATTACACTTCTCACAAAGTATCAACGCAACAAGAGCTCTCAAAATGCCAGTTTTTGCATGCTATCTTTCTGATGAGTCAGAGCTTGAAAACAGAAGCATCTCTTGGGAATGGCACACTGGCAGCTGGAAATATCCACAAGACCTCTGGCTCACGTGTCTGAGCAAAATAAAGCATTTTCCACTAATTTAAGCCATCGGCTTTGACCTTAATTTGCAAAAACACCTTTCAGAATGCGAATTCACCGGTGGACGGACAGCTCTGTGGTCTCATGCTGTGAAAACACTTCTTTATGACTCAGCCGAAATATGCAAAAATCACACGTTCCCAGTAGCTAAATGCTGAATGGCTACAGACACAGATTTAATTTAGTATGTTAAAAAACTTTTTTTAAATAACATGCACTAAGAAATTACTCACAATATGACCAAGAACATGTATAAAGAAAACAAATAAGCCGAATTATGATTTCATGCTGTCTGCAATTATGGATTTGACAATATTATCCTTTAATTCTTGCTTTTACGACACTGAATGCTGTAAATGTCTTAAATAAAACATTACAAAGCTCAAAAGGAGAGATCAAAGCTTTCTTCCATTTGTTCTGATATTCAAACCCATGAAGAGGCACAAAACAGAAATATTTCAGTGCTTAAACAGGAGCTTAAGAGATACAGATGTAACACTGAAATTGTCGAAATGAAAACAATTCACAGGTGGCTTTTTTATTACTTGTGAAACACAGCTCTGCGTTTTCTTAAGTGTGTCCATCTCCATTTACGCTTTTCTCTTTTCATTGAAAAACTGGAGAAAGAAATACTGACTAAAAATGAATGGGTTTGATATTTGGATGCTGGCCTGTTCATTCTGGCTGAGTCGTTCATTATGAGAGGTAATGCAAACCATAGAGGATTTCCCTCAACACAGGACTGCAGTGTCAGACTGCATTCATATGCACTTTTTCAGGAATAAATCCATGGATGCACACAGCCAGAACTCTCAGTACTTATCATCAGGAAACCTTCCCGGAGAGCGTGCCTTGCTCAGAGCAGAATAACTTTGCTGATATCATTCAGGCATTTTATACTGGAGAGAAATGGATCTGTAACAAATTTTAGCAAATCACACATTCAATTTCTAACACACTGAAATTGAAAAGTACATTTCAGATATATACAAGGCCAGAACAAGCATTAGGGGCCATAGTTTCAACAACCCAATGGGACCATTATGCTGTCAATGTGAAGATTATTATTGCAGTTTCTTTAAATAAGGCCAGGCCAAATATTGAACCCTCACTGAGCGGAAATCTCTATCGAAGTTATTAGACCTGTACCATTTGAGACACAAAAGCCACACAAAACCACACAAAGCCAATTGGATTTACTAGAGATTAGTCGAGTTGATAACTAAATCAAAATAAATCAACATGTAAATATTGCTTTTTGTGACACACAAAGAACTGGCAGTTTCTTGCTGCTTTAATAACTGTGATGCAAATTGCTGCTTGTTGCATGCACTGACATTTTGTTTTAAATATGATGCGAGTTATTTTGTCCAGTTGGGTTTTAGGTTAGTGTTGTGCGGGATGGTTGAGTTACCCTGACTAGTTATCATAACAGACTAATTAATTATTAACTTATTCTTTTTGACCCGCATTTAAAAAACTATGAATCATTTTGTGCAATGAAAGTTTATTGGTTGAATATCTCTTTGATTGTGTCACTGTTTTTTTAAAGGTGGTTCATACAACAGAAGTTGTGTTTTGAAGATAGCATGCCAATTAAAATTGCTTTATTAATAGTTATCTACCAAAAATTGAGACCCCTAACTTCTGACTATGAATATAAAAAGATTACTTCAGATGTTTTGTCACGCTATTATAATTATTACTACTACTACTACTACTACTCCTACTACTACTATTTTAGACTACCAGGTATATGGTACATAGAAAACAATGGGACTGAAAAAACACTGGAGGTAAAGGGTTTACCTGTTAAGAAAAGTATTGACCATTTTTTAAATGAAGCACATTTGTCTCTAGATAAAAATATAGAGGATGTAGATTACCATAAACTACCCTGAGCGCTTGTGGTGTGAACCGCTCACATTAATCAAAAGATAAAATGGCACAATTATGGCTTGTGGTCCACCATTTGAATACCACTGGTCTAGAGGGATAATATGTAGTTATACATACAGAAAAAAAAATGAAAAAGATTGAATTCAGTATCATGATCATGTCCCTGACAGTGCCTGACATGTCAAGTATAACTCCAAAAAAGTGTATTACTTATTACTAGGTAACAGGGAATTCTGCCTTTTCTTGAAAAGAATGATGTAGCTGAACCCAAATAAAGCGGTGACCATTGAGCCCTAAGGGCTGCGGCCTTGTAGTTTCAATACTGTTCGCTTGCAGTCATTGGTGCTGCAAGACCTACTGGACGTGGCAACACAGAGCATTTGTACTTGAGTTCAAAAAGGAGCTCACACACAAACTCACAGAGACACATTCTCATACAAGCTCAGAGTCCGCAGGTTTAATGAAAGGAATAAGCTAGAGATGTAAAGAGTGAATAGATAAGGGATAGAGAGTGAGAAGCAAGGGATATGACAAGATTTGGAGTCAGTGAAAGGACAATTGCAAGAGTGGAGGAGTGGGAAAGAGAGATTGAAGAAAAGACTGTGAAAGAATGAGGGGGTGGGTGAGAAGTGGACCGCAGGATATGGACTGAAGGAATTTTGTAACCAAGTTAAGATGCAGAGTGAAAGAGAAGTGAAAACATCATTGAGTTGAAATGTTCAAACTGTTGAGTTCACATTCTTCCACTTTCTAGTCCTCTCTTGAAAACTTCTGCTTTCAGCTACATGAATAGTGTGAAAAGATAATCAAAATGAACACAAATTATTGGTTATATAAAAACACTTTTGAAGCAAAAAGACAAAATGTCTCTTAATTGGGGATTAGAAACTGATTTCAGGTTCGCCCAGATAGGATGCCTTTCATTATGGCTGTTGCAGTGGTGTTTGAAAGGAAATGAATTGCAAGATTTTAACTTTTCTAAGAGGGATTCTGTGCAAATCACCAAACAGCTAAAGCACAGCATGTGGTCCGCGTGTTAATTAAAGCACAATTGCTAGACAAAGAAAAAGGCTTAAATACTAAACTACTAAATGACTAGTTGGTTATTGAATAGTGACCCATTCTAATAATATGCCACAAAAAATGTTTGGTTCAATTTAGTGATAGCCGACAGAGCAAAAAAATTGCTAGGAGAAGCTCTAATAAAGCAAAACCGTCTGAAAGATCACTGGCAGCTCTAAACAGATCCAGCAAGTTCGTCTGAGTCCACAGCCTTAAGCGCCCGGCCTACGCAGTCTAGAACAGACCCATAGTTTTATATAACTGTCATGAGAAATATGAGGGACCAAAATAAATTCCCAAGCTTCAACTATACTATAGGCCTATATATACTTGTTATTATTTTAAACATATTATTATATGCTATGAAAAACTCTGCCTATCATTCAATTAATTAAATATTGAGACAATTCAATATTTCAGCATTTTAAACATATTTATCTAAGCATAAAAATCACAGAATATTGAATGCTGGACACGACTAAGTAGTTAAGCTAAGGCACCATGGGTCCTTTATAGTGCTGGAGGGGGCACATGTGCTGTTTGGGCAGACTTGCAAAACACAAGTTCTAACTGTGCTGTATTAATACCATGACAGTGGTGTTAATCCACTTTGTCAGTGTTCTGGTCTTGTTCCCTAACTGCATCAAGCTGAGTCGACAAGCCCCTGGGGTTTTCCATTAGACCCATCAGGGCAACACCGCATCATCACTGTGGGTGATTCAAGCCTATTGACCACAACCATACTGTCACTCTCTGCCTATTCAAAAGCCACGGCCACGGTAGGCTATAAGATGTTCATTTTCCACAGACATTGAAGTAACGGGAAGCATTAATTAAACAGGCAATTGCAAGCAGAGGCAAATCGATTGGAGAATGATCCGATTACAAAGACAGAGCTATTTGATCTGGATACACACATCCATTAAGTCTGGTAACGTGCGTGAACTTCCCAACAATCACAACACCCAAAGTTCTGGGTGATGAATTCCTAATCAGGGAGCTTCTGATTTATCTGGGTTATTAAAAGCTTTCCCGCTATTGTCGAAGTGCTAATTGAATGAAGATCTGATGCAAATCTGCAATGGATCCACCTTAAGAACGATTCGCAAAAGTAAGTGATTTAGGCCAAGCGTCTGCTATGAAGGAGACTCCATTGTGTGTTTTGAAATGGAAATCCTTTGTGATGAACAGATAAGCACATATCCAGAGCAATTATCAATGGCACGGTGGTTTAGCACTGTGGCGGAATAATCAGAGTTTGACTATTAGATTTATAATTCCTGAAATGCAGGGTTCACGGCAGTAATTGAATGCTGAAGACTAAGGTAAAGATCAATAGATTGTGGTTATTTCAATTTACTTGCGTTTTGAATATGTTTATGAACTAATATGAGCACAAATTATAGAATTCCAAATCCCAAAAAAGAAAGAGACTTGACTTAAAAGATTGAAGAATGTTTTGAACTAGACAGAGAAAACTAAGGCACAATCCCAATTCACCCCTTGCCCCTACCCCTTGTTTTCGAGTGTACCCCTTGGTCCTTAAAACAGAGTTACAAGGGCCAAGGGGTTGAAATTTTCCCCTAAGAAATGGAAAAACCCTTCGTGAACCTGATACATCATCAGTCGTCGGCGATAGCTCTGCCGTTATGGAGTTTTTACAGGATTTCTCCATGACTGACAATCAGCACAGCTGCTCTTAACTTTGAGGAAACACGATTATTATAACATTCCTTCTTCGAAATGTATGTCTTTTCTGGTTTGGAAAGGTAATTTTATATACAATTTCTTCATTTAAATGACTATAGTATTATTATAAGAGTAAATAAAGTGCATGGTGGTGTCATCTGAGGCTAAACTTAAATGTTTAACCGTTTGTGAAGCCATCTCGCCGGTGATTTGCGATGGACTTTCTCGTAGCCCTCCGTTTGGAGTGTGCCTCTGAAAGATCTCCATTTCGAGGACTATGTAGCCCTACCCCTTCGCCCCACCCCTCGATCTCAACAAGAATCGGGACTCCCTACCCCTAGACGTGAAAGCGCAAAATGGAGGGGTAGGGCCAAGGGGTGAATTGAAATTGAGCCTAAAAGCTACCATTCGTTTGGTTTATATGAGTAAATATCAGCATGTTAGTAGTGCAACAACTTGGGAAAGGAAATTAGATAAACTATCTATGGTCTAAGCCCAAACAGTCTTCAGCAAAACTTTAATGTTATGCTGTATTAAAGCCAAACCAAGAAATGGCCAGCAAATGTTCCTACTTATGTGAACATCAAACATAAATCTTTGCAGCTTTCACTCTGCAGGATCAAACCCTCAGAAGTCTTTATCTGATGGGACACTCAACGCTGGTGGTTCAGCGGTATCAGGTCATCATCTTTCTCTCTGTTCAGAGCCGAGTCAGACTAAATCGCCTCATAAGAACAACCTGCATTTTGCTAAATAAGATCATACATCAAGGGCAAGGTAAAGGCGAATGCCACTGTTAAGTTGCGTTTACACTTGGGAGGTAGTGCAGTGCATCTTGTG
The DNA here is from genome assembly GCA_038021265.1 of Cyprinella venusta. Lineage (NCBI taxonomy): Eukaryota > Metazoa > Chordata > Actinopteri > Cypriniformes > Leuciscidae > Cyprinella > Cyprinella venusta. The sequence goes on from CM075885.1 coordinate 7,788,272, forward strand.
TACACATACACAAATATTTTATGTTGGTTTGATCACAATCAGACACCTATTTATTGATGCTTCATGAGTTTCCTGATGCATTGCAGCTAATTGTTGCTTTTGGAGGAATATTTGCAGTTCACTGTGCAAAAGGCTTGATGGCAGTTAATGAAGTGCATTACATACATATTGCATCTCTTAACTAAACCAAACAAAACAACACAGGTGTTTTTCCCCATGAGGGCACTGACTGCTGTGTGAATAATGAGGAAGTTACATAACCTTGAGTTGAGGGATATTCCCATGTATACCCTCTTTACAGACAGATGTGCATTGTCCTTGAGCTAAAGCATAAGCAATAGACCTTAGTCACGGCAGATGGCAATTTGATTTTTTACGCATTAACATACGTTTGAAAGGCTCACCTCATTCTTTCACTGAAGAGGGGGCTAGATTAGCCAATAATACACTTGAGAACCAATTTTCTCCATTTTGCAGTCTGTTTTGTCCCAGTAATGAAGAATAAGTGGTAAAGGGAACCTATTATGACCTATTATCCAAAGTCTTCATTTAGTTCTAGTGGTCTACTAGAATAGGTTTTCATGTTTGTGTGATGGATGTATGAGCTGTGTGTGTAAACCTCACATCCCTGGCCTCAAGAGCCGCATTAGCGAATGACACTAGCCATTGGGGTCTTTAGCGTCCTTGTTAGAATTAAGTCCCGCTCGGAGCAGGTCAAGTACGACCAGCTACATTTGGTGCCGTGACCCAGATAGGAGTGAGGTTAAGGCGGCGAGTGTAATGAACGTAAGCCAGAAAGAGTTGTGCATGTAAACCGCACTCCTCTGTCCTCAAGTAGTGCATTAGTGGCTGTGGTCTTTAGCGTCCTTGTTAGCGTGTCCGCCTCCCACACGAGAGATGCTAGTTCAAGTCCCACTTGGAGGGGGTCGATTAGGACCGGTTACACTTTTTTATTTTACAATGTTGCAGCACCTCTTTCTTCCCATTCCCTTCCCATTCAAGTCTCTCTAAAGCCCCTCCTTCTGAAAAGCACAATGTGCTCTGATTGGTCTGTGGGATCAATATGTCATGATTGGTCAACCACTTCAAGCGCAATTCGGAAATATCACACAACTCAACCAGGCATCACTCCTTGTTTTGCATATGCCATGGGTGGGAATTATTTAAATGAGAAATACTGTGATGTGTACGGCGCCTGGAAGAAAACTCAAGACTACAATCGAGGCGTTAAAGGGAGTTCAGAACGAGTGCTTGCTGATATAGAGAATAACTCCCTTTGGAGTGGACTTTGTGCTTTGTAACTTTGCAGACCTTTGTCATGCTCAAACAGCAACATTACAAGCTAAAATGATGAACACGGCCAAGACTCTCTACACAGACCTATCACAACATACTTGGAAGCAGGAAGTGTTTAGCCTAATGTGCCAGGAGTACATTTTTGTGTGATCTTGGGACTGAGAGGAGATTAACAATAGCAGAATTACACAAGCCAATTCAAAGAGTGATTTACGTAGCTATGAGGTAATTTTCGTCTTGGTGTGAATGCCTCGAGGGGCAATTCAGAATTAAAACAACTATGACTCTAACTACGTCATCACCTTACTCGCGCTTTCCCTGATTTGTCGTACACACATTACTAGAGAGAGATTGATCCCCCAAGCCTTAACACATTGTCTTTGGCTCTTACTTCAAAAACAATGGGAAGTCTTATATAATACTGAGTAAGCTGCCAGGTTGATGAAGGCTTATGCTTGATGAAAAGAAATTAATCAAGTAAAAAAACACAACCAACGGAGAATCAGTAGAGCAGTGGGACTATTCAAGACTACTTTCCACTCCATTCTTAATGGCTTTCACCTATAAAGCGCTCCTAGCATTTTGTTCCCAGGTCAGCAATGGGGAGCTGATGTACACAGATGTGGTCACAAATGTCAGCTCATTTATATGTAACATTATAAATCAGGTTTCTGGGATAATAACCAGTCACGACATCATTAACGTGCAGGCCACACTCTGTGATAAAAAATGGTTGTAACTACAATTTTATACTTGATCACAATTTTGCGGGTAAACACACACACACACACCTCTAAAATGCAGACTATTATTGTGGCCATAATTGTTTTGACATTTCCAGCATGGCATTAAGAGTTTTGACCTTCAGACGCAGAAAACACTACCTCAAAAGCCAGATCTCACTACAGGCTGTAATACAGCAACATGCACCCGGATGAATCACATTTGATTTAACAGACCCTGCACAGATTACTACTCGGTTCAAATCTTCGTATTTTTCATACATTTGCACCAAAAACAAACGAAAGAAAATGAATTTAATTCTATTCCCGCTTAACCTCAAAAAGAAATGATTCATCTTGAGAAAATAATTCCTCTCCAAACTAGATGATACAAAATGTCTTATTAAACATTAAAACATCAAAACTAATTTCTGCTTGTCACAAATGAGATAATTAACTCATCTCTTCCCATTTGTACAAAATCACTTGATAAATTCATCCTGCGCATGAAACAATTGACTTTTTGACCTTGATGTGTTTCTTAAGATTGGACATGGTTGAATAAGCTGCCCCTTCTCTGGTTTTTGATACTGATTTGTGCCTCCCACCTTTGCAGGATATTGCAATGCCCTAACTGTTACTTTTTTCTGCATATTGTATAATAAGTAACCCCAATATTTTCAACAAGACAAGGTCACATTGAGAGCTTCTACTCCACAGTGTCTGTATAATTATGCAGAAAAGTGTAATCCTTGAAATGTGTCAGAATATGCCATATATGCAAGATTAAATTGTGCAATTTAAGTGTTTTAAACAGCCAGAGGCCTTCAAATACAAGGCCTTTATACCACATCGAAAATGCAATATATGTTGTAAGGCCCATAAATATAAGGATAAAGGGGAGAGAGGATCTACAACAATTCAATTCTCGACCCACTACTGTCCACCTCAGCTTTCAATAAAAGGCTGAGATTAAACCTGCGCCGTGAGTCACTGTGTCTACACCTTTAAAGGACATCTCAGGAGCTAATCCGCCAGAGGCAGGACAGGTCGCAAAAGCTCTGGCCCACAATACCTGCTTTGATCCATCAGATTTCGACAGACTATTGGTAGATATACAAGTGCAGATATTGCTCACTTTTCAGAATGAAATGAAAATGCTAAAAGGTAACAACTGCAAATGTGACATGAGAAGATATAAGACCTAAAGAAATGTGATGTATTTATAGCATATACTGTTAATCACTCCAAATAATTTTGTTAAAAAAAAACATATGTTTTATAGCATTCAAGTGGGTTCAAATTAAGTAATTGGCAGGTCATACTTTTGATTAAAAAAATAGATTTTTCATTTTGTGTTATTTGAGCTATAAAGATACCAGAATGTGTTCTTTTATTATTAATCTATGCATATGAATCTGTGGGCTAGCAAACAGTTTTATTTTGTTTCATGTTAACACAAAGGTAGGTTTCACAGACAGGGCTTAGATTAAGTCAGGACTATACCGTTCCATTAGGACATTTAAATAGCTTTAATAATCGATCCTTACAAAAACAGAAATATTACTGGTGTGGATAAAGACAAAACTATGTCACTTTTTTCAAGGGTTTACTTACAGTATTTCACTTACAGTATTTCAAGGGTTTCACGGGCAAAATAATGTTTGTCTCGTGGATATACTTTCCCAAAGTTTGTTTTTAACATTTATCCCTATGCAATGATTTTTCTTAAGTGCTTTTTTGTGCTTTATTGTGTTTTTGTAAACTGAGTGACAAGCCAATATTATCTTCTAATCAATACCACTCCAAGGCAAGGATGCTCTTGAAGTTATATTGAATGTGTAAAATTAGTTTCAATTGCCCAGTAGATTTTATTTAAAGCTTTTTAATAGGTAATAATAAAAAGACTGATTCAGTTTTTTTATCACAATATAAACTGGATCAAAAACCATTTCTGCACCAAAAATAGCATCACTTTGACCTCATGACATCTCAGCAATCAGGCACAGTTGGATTTACTCTCTTGCCCACCTGCAGGAGACCAACATCGGTGGTAACTGAGCAGCCTGAGGGATGACACCAGACTGAATAGTAATTTACTTTGATAGCCCACAATGCTCTTGGCACTCTTGAGAATGCCAGGGCTGCTGTGCGCATCCGTGAAAGACTCTCTTTGTGACGGGGAAAAAAGGCGTCTTAACTAGCACTGGACTTAACAGAAATGCTCTTGCAGAAAAACATTCAGTTACCACCCATCCAAGCTCATTGATCCAGTGATGGCCTTCTGTTTGTACTCGTGTTAATGTAAATGTCCTTAGCTGAAGGGCCGGGCCATAAACAAAAACTGATATTAAGTAGTATTCCTGTTACAACTTTGAATATTTTGTTTTAAGGACATTTAAGGATTTTTGTACTGTGTTGATTTGACATCCAATGTCCAATATGGGTCCTGACTGTTATTGACACTTCAACAGCACCTGAAAATAAAGCGAAAGCTGTTGCCAACGCGGCTCTACGGTGATATCTGATTTGCATCTTGGAGTCCACTGAGCACATTGGCAGGCACAAGATTGAGTGCAGCTTTCAGTCAGCCTACTGTATTTGGTCTCTAGCTGCCTTATCGATTATCTGTTCTCTGCATAATTAACACCTTCGCCAAAGGCTCTGAGGCCAATCCGAGTGAATTCCCACAGCTCTCCGACAGAGATGCTCACTCTCGCTTCTACGTCACAGGCACAGTCACAAACCCAGCACGAAGCAATGAGTCAAATGCTCCTGTGGCACAATAATGATGGTATAGCTCGCTCGCTGATGCACGGTGACACATTTCCGAGTGAGATCCAAAAAGAAGTGACAGCTCAAAGCTATGAACATCAAATACATTAGATCGCTTTTAACTCGGGTGTAACATCAGTACAGCCAAGTGCGTAAGCTACTCTTTGTGAATGTTTCTTTTCTAGCATTTATAGGATATAGTCTTCTTAATTACTTCATTTAAATAAACCAACAATACACCAAAGCTAATGAATGTGAACATGAATAGCAGGCTCTTAAAGTTAAAATACTCCAGGCATGACTGGAGGGGAATTCTTACAATCACCATGCATTAAATATACATACATGTACAATACGGGGTGTTAATGAGAGCATTTGCATTTCTGGAAAAAAAAAAATGTTCACACTGAAATACGGCAATAAATCACGCTTATTTTTAAGGCTTTAGTTTTCGAAGTATTTGGACAAGATCTGTGTCAGAGTTTATACAAGAACTGTGAAAAGAGGCACCAAGCAGCAGGAAAGACATCAAAGTCTGAAAACAGCCTTAAACAACAAGGTTTGTGAGCATTTTGTCTTCAAATAGGAATATTACATTTCCAAAAGAGCGTGAATGCACACACACACAGCAGCAGCGCTCTATAGTGTGAGTCATAACTGAGCTATGGGTCCATTCACGTAACTGACCAGGAGCACTGATGCCTTGATATCAATCAATAGAGCCTGGTTGTAATTATCTAGTTGGTCACTTGACTGAGAGTAAAAGGATAAGACGGGACAATAGAGGATGATGGAAAGTGTGTTAAGAGAAAACAATTCAACTGGGGCAGCATTTTAAAGCACTGATGAGGAGGCTGTCAGGTGAATATAGGACATATTGACTTTCGGAGTACTAACATTCATCTAAGATGACTATAGGAGACCTTCTTTTAGAATTAAATGATTGAAGAAATATCGCAGACTAAGGAACTACTGTAGACTCTTCAAAACAGAAGAACAGACCACGTTTCTACGAAATCCTTGCTCGGAGTTATGACCAGTCAAACAGAACATACTGTACAGCTACATAGTCAAACACATGACACATAGAACAAGCAACTAAATTAAAAAAGATAGACAACAAAAGAGGAAAAAGAAAGAGAATAAAGTGCTTAAATATGTGTGTATAAAATGGTTCTTGATTGTCAGCAGGAACAAGAGTCAACTAATTTTGGAGGTTTTGCTTTTTAAATTTAATCAACATAGTTTACGTTCAAAATTTTGATGTGGTCCTCTTGAGAAAACCTCTCGATTTAGCTCCTAACACAGTAAAGCTCACTGCAATACCTCAAGCTAAAGAGCCGCCTTGCATCTGACTCATCATGATGAAGGACCCAATAACTTCTCCCCCACGTTTGTCCCTCTAGGTTTCAGCTGTGTATAGAGCTGATCTGCGAATGATTTAAGATAAGGCCTCTCAGTGTGCAGAAAAAGAGCACACGACCTTGCCTTGAGTGACAGTGATATGAACAGCCTACATATAAATACATAGTCCTTACTGTTGCATATACAGGCTCGGCCTTAATATCAAATAAATGGAATATTTGATTTGATAAATCTTTTATATGATGATACAAGCTTGGTCGGTTACAATTTAACACACAATTTGTACATTATTAAATTAGTTATTTATAGTTTAGTTAAATTGTAAATGAAATTTTTCTTCTGTCGACTAAAATTCAAAGCATTTGAGTACAAACAAATGGACTAAACGTAACGAATACGACAACAAAATATTGACTAAATTTAGTGTCTTTCACAAAAAATAAAATAAGAAAACAATAAAAAATATCTGCAATCAAATAATTGGTAACACTACTATAAGGCATCATTAGTAAATACAATAATGTTAGTTAATAAAAATGTTGATTTATAGTTCACAAAGCATGAACTAATGTTGACAGATATAACTTTAATCTTAAAATCTTAAAAATACTAGATTTTGAGGTTAAAATGAACCAAGATTAAAAAATGCAGAGGTATTGTTCATTCATTATAACTAATGTTAATAAATGTCATTATTTAATCATCATAGCTGACATAATTTACACAAAGCGACTTTCTACAGGGGCAGTCCCTCTGGTATAACATGATGCTAGGACTCATGCTCAAGGGCGTGACTCAGAAATACTCAAAGTTCACAGACTGTCCTATGAACAACAGCCCTTTGGGTTATCTTTGGGTTATCAGCCATGACCTTTACTATGTATGCCATTGTAACTTATAGCATATAAAATGCCTATTAGGTACATCTTTGTTGATCCTGGAACAACATTCCAACTGACCAATGAGATTTGAGAGGCACGTTAACTGTTTATGTCAATAATAGGCTTACAACCAGGGTTAGGCACCTACATTAGTGTTATTCACCTATCATTTCCCTTTTAGGGATAAATTATGGGTAGGGTTGAGTTTAGGGGAAGGGACAGGGATGTTGATCCAGGATCAGCAAAATATGTTGATCAAAGAATATGTCTTTCAAAATCACGATGACCATGTATATTTTAACATAAAAGCATTCATGTCATGACAGGACATTGATTTGGAAAATGCATAAAACATGAAGAGTCGCCATATAAATTAGGTGCATTGCATAACAGCGCAGTGGAGAGATTGCACTGAAATATTAAATGTGGACAGTGAGGGAATCTTCTCTGGTGGAGTGAGGACAGCGTGGGTCGTGTAACTGTGTTTACAGAGCATTATTTCCTCATTCGTTTTCAAAAGATCATGTTCTACGGGAGTGGGCAGGTAGAGGATCCTGAATGAATTATCTGGGTTTCTGGTTTCTGTAACTTGGGAATGTAAAGGTGTTTGGTGACTTTAGGTGCTATAAAGTATGTTATGGTGAGATGTCAAAAGCTTTTCGGACGCCTACAATGTGATTCTGATTCAGAACATTTGAGAGAATACTTTGTCTGTATAAACGTGTCAGCTGGTTTTTGGGGCCTGCTCTTTAAATATGATGAATACAGTTCCAAACCTGTATCATTTACTTTCTTCAGAGCAAACCACAAAAGCTATTTTGAAAAATGTCTCTGGGTTTTTTTGTCCATACAATCAAAGTCAATGGCATCCAAAAGAACATTGCACACTGTGAAAAGTCTGTAAAAATAGGGCACAGTTAAAATGAATGGATTTTTCACAGGTGTTTCCCCCGTGTTTAAATTACACATCGCATTGTGTTATGCTTTCTGGTTCCAGGAAATTTCCATAAAATTAACTTATAATGTCCAGGAAGAAAACTGCCAGTACCTTTTCCATATTGGCCAAAAAAGGAAAGAAAATAAACATTTTACAAAATATATTCTTTTGTGTTCTACAGAAAACAGGAAGTCTTTCAGATATTGAAAGACAAATTTGGAACATGTATTCACAGGTTTCTGTAGCTTAATTCAAGTAATATATTACATAATTGACATATTCTAGAGGATAAAAAAAAACTTCTATTTCTAATGGTAATTTTTCACAAAAATGAATGCTGTTAAAATATGTGAAGTAAAGACTGCCAGCCTCAACCCTTTACAAGCAGACAAACTGAAATTTCAGGTCAGGAAAGATCAGAGGAAGAGACGGACAAACACTTTAATGATTACTAAACAGTTCCTTTGGTATAGCTCTTATTCATCTTTGATCACTTGCATCAAATAAAATCAAAAACAGCAATGGTCAAACTATTATTCTTGTGATTTAAATCCAAATAGGCAGAAACTAACATTGCATTTGCTCAAAGACTAATTTTATTCACTTTAGTGCTATCAGTTAATTTTAGACTTCCTGTGATTTCCTAAGATTTAATAACCACTAATGGTTGAGGAGAGATTCTCTGATATGATTGTAATCTACTTTGAGTGTAGGCCTAGTAGACATATAAAAGCTCTATATAAATGGCTCATTCATTCATTAATTAATTCATTCATTAATTCATTCATTCATTCATTCATAAAGCTGGATTTCTCCATCCAGTCTGAAAAGTGTTTAGTGTCTATTCTAGCGCAGTATATTTTATACCGTCCTATAATGGTAGCCTAATGCTGGCACCTGTTTAATTTCCTTTGATGAAACACACACACACAAACAGTGATTTTTTAGAATTTTAGGCCAGATTCACTAAACGGCAAATTATCTGAAAGGGAAACTCCTACAAATGCATAAGCAATAATAACTGTCTTTAGTAAATCCTGACAGTAATTCAGTAAATCTGGCCCTAAGTTGGCACATATGACTTCAAATGTTCACAACATGACTTTTTAATGTCCAGAAGAAATATAACACAAATGTAAGGAAAATCTCAAAGGTTGTCATACACCGAAAAGTTGATTTTCATGCACAGATAACAGAAAAAACAAGAAACTGATTGCCATGACAACAGCAATATTCAAGATGTAGAATGAGAAGGATAAGCTCCCTAGACTTGAGATATTAGTCTCACTAGCCTACACCAGGCAGAACAACATTAATTATAAAAAGTCGTCAGTTTTATTTGCTTTATTGATATTCAAACAATTATGGAACAACTTTATGTCCTGAAGCCCCTCTAAAACCCCCAATACACTCACACAGCAGGAAATGACACTGGCAACACCAAGGTCGTATGTTCAATTCCAAGAGAACACATGAACTGATAAAATACACAGCTTGAATACACTGTCTGTCGCCTTCAGATAAAAGCGTCTGCCAAATGCATAAATGCAAATGTATACCTCAGACTGCACACGGTGGATGCTCATTCCACAGTATGTACTGCAAGTCACTTTGGATAAAAGCATCTGCTAAAATACTATAATAGTGCGATGTAAGAAAAGAAATCTTTCTGTGTCCTCTTCACAATATATTTCTAAATGTTCCTTAAGGTCATCTTTTCAACACATTTAATGATCAACCACCACAAGCTTCCTAACACAATCCCTGTAAGTAATAGGTGTTCAACGTCTGATTTGCAGTACTTCAACTGGCACATCAAGTAAGTGCAATCAGGTTCAACCTGCTAAATCTAATCAGAAAGCTTCTGTGATTCATTCACCGGATGTTACACCCCAATTTGTCCATTGCGCCAAAGTTGACTCAGTACTTCTTTCTCTAAAGAAAAAGGCAATGGACAATGAAATATTTGACTTCTCCATTTTTATACAACCTGACCTGAATCTCACCCCCTCCATTAACTAATTAAAGACTATTATCATTTCATCTGCCTTTTTTAAGAAAAGGTCTCATGAATATGAATAAAACATTAGCATTGCATTATAAAGGGTTTTACTTGGGAACATTTACATGATGCGAGCGGCTTTCCTCCGCCAGGAGAGATCATTTCAAGGCCAAGCAATCTCTGGGCCATTAAAAGACAAACAGTTTTCATAATGAATGCACATGCATATGCGACCCTCGGTGAAAGCTGAATAAATGCATCTAGACAGTCGCTCAAAACCACTGACAATTAACGCCAGAGGACCAACTGCTATCTTTGCTTTACTTGTCTTACTGTAGCTTAGTTAAGCACTTATGTCTAGTTAAGTAATGCCCTTATTGAGTTTCTCTTTATCTCTCTTGTCAAACAGTTTGATAACAGTTGTTCAAAGCTGCATTGGTGCTTTGGCCTTTGTTTCAATAGGACAAATCTTGTTCCCAACTATGCTAATTATCACCAATTATGTGATGATTCTCCTGTTTCAACACTCTTTGGCCTTGCACTTAACCAGTATTGACTGACAACTGTTGCTGGAGGTTGTCTCAGTTATTGACCCAAAAGGAGGGTAAATTAAGGTGACTTGCATCAATGTGCCCCTTGACGGCCCATCTAGACTGTGTTATATTGGAGTATAGGGTGACGAGACCAGACATCAATGTTTTAGTGCCTGTCTGGAGCTGTCCTTGTGGGGTTTTTTTACTGTGTGTTCAGAGCATCCACAAAGGCAAACACTACACTATAGATACTACTCAATAACATTATAAACAAACATATTTTTAGACTAAAAGTTTTATATATAGTTTTGGACTATATATATATATATATATACATACATAACAAAAATAATAATGCTAATAAACCAATTATATACGAATATATAAAATACATTTACGATACAAAATAAAATGTAAAATTCTATATAATATCATAACTTTCCCATTTTTACTTATTGAATACGAGCCTAATTTGTCTTGAGGGCTGGTTTTTACAAGTGCAAATTACAGTGCACTTACCCAGACCTCAGTTTTAAAGAGGTGGTTTACTGCTTTTTTTCTTTGCTAGTTCTGTTTATGGGGTGCAATATAACATGTATTCATGGTTTTTCTTTTTTTTAAAAAAAGTCATATTTTTCATCAATTTCACCTTTATTGGAAGCCGCTTCCTCCTCTGTCATTTGAACAACAGGTTTACATCCTGATCGATATAATGAACAACCATTTATCTATTTTACTCAGTGTATCGTTTTTTCTTTTTTTTTAGGTGTAGCCTATGTGGAAACTGTGTTAAAACCATCCTGTACACTGATAACAGCAGCTGAAGTTTGCTGTGATTACGATAATATATATATATTTTTTTTAACTTTAGGCCTATACACGTTTGTCTTACACAAAATAGCAACTGGCTATATACACAAACAGCGTTGGCTTTGGTTTACGTTCTTGATCAAATTGAAAAATTACGTCATAAAGTATATAAATAGTACAAATACAAATTCAGGTCCAAAATGTTGCATTTGTACACATTTGTCGTAGACACAAAATAGCATAACTAAGTGGCTATAAATCCAGCGCTGGCATTAACTAAAAAATTACGTCTGAAATTATACATGCAAATACATTTAAAATGATTAAGTCTTAGCCTACTATCAGGTTGTGGCCCCACAACTGCTGCCAACTCGCAATCAATCCCCCCTTTAAAGATTCCCAGGTATCAGTAATCACTGTACTAAAGTTAGCAAATCATTCTCAAAACCAGGTGCCACAGGATTAATGAGCTAAAACACTTAGAGCTCCCCCATTGAAAAGCATTAGGCTACAGCTCTCTCAGCCCAGCAATCGACAACACACATTCTGTTCAGTTTTACGGTTTCATTACTTGCAGTTATTTTGCTCTTGAGTTTTTCATTGCATAGTTATACAAATATAATTTAAGGTTCAAGAAAATTGTATAGGTTGTGTATAGGGTAGCAAAAGGACAAGTTTTGGTTGTTTAACATGAAGAATTGTCCTGGGAATGCTATTTAAAAGTGCAACTCTGTAATTGCAATCGCGAGCAAAGTTTGTTTAGAAAAGTTAGGGACCCCTTAAGGGATTTCCGCATGAATATTTTGTTTAAAAGCCAATAAGAGGTTTCTGATTCATGACAGCGAAGTTTATGTGAAGATAAATGAGCTTAATAATGTCCTGGCTAATATTGCCAACTTGGTACTAATTTAAAATTTGGAAGGGCAAAATGGTCCGGACTAAAATTATACAGCAACCTAAACTGATCACAACAGATGAGGCACTTCCCCAATAGGGCCTTTCACATGAACCACCTTCACAACCAGACGACTATTTGATCTAAATTACCAGATGAAACTGGAAGAGAACTTGAGAGAAAAACGAACAGCTGAAAGACAGTGTGTGTTTCAGTCCAAAAGCCATTAATCAAGACGGAGGTCTCAGGTCAGCCGTAACCTCACCATTCACAATTACACTTGCCTCTGAAACAAATACTATGCCATCCCACCTTGAGGGCAGTCAGAGGCCAACAGGCACGTTTTTCTTTGTTAAAGTCTAATGTGCTCATTAACATGTCATTATATTCTCATTATTCATATAAGCTCTGAGCATCACACGTTACACAACTCCCAACAGTGGGAGGAAAACCAGGCGGTGAGGGTAATTCAGAGAGACCAATTGAACTTTATGGTCACAATCACATTCTCCAAGCTTTAAAGGTAAGAGGTCAGACCAAAAGAGAGACGAATGATAGAGATCTAACAAATGTGTCACCATAAAACATATTGAGGGAATATGTGAGATTTATATGCCAACATTTAAAAGGATTTTCCCATGGAAGGGTTTTGAAGGTGGAGTGATGAATGTCAACTGAAATTGCATAATGGCACTCATTTATTTTCATTTGCTATAAACTGATATGGAGTTAGATACTTGAAATGTTTTATCATTCTGTGGGTAGGAAAAGCAAAAGAACTGTAATCTTACCTGTCAACAGAATGATGGTGACATCACGAATCATGAAAAAGAAAGAAAAGAAATTGATTAGAATAATCATTATGCTTTCAAATATATTAAGGGCATTGACACAGAAAATCTGGAAATCTGGAAAAATATTTGTGCTTGAGTATATGCACATATATTGTATATATATATATATATATATATATATATAGATAGATAGATAGATAGATAGATAGATAGATAGATAGATAGATAGATAGATAGATAGATAGATAGATAGATAGATAGATAGATAGATAGATAGATAGATAGATAGATAGATAGATAGATAGATAGATAGATAGATAGATAGATAGATAGATAGATAGATAGATCTTCATAATAGCGATCTAAGTGCAGCATCCTCATTTCATAATGCATTCTCATAAATGGCATCTTTTTAATCATCTGATGGTGTTATGAAAGACTGTTCATTTCCAAAGATTTTGATGAAGGCACTTTTAATGTCAAGTACTGTTCTTCCTGTTTTAAAGTTGAAATGCCATATTCTGCCTGGTCGATTGATGTCCAGATGACATATAGCATGTTATGTAACATACAGGTTGGAGGACACTTTCACATGGCTATGACAGTCGCTGTCAAAAGGAAGGTCCCATCCCTTGAGCCGCAGACTGTGATGACCTTGAGAATCAAGAACTGGCTTGCAAGAGATATCAAATTTTTAAGGACATATTGACTAAAATATGTCAGCTTTGAAAACATGGGGGGCAAAACCATGAGACAGGTGAGAGAACGGGAAGAAGAATCCAATCACTTGTGACTTGGTCTATCACACTACCACCGTGTGAAGAACTGAAAAATGTCCATTACATGCTTAGGCAGGGGCGGGGGACAATATTAAAAAGTCCTCAGCGGCTCAGACTTCGTGGACAGCATTGACTAAAAACTTGTAAGGTGATTTACAGAGATATTCACGTCATCAGCATGCATTTTTTGAAACCATTGTTTGGATTTCCTGTAACAGTAAATTTTGCACTGACAAGCCGGTGGCTAACTAAGCTCATAAAGGCTGTTACGACCTTGGCAAGCAACGTGATGTGAGACGTGATGTGAATACCGGGAAATATTGCTCAATGAGATGTCTTCAAAAATATTCACAACGAAGGATTGCAAGAATTAAAATGATGCAAAACTGCCTTTGGCTTGAGTTGGTTACACAAGTTTAAGTGTGTTGTTCTTGTATTCCTTTATAAATATAAATACTTAGGTTCATATTTACTGGATTGGTAAAGATGGGGGTTTGGTAATCAAATTAACCACAGAGGGATGGATGGAATGGAGATGGATGGATGGGATGGGATGGAATGAATGGGATGGGATAGGATGGGATGGGATGGGATGGGATGGGATGGGATGGGATGGAATGGATGAATGGAAAGGAATAGGATGGAATGGGATGGGTTGGAATGGGGTGGAATAGAATGGATGAATGGAATGCAATGCAATGGAATGGAATGGGATGGGATGGGATGAATGGAATGGGATGGGATGGATGGATGGATGGATGGATGGATGGATGGATGGATGGATGGATGGATGGATGGATGGATGGATGGATGGATGGATGGATGGATGGATGGATGGATGGATGGATGGATGGATGGATGGATGGATGGATGGATGGATGGATGGATGGATAAAAAAACATATACTTAAAACCACAACTAAGCTGAAATTTAAAAAAAACTAAAACATATAGATTGAACATAAAAAGAGCATAACCAATTGAAACTTAAAACCTAAAAAAATATAATTACACTTCTCTGCTACTGAGCTTGAGTATTAGTCTGCCTGCTTCTGTTTTTCAAATTTCCCCAATGATGAGTGGTTTTAAAGTTCAAATCCTCTTCCTTTAATACCCAAGGAGGATCAGGGGTATAACAACACCACATACTAAATCTAAGTACAGAAAGAGCCAAATGCATGTTCAACCACAAAAAGAGCTTAAGTGCATTACATCATACATGAAAGATTGAATGTGACTTGGAAAATTAACTTAAATGGCCTCAAAGTTTCTCCCTCATGGACCAACCTCAAAGCTGCAGAAATCAAAGAGCGTGATTCTCATATAGCTGGAGTCTGGACTCATATAGCTGGACTGAAATATTATAGGGTGTTTAAAAAAACATACTTGAAATATTTCTTCAGGACAAAATACATTGAAGTCACAAAGTCAATTCCAGTTTCTTTGGTTTAAAAAAGCAATAACAAATAAAAGAAAGAATTTGGAAACAAAAAAAACATATATAAAAGCAAAATGAAGAAAGATTTACGATTCTTCACCATGTTCAAACTGTTTTTTAAATAATATTTGCAATTGAAATTTACAGCTTATCCAGCCAAATGTGAAGTGAAATCACTTCCAAATGATCCATTTCCTCCACAGATATCTCATGCGCACAATTTGTGTTGCAGCAAAAAAAAAAAAAAATCAATGATCCCTCTATTTGTCTATTGATTACCACCTCTAATGAAATAAATAATCTGCAAATGCATCTCATTTGAGCGATTAGCCAAAACAACACTTTTCACAGCATTGTACAAGTGAAATGGCCATTGATCACTGACCTGAAATCAGATGGCCTGTGGTAAATATGACAGTGGGGAAGGCTCTGTTTATCTAGCATGCACATGACAACATGTCATGGGTTTGTGAGGGGTAATCCCTAATACTAGAGACACGTGCCATTCTGACTGGTCTCCCTGAGGGAACATGGGACATGATCAGACACATGTGACAATGATGACGGACAGGCGGACAAGCAGGCAAGCAGGCGAGCTCATGGGAATGGAAGTAAACAAGAGGAACAGAAACGGATCTGGTCTCAGCCAGGAGCCATCTGCAAATTAATTATTAGAGTGATTTTAGTGTGATTAGAGAGATCTGAGAAATGTCCAAATGTAAATGAGCTCTTTGGATAGATAAAGGGCGGGGAAGAAGATAATTAATTACTGAAACATTCCTTCTACATTTGACCTTGTCCAAAATGACTTGTTTTTGTGAAAGAAGTGCCAATTGCAAAGTCTGCCAATATTTATTTGGCGATTGGAAACTAATCAGCAAAATATTTATACTGATAAGCTTTTAAATAAATTTTAACTTATGTGCTGTTACTTTTCTTGACTCACACCAAAAATCCAAAGACTTGCACTGAAGATACCAGAATTTAATAAAGAATTGGGATCGTTTGACTTAATTAAAACAGTGAGCAAATTCTTTAAAAGAACCATGTTGGAAATAACCTTTCAGTGAACAGTACTGAAAAAGAACCACTTTTGGCAAACACTGCAACTTAAATGTGGGCAAAGTGTCAAATTTTCTTCACTAAATGTTAAAAACCATAAAGTTTAATATAATAATTTCTTCCGAATGAGCAGGGAAATTATTTGACACTAGCTAGCCATTGGGGGAATCCACATCTATCAATTTCATATTAGCTAACCTTTTAAAATGTAACTCTCCAGGTAATTTGTAATGCTTTCTTGCTCATTGCAGTAGTTAACAAATGAATTGTCTCTATGTATATGTATTAAAATTAAGCAACAGTTTCAAAGCAGTTCCCAGCTAGACCGAATGGCACACAGCGATGCTTTAAATAAACAGCAAGAACATCCTGCAAACGGTGTTTCTTATTGGAAATGCGGTGTAATTATGTAAATCACAAGCAGTCAATCAATGTCATCTGCATCTTAGTTGCAAACAGACATTTATCAGTCCATCTGTATTCATTGGATTGCATGTCTGTTATGTAATGCAGAGCTCATAAATTCCATGTTTTCTAGTTTGATCAGTAAAGGACCAGTCCGTGGAGAATTCTGGGAACATGCAGCATGCGATGGGACAAGAACATAACTTGTAGTTACAAAACTCAAGTGGGTTTGTGTGATGCAATCGCTGGACAGGAAAAAAAATGGTGGATTTTATAAATGGCAAAAATAAACTGAAAATAAATCAGTTGTACATGCATCTTGAGGCACTGACAAAACGTTTTGGAAAAGTAAATATTAGTGGTATTGCATTATTAGTGCAACTAAATGTAAATCGATCTGTTCAAATGGCATTTAGTTCTGTCATTCCAACTGAGATCCTTAAATCATTCAATGCAAAAGTTGAATTATATCCATATAGTTTTTTTGTCAAGCGTACACTCCTAAAATTAAAGGTTCTTTATTGGCATCAATAGTTCCATAAAGAACCTCTAACAACCATGGAACCTTTCCACTCAGTGTTCTTTATAATGAAAAAGGTTCTTTAGATTATTAAAATGTTTTTTTTTTTTTTTTACACTAAGAAATAAATGGAACTATCCACAAACCCCCCTTCGGGAATGTTTATTTTTAAGATTGTAGCTAAACTATACAATTATGAGTAGTTTCAAGATTGACACGCATATGGTCAAAGTGACATAGTTTCTATTTCAGAGCAGTTATCATCTTTCTCTCAGAGGAGAAAATGAGACAGCTCAAAAAGAGGTTTTCCTGGAGACAGAACATTGGGTAATGAGTGTTTGTGGTGGCACTGACCCTTTGCTCGGCCATCTGAGCCCAGAGACCTCATGTCATTTAGATCCCAGGCCTCCTCACAACACCAGACGGCAATCCTTTACTGTGGCACAGCTACATAACCATTGCAACAGGCCAATATTTTAATTAACATGTGATGAAGGGCAATAAATTGGAGATGTTTTGTGCTAAATTTGCATGGAAAACCAATACTGTGAGATCACTTTTTTTAGAATTAGCTGTTGATTTTATTGTATACACTCTAAACAATGCTGTGTTGCTTGAACCCAAATTTGGGTAAAATATGGACAAACACAAACGTTGAGTTAAAAATGTCATTTCTTGCCGTTTCAGAACTTACACTTTCAAATGTAAATTTTTTTTATTGCATTTTAACCCAACATTTGGGTTGAAACAACCCAGCATTTTTTGTGTACATTTTTATTTCATGAGCCTTATTGTAAAATGTTACAAATTTCTTCTTGAATCACAAAGCATGTGTCCATTAAGTGTAAAAACAACAATATATATTATAAACATTGAATTTTGTGTTATAGTATTTTTGTTTTATTTATAATTGTTACTGATAACATTATATTCATAATATTACACTCTAAAAAATGCTGGGTTGTTTTAACCCAATTTTGGGTCAAATATGGACAAACCCATTACATTTTTAAATTACTTTTTTAACCCAATTTTTGAACCTGTCCATATTTGATCCAAAATTGGGTTAAAACAACCCAGCATTTTTTAGAGTGTAAGTAAAACAAAAAAATTAATTACATTTATATATTACATTACTACATAATAAGTCTAATACGACCACGAATGAGTAATGTCCACGACCACACATTAAGCCAATAATATGAGTCCTCTAAGACTTTCATCATTTATTTTCATAGTGGCCTTTGCTGAACCAATCCAAGCATTGACTAGCACTAGACAAGCACTTCTTTGCACTTTATTCACTTAAAAAACTTAGAAATGGGTGTTAGTAACAGGATCAGTAGCGATGAATAAAACTGAGCACTTTTGTTACCAATCCGATTCTTCATACTGATTGCAAAAGAGCTTTAAGATTGATAGTGCAATACAAATACAAAGACTGCATCCAATTTTTCCCACAGAGCAGCTTTTCTCTGAGGCAAAATTCTCAGAAAAGCACATTAATTGATGAAACCAAGTTCAACAAAGCCTACAAAAGTTTTAAAAAGACTACTGAAGTAGCAGAAAGCATTGCGGTTAGCATAAGTGTCTTGGAAAAAGGCTACTCAGCCAATACAACCTTTTCAATCAAAGGAGGCAGTAAATGCACATTCACGGGAATTTAACTACACTTTCCCTTCAAAGGATTCATGGATTTGGCAGATAAAAGCATCGGTTAATTAGCAACCCATTAATGCACTAGAGGGGCATGTTGTTTTCTGACCCAGCTGCCATTGATTCCTAGCCGTGTGTAGATGGCAAATCGAGGGATGACTATAGTACCGGACCCCTTGAAAGCATGTGCACAATAAGTCAATAAGCCTCTGTCAATCACAACGCCGTTTCAGTCAATCGATTCACTACGATTCCCAACAAAAACAAAAAAGGCGCAACGCTGAGTGTGATATTGACCACATATGATCCTGATAACATAAAACCGCCTGAAAAACCCTTGAGGGTAAAACAGATGCTGAGTGGTGTATTTCAGATGACAGATCTAATGCAGGGGTTTATCGATTGCTTTAAAAACACCACAATTAAGGTTAGGACATAATGAAATGCAAAATATCAGCTTGCACTGTGATACAAAGGGTGAATACCTCTAAATAGCTCTATGAATCATGGAGGCTATAGTAAAAATAGAAAGCATTACTAGCAACCACTTGTAGGTTTTCCTCAATTCCCTGGGAGGCACATAAGAGAGATTTTTATTTTTTTAAACAATGCTTTCCACCGGAAAACATCTAGCTGAAGACGATATAGTTCATTTTTGTGTTCTTCATTATTCTGTGTTGGTGATGAGCTTGTGTTTTAAATAGCAAGTGCAAGGCATTATGTTATATGAAAATGTTTACTTTTGGGGTGGTGCTTAATTTCATGATTCATATCCAAATAATTTACCTGGTTTTATACATTTATAATTCATCAACATTCGTGCTAACATCAAATCAATTTGACCTGCCATGTAATATATTTACATTGACATGCAAAAAACACAAGTACCCATTGAGACTCGCTACCATACTTTAAGTGGCCAATTAAAGCCAAGCTGATAAAGGCAGACAGGGCATCTCAGGATAACGGTCCAGTATGCCAAATTTATTTTATCAAGTAGCATTACATGCTTCACTGGCATTTAAACAACAAAAACAAGCCCAAAATTGAATTAACAATCTAATTTAAAGCCATGCTCTGACGTCAGGCCCTTTGATCGAGAACAAGTGAGGACAGATAATTGAGCATCATACGCACATTAACCCCTCAGACACACCGCATCATATAAACCCTGCTGTCTGACCACAGGAGAACCAACCAGATCAAGGGCTTTGACCGAGCCACCAATGAATGATAAGGAAAGCAATCAAAACCACAATAATAATTAACCTGACGCAATTACAAAAAACAATTTCCGCCAATGGCAGGGGGTATCCTCGAAAGGTCCATGCCCCAAAGCTGTTGTCGACATCCCACCTCCCAATCCATCTCCGTTCTCCTCCATTAGACCCCAGACAGGCTGAGAAACGAGGGATCGTTACAGGAGATAAAATTTGCCGTGATGGATGGAGTCGCTCACAGAGCCAGGATAAAAGTCATCAGACCTCGGCGGCAAAATGGAGCCAGGTGTCTGCGCGCCCTACTGCTCAGGAGAGATGTTTCTGAAGGCCCAGACATTTGTAACCCTTTACAAAGTGAGGTACTTTCTCAGGGGAATGGACCTCCATCGCAACACTGTGACTTCTGAACATTTACTCTAGAGATCGTTTAGGACGACATTGAGGCAACATCTGTGCCAGGTTCCTCCTCAGTACACATTATTCTGGTTAACTCTAAAGTACCTGTTCACCACTGGCAAAAAACATAAAAGACTGTGACGTGGTGCACACCTTTAATACTAAAAGGTTTAAAACTTATGTGATTAAATTTCCACCTCGATATTCCGGTTTGGAGAATGGATAGATGAATGGATGGTTTATTTTCCGTTCAGGTTGATAATATTTGGTTGATTCAACAAACGAAATGAACGAATTGACTCGGAAAAAGATTTGTTCGAACAGGAGAGTCACGAATGTGCATCACAGTACAGAGCAAGGCGAGCATTTGAGCTTATAAAACTTAAACTTTGTTTTTTGTTTTTTTAAATGAGCAATCGTTTCGCTTGATAAGACCCTTATTCATCGTCTGGAATCGTTTAAAGCCCTTTGAACAGTTTGCAGTTTGAACTGAAAATGTCTTTTGGACCTTGAACCGTTTGGTTCTCACTGAAGTGCATTGTATGGAGAAAAATGAGGCAACATCTCATAATTACACTATTCTTTAGAAGTGGTTTTGAGGTTAAAAAAAACAAACAAACAAAAAAACAATATGTGCTCATAATACAATACAATAAACATTTTTTGTTGCTCTGTCAAGTACGAAGCAAAAAAATAAAGCACTATTATCCACTTCTCTTTGGTTCCAATACACAGTTTGCTATGCTGTGGTCTCAAACAAGATAAGTAACAAACACATAAAAATTCAATTAATAAAGAACCAGGGCATATAAATCTCCATTTTGTCCATCATTGCGACATTAAGAAGATAAATGGTTTGGCTATGACACAATCGCTTATAGCAGGAACGTGGGAGAGCTCCAGTGGGGGCCTTACCCTCTCAGCGTCTGTCTGTCTCTCTCCTTCGCTGGGCTTATAATGATGAACGAATATCAATGAAATACACACAGATGCTGTGGCGCCATGGAATTAAACACAAAATTGCCTGTGTTGCAATAATACAGACATTTTGTCCTAAAAGCAACTTTTTAAAAGGATAATCTTTTCTGGATGAAAATGTTTTATCAACTGTACTATCTCTGTTTTTTTATGTTAGACGTGGATAATGGGGTTTCTTTTTTCCCCCACGTACCTCAGTCTAAATCTACCATGTCAGACCCATTTGAGGTGGGTGGTAATATCTGCAGACAGCTCCTTTCATACGGATGCGCTAATGATGACGGACATACATAATAGACATTACATGATGGGACACCAGCTGGTAATATACAATGAAATGCCATTCTTTGTCTGCCTTTGAGGGTACGAGACTCATTCCCATTACCTTAAATGGCTGCCCTGCTACTAAAAGATTTAATAAAGCCAATGACTTTTCTACTGTTAAATACCCCCTCATCTCAGCCTTTTATTTCTGCTCTTAAAGCAAGAATAAAAATTGTGTGATCATTTACTTACCCTTGTGTTCTTTCCAATACCCGTTCTCACTTAGCCATTTTTGTTTATAAAAATTGTGTGAATTAGGACTAAAGTGGTCAAGCTCCAAAACGAGGATCATAAAAGTGCTCAATTTGACTCACTATATATTCCAAGTTTTCTGAAATCATACAATATTTTTTTTGTGACAAACAGACTGAATTGAAGTCGTTTTTCACTGGTAACCTTGACTGAATCCTTGGTTCATGAATCAGAATGAACGGATTCTTGATTCAGTGATTCAGTCGTTGTTAACAGCCCAATGAAGATGAATACAGACTTAAATGTTGGTCTGTTAGTCACAATGCAATTGTATGACCTCAGAAAACTTTGAGTGTATAATAGTGGTTCACAGTATATATCGATACTGAAATATTTTTCAATACTCGTTTTTAGCAGTATTGATACACTGATACCAGCTGTACTTTCTGGTACACTTCATATCTACACTTCTACACATACTCTCTTAGCTTGGGAAAACCCAGACAACTTCCGGCAAATTTAGATTTGCTCTGAAAGTTAGTCTGGCAAAGAGCTCATTCAAGCCCATTTCCAATCTGTCGAAATCGCGGCACTAATCAGAAATGTTGGGGCGGGCTTTACACGATGACAACAGCGCTGGGATTTTGAAGCAGGTTTTGCAGCCTACATTACCAAGATAGATGCCGCCGTCGAACATCACTCTTTCGAATCAGCTATCGCGTCTGTTTTAAGCGATTTGAAAGTTTCGTTTTTGTTAAAAACCGAGCAAAGAATATGTCATCTCCTTCATCGCTCTGATTGATTTTAGGTCTACCTGCGACGTCCGTTGGTGACGCCCCAAAACCAGAATGGTCTGGTTTTAACCAGACTAATACTCTCTAGTAGTAGGTGCATAAATAAAATGCATTATTATAATAACAGTCCAATAAGTATACAACTTGTATAAGGCTTTTGTGTCCATTCAGTACTATTCCTTTCTCAACCTTTTATTTCAGCTCTTGTCTCCTTTCTCTCTGCCTTTAATCTTCATAATCTTGTTTTTATTTTGAACCTGCCTTTTAGTAGCTTCCGATTGAAAAATAAATTAACTATGATAATGGGGAAGGTCATCTCAGCACAAAAAGGCTGAGAGTGTGCAACACTCAAATGCACTTGCCCTCTGTGTTGTTAGAAATTTAGAGACCAGTCCAACAAGATAAGAGACAATTATGCTCTCGCTTCCAAAACAATCCTGTAGGGATGGGAAATTGCGAGGAAGTGAGATTATCTATTCAGTGACCTGTCAAGACGTGGCTGGTAGTGACTTTCTTGCAAGTTCTTATCAGTCCAGATGGCTACAACTGCTTTGGTTCTTCAGGATAGAGTTTCTAATAGCAGTGCAGCAGAAGTCAGCCAGCTTCAGAGCCGAATTCAAGGATGACTGCCTTATCTATAGCTAAGGGAAATGGAGAGGGCTTCTGTTAAAGGCTGCTTTTGTGCTGGATGCGGCAAGGGAGGAATTTGTAACATGCGATCCATGGTCTCGTTTTATCAGACAAAGGCCACCTGAATGCAGAAATGAATGCAGTATCGAACATGAACCAAAGGGCAAAGTGACAAACCATCTATTCTTCAAGTGACATGATGTGATATCTTGGGGTATCGTGAAAGGCAGCAAGAAAACCATCAAAAACACAATCCCACAAGTCATAAAATCCTATTTCAACGACATTGCACACCTTTTTGTTTTGTGCATTCTCCTCAACAAACACTTGTCAAATAAACTCCCCAAGGACATAAGCCAAAAAATTAGACTAATTCCACCAGCAGAGCTGTGCAAACCAATCCCAGTGGTCCATTTGATATTGTCTTTTAAAAATACAAGGCAATTTTACTATATGTATGGCATTGTCTTTGTGCATGTGGGTGAGCTTGTATTCAACGCAGCATGATGTAAAATGAAAGTGAGATGCTCCAGATGACCTCTTTGTCTGTCCGATTCATTCGGTTTGCCCTGGCTGTCGGTCCGCCCGCCATTTGAAATAAACGCTAGGGAAAGCCTAATGAAGTGTGAATGGGACCGAATGCAATAGCTGTGGTTATATGCAGATCTGAGCCTTCAAGCTACATTTTACACCAATTACAGAAGTCACAAAGAGTTTGCGTGTACAACCAACATCTTGTCAATTTCTTTCTCTCATCATCTAAAACTTCCTCCCGGTGATACCTGATAGACTCAGCGTTTATTTCCATCCATGTAGCAAAACCAATGGAACGTATCAATTTAAATTTGTTAGTGTATGTCCAAAAGCATTTATTGGGCAATTATAACACATTATCACATTATCTTTTCTAGTTAGCAGAATATTATTTCATTTATTTTCGGAGTAAAAAGTGAAAGTTAAGTCAGACTATATGTCCTTCAATTTGGTTTGAAACCTTATCTAGAATCCCTTATATAAAAACACTTTTGAACTAACGTTGGTCTTTTATATAAATCTTTTAATCTGAAAAAAATCTGACATACCTGTTGTTCCGACATCAAATCTAAATGTAACTGAAAAAATAAAAAATTACACAATGCAAATGATAACATCTTAGACGACTTAGCCTGGTGAGAATGTACACGGGATGTCAAAGAATCCATTTACCCTAGACCCTTTTATTCTGCCTAAATGGGAACCTGCCACTGGTTCAGTATACAGTCGTTAAACACAGTCGCCCTAGGGCGAGATTTTAATCAAGTATAAAAGAAAC
This sequence comes from Cyprinella venusta, assembly GCA_038021265.1. Lineage (NCBI taxonomy): Eukaryota > Metazoa > Chordata > Actinopteri > Cypriniformes > Leuciscidae > Cyprinella > Cyprinella venusta. The sequence goes on from CM075885.1 coordinate 7,812,987, forward strand.
CGATAACAGTGTGCACACAAAATAACACACTTTTTTTTTCTATGTCTATGACCAAAGGTTGAACCATCACAGCTCATTCTCTCCATGATCTTCCAAATGCCTTTGGGAAATTTTTCTGACCCAGTTATCCAGAATCACACATAATTGTGCATACGCTCCTCTAAAAAATATGCTGATTCACTGAGGTTACTACAGACCTTTGTGTGCCTTGTATAGAAAATATTTATTGCAATAAATAATATATATATATATATGAAATACTTAATTATTTATCAAATGCTTTAGCAATATGCCTACACATCCATTGCAACATTTTTTATTAGTTCATATTACTTCACCAAATGACATTTCATGAAAGACAGGCAGTTTAAGTAAAATACCAGATCAAGCCTATTCAAGCCTCACAAACTAGTTGATCTCCATTGCTTCAAACCATGTTGCTCTGTTAAGCTCCTCAGCCACACAAACAATCCACAAACACAACGCCCCACTGTGTGACTGACAACCTGCGACATACAAATAGCAGTTGGCCTAGTGTGAGTGAGTTGTGACTTGGTGGTGGAGAAACCCCGATGAGAGTTAACTAAATATTTTCATTCCATATCTCCCCCAGCCATGCTGCTAATGATAAATTGGCACTGTCGGAGCCGGTTTCTATTCTATAAAAGTCATGGAAAGTTTGTCGCTCAATTCAAATCTACCTCATTCTGTGTTGCATCTATAGATACTGAATGAGGAAGTAAAACATGTAATTATCTTCTGTCTGGCCTGCTACAATACCCACAGAGCTTATTGCAGTGTCACTTGCAGTTAGACATATACTTGAGGTCTCTTTCAGACACCACAGGCAAACCACAGCAGCGTTTGTGGCCTTACTTTGCCCTGGTCTTCAAATGCACTGGTATTCTAATAGAAAAATGGGGAACAAAAATAAGCTATATTCAAAGGTTATACTTAACATTTAAAAAGAAATATATATTTTACTTTATTTGTAAAAGCATTGCATTAACCAGCACCATGAAAAATGTCCTGTGCCTAAACGATTGATGGCAAAAAGCACAGTAAAAACACTGAAAAGCTTCTTTAAATAAACATATACAGTCACACTTCATTTTTATAGTTTTTTTTTTGTTCATTATTATTATTATTAATTAAATATAAACGATTATCATTAATAGGATTTATTTATATCTTATAAATAGTTATAAAAATATATATTTTTTGACATTTAGGTCCTTCAACGATTGTATTCTTCTGCCAATGTGAACAGAACAATGTTGTAAAACCTCAGTGGACAGTGTTTTCTGAATCTACAGTGCTACAGCAAAATAGGTTACGTTTTCTGGTTTATTTGTAGTGGGTTTTCAGTTTGAACCTAATGTAATGAGGGAAAAAGACTGGGCACTGCACACTATACAAAGGAAATAAATAGGCAAGGAATCTTTCTATTACATGTCATTGCATGGAACAACAATTGCATTTATCTTATTAACTAATTCTTCAATGAACCAATCAAAAAGATTAACATTCTTATCAAAATTAATGCCTGATGCCTGTATCGAACTATACTTGAACATTCTGTCTAGGTTCTTATCTTGTGACATCCTGTCCTGTTCTAGGTTTGTTTCGATGTCTTTGGTCTGTGTTGCATTCATATTTCAGTTGAGCTGCCCTAATATTTGTTTGGAAGAGGATTGGAACCAACCTTTCAGGGGTCTCTGTTCGCTTGTTTGGTGCGCATCAGGGTTCAGATGGCGCTGTTCGCACTTATTCAAATGAACTGCGCTAACAGAGCAATCGCAATGAGTTCGTTTTAATTTAAATGAACCTGCCAAGTGTGAACAGTCTGAACACATCCATGCGACGCAACATGCAAACTTGCAAAATGCACTGTCTAGTTCTTGCTCGGAAGAGTTTATCGTAGAAGACTGGTGTTTTTCTTCCCATCAGGCTAGTAAAAAAAAACCTGTGCACACCATGTCTACCGGATATTATGTAATAGCCATCCAATTCGATTTGAACTGATGATTTTAGCCAACTCTCGCCGTTATTGTTTAATATACGCTAGACATTGTGTGTGTGCCTCCTGATGCTGAGACTAATTACGCCTTCCCCTCAAGCTCCACCTCTATCTTTCTTTGTTAAATACCCTAAATCAAGCATGTTAGAAACCCAACAGCGACATATACCTGCAGTGCACTTCAACTTCCTCCCAATATCTTTCTCTTTCTCAGATGAGAAGACACTTCCATCCATCAGAACTGTCAAGCGAGTGGGCCTCTAGGTGCGGGAGCCCTGTGTGGGACTCGCCTCATTTCCCTGCTCTGATTAGCCTGGTTCGGCACTAACACTCCCCGCCTCCCCGGATTCCTTCTCTTGGGGTGTGTGTGTTTTGTACTGCAATAAAGAGCTGTGGGGCTTTAGAAACAGTGTGATCTGCTCTCTTTTGCATGGTCTGTAAACTACAGGGGCCCAGAATGTGTCACTTTTTGTGACATTGCTTGTTTGTAGACGGGTGACTGCTTTGGGAAAGTATGGGAATAAAATATTTTCTTCATTTTGTCTGATTATTACATGCTCAGGTAAAACAGACAAGGATTTTGAGTCACGTACCACTGCTATTCCATATTAATAAAGCTCAAATCAAAAATGCACCAAGGTGACACGGTACTTTTACCAATATAATTGTAATCTCACTGCAATGATTCAAATTCAATTCAAACATGTTTTGCAAGGTCTGTGTAACTTCTCTTAATATGAGGGATGACATACTAAATATCGGAATAAATATATCTCTATTGCACAATATATTTAAAACAATTTTAGTTAAAATCAAAGCTGAAAACTCTAATTTCAGCGCAATGCTTGTGATATGAAGCCAAAATTCGTTTTCATCTTCCACAGAATGTGGTTTGATTGATTAGATGACCAAATGAACCGAGTTTACTCCTGTATTAAATATTCATTAACACCCACTTGCAATCTGATCATCCAAGACGGAAGTCAATACTGGGTGTACATGGTATTTAATTTATAAATTAGCATTATGAATAATCAATAATTTAACATATAACAAATAAAAATTTAAAAAATAGAAAAATATTTAATAAATAATATATTTATACATAAACAACAACAACAAAAGAGTTAACACTTTAAAAAAAAGGTTCAGTTAGTTAATGAATTATGACAAATAAATGAAAAATATTTTTATAATATAGGTTAAATATGCTAAAGTTTCAACAAATGTAATGCAACTTGATCTGGCCTGGCCCCTTTTTTCTGCATATGAATTTGGCAGAAATTATTTAAATGAAGAATCCTCTCATGTGTACTACATTCCCAGAAGAAAACTCAAATTTACAATCGAGGCGCTTTAGGGCGTTCAGAAACAGTGTGCTCTTCTATGTGGAATAACTGCAAAATGTTACCAATGAAAATTCAAGAAAAACTCTAAATTGTGTTACTGTGCCTGTTGTGCTGGAGGACACTTCAGTCCCTGTGGACTCTCTGCTTGCTGAATCATTTGGCACGTCTGCTCTCAGGAACAGTCTGGCCTAGTTGCAGCTGTACACTAAGTAGGCTACGCAGCCCGGCCTGGCACCCCAATAACCTACAACTCCTTCAGAGCATCCCCCACAGTCCTCCTGTTTTTCTTCTTTCTCCGTAACTGGAACAGCCCTAGTAAGATGTGTAGCTGTGTGCTGTGTGTACATAATCAGCAGTGGTAGAACCCTCTGTGTGGATAGTGGGAGATCCTGTTACAGTATCAACAAACTCTGTCCGCCTCAGGGAGTCTTGTGCCATCATGTGTGCTAACAACATAAAGGAAAAACTCACAATGCTATCCATCACACGGACAGGCACATCATTTACAATACATTTATTTAAACTAAGGTCAGTTGATGATTGTCACTGGAGTCAAGTTTGATAGCTTAATGTTAGAGCAGCAATTGAGGGAATAAATTACAAAGGAAAAGTCAATCTTTTTCATTATAAAAGTAAATAAGGCCTTAGGTATCAAAGGGTTAAAGCAACATCAAGTAACTTTTCCTCTGCGGTCGCCCTACAGGTTGGATGTGGAATTTTTCATTACTGCTGTCGTAAATAATTTAGCCTACAATTCAAAAACTACCCGGCTGCTAGGTTTCATATATGTAGTTGTAGTCTACTGTCGAGTATGCTCTACCTATCGGCAATTGTAATGCTTGCCGTAAAGCAAGTCAAATTTGTAGTTTTCTTATGTCTCATTCGGACTACAGAAACGCGACCTGATCTGGCAATCTTACATAGCGTGGATATAAAAGATAAATGACCGAAAGCGGTGGCATAAGTGCATTTCACTATGTCACGACCACTGAAATGATATTGAAAACATTATTTTAAGGTAAAACAAAACTTACGTAGTGTTTTGCTTCAAAGCTGGAATTGCCAAAGCCAAGCAACTGATGCAACATGATTATTACTCTGTGACAAGACGATTCCGACACTATGAATAGTTCAAATTATTCATACTATCAATATGATTCTTATGCACAACCATGACGTGTTAACAATTGTCATAATTGTGTGCTGCAGATGGTGTTGTATTCAACATTATTGCTCCACACACATGGCACAACACATGGCACAACATAGTGACAAATGTACTGGTATTGACAAATGTATTGACACAGCTCACTAATTGTTGGACAAAAAAGAACAAGTTAAAAATAAATAATTTAACCTCAAAACTGTTCAGATGGAATAAATGTCAGAAATGTTGAAGTTTAGACAAAAGGTAAAGACTCATAACAACAAGAGAAAATCATAAGTAAACATTTCTTGATCGAACAAAATCCAGAGAATTACGACACGTGGCTTCTTAGGGGGCTATACTAAATTTTGTTTTTCTAATTAATGACACTACAAAGTCAGACGCACTACAGCACAAAACTAATGTGTTTTGCCTGTAATTGATGTTATTAGAGAAAATGGTTTGTAGAGAAAGACGAAAAAACGCATTACTGTTGTCTCACTTATACTGTAATAATGTTATATTTCTTCAGTGTTTACCAGACTTCAGACAACATGATATGCGATAAACAACACTGGTGTGCTCTCATTTCGGAAATATTTCCTCCACTTTCTAGGTTTACATATGCCACCCTCCCCAATGACTGTGGGCATTGCAACCCAGATACATTTTCTGCTTTAAACAAGTATTGCAGAGGGACTGCACACACAATCAAAGGTGAAAATGAGGAGTTAAACTTCGGCTGCATTACACCAACATGTGAAATTTCACAGTTATGAGGAGTGGGGAAAGGGGGTGGACAAGAAGGAAGGGACACATTTATGCAATGCCAAAAAACACAAGCGTGATAAAATTTAGAATGCCAACATGAAAGCTGGTTCGGGGATCTGCAGAACGACCCCGGAGTGTGCGCCATATTTCTGAGCTGACACATAAAGACGGCCCACGGAGCAACACCTGCTGCTGCCAACTGGGTAAGAACTGTCAAATGAGGGATATTTCCAATAAAACACACACTGCCATTAGCAAGAACGCGAAGAGTAAAGACAGGTGAGAAACAGAGGCTTAGACTTCTTAGACAAGTTCACTTTAAATGAGTGCTAAATGCTGCTGTTAAACATAAGTGGACACATTAGCCTAAACACATCACAAAAAAACAGATAAGAGAAAACAAGATTTTTAAAACACAACCTTTTACGAGCAAACTAGAATATACTGTAATTGGCATTTTACCACTCCCCCAGAGTTAAACAGTTGAGTTTTACCATTTTCAAATCCATTCAGCCAATTTTTTGATATTTAGAAGAATATCAGTAACCGGACAGTTTCTGGTCTCATTGACTTCCATAGTAGGAAAAAAAATACTATGGTAGTCAATAAGACCAGAAACTGTCTGGTTTATGATATTCTTCATAATATCAAAAAATCGGCTGAATACATTCGAAAACGGTAAAACTCAACTGTTTAACTCTGGGGGAGTGGTAAAACGAGCCTATTTCCAAAAAAGGTGGAGTATCCCTTTAAAGCTATCACTTATGACAAAGTCACAAAACTGATTTTGATTTGCTTAAAAGTGAAGATTTGAATATTTCGCACAAATAGAATAACTGTATAAGCTACATTTAAAACATTTAAAAGAGCTGTAGTCGATTTCTGAGAAACGCTGTTGTAAGTGGATCAGACAGAGCACCACAAAAACACACTTGTAGCCAATCAGAAGTAGGGGGCGTGTCATGATGGGGGGAAGAGAGAGCAAACAAGAGGGAGATTTGAAGAACGACTGTAGAAAGAGAGGTGGCTGAGAGACATTACAAAAGAGAAAAGGTCAAAGAAGGGGTTATGAGCAGGCAAGAGTTTTAGGACTCAAGTTAATATTAGAAAAGCTTTCCAGCGCTGGAGAGACCTAAGTGAGAAAGCCTGAAAACAGACACTGGGGTTGCGTGGTGTCAGCTCCATACATGAGTAACATTTTGCTATGTTTCACAGAACACAGATATGCTGTTGTTGTGATGTTAGAGATTGTCACAGGACAGTTTTTCTAGTGTCATTAATGATCTAGAGCTCCTGTGCTGCTGGTGACTAACAACCAACTCTTGCTTGTATATACTCTTAAAATGTTCTCTTTTTTTTGAGGAAAACAGATTTTTTTGTTTATCCTAGTCACATGTTCGTCATCTTTACTTTATCTCGTAGCATTATTTTGATTCACTTCAGCTATGATAAAGACACATCCACTCTCACATTGATTGTTTGTACCTTTGAGGGAGGAACAATAAAATGAACAATAGAATCAACAGTGTTTCTCAGAAATCACTTACTGCACCTTAAAAATCTGTTAAATTAATTAGGGGTTCTAATTAGTTGTTCAAATTTTGCTTTACAACCAAAAGGAAAAAAATAAGGACATTCTAAAGAAATATTTTTGGGAATACAAAAAAAAAATCTTAACTTTATTCTTAAGTTAGAAAATAAAAAGGCATTTAAGAATGGTAGATCTTCCGAGGGATAGTTCACCCAAAAAAACATTCTGTAAATATTTTACTCACCCTCATGTTGTATTAAACCTGTATGAGTTTCTTTGTTCTGTTGAACACAAAGGAAGATATTTGCAAGAATTTTCATTTCTGGTCCTCGATTACTTCCATAGTATTTATTTATTTATTTTTCATAGTGGAAATCAATGAGGACCAGCAATTGTTTGTTAACCAAAATTATTTTGTGTTCAATAGAACAAAGAAACTCATACAGGTTTAAAACAACTTAAAGGGATAGTTCACTTTGAAATTATTTTTTGATATGTTTTAGCTTACATCAAGGGCATGTGATGTAGGTGTCTTTGTTTCCACAGTATTTTAAATTTTGATATTTTTAGATCAAATCGTTCTTGTCTGTCAGTCATATAATGCAGGTCTATGGGGTCTTCCTCAAAGAGCATGCGCAGAGAAGTCCAAATTAAACATGATTTAATGACTCGTAAATGCAAGTACACATTGATGGCCTAAGACACGAAACGAGCGGTTTGTGTGAGAAAACAAACAGTATTTATATCGTTTTTACATATAAAAATATCTGTTTAAGTAAGAAGAAATAAACATTAAATTAGCGTTCCAACATTGAAAAAAGTCTCACTTAACCTTTATGCTGTGATAGCGCAAATAAGCCACTGTTGTGAAGAGCTTTCTTTACATAAGAGCTCCAGACCTCATGAAGTACATCCATAGATATTAAGAGAAAAGTAAGAAGGTCAAATGTAGTTCAGACTAGTACCAAGAAGAAAAAGGGAAACATATAAAGCTCAACAATGGAAACATAATTTCACAATGTCATTATAACATCTTTTAAATCATATTTAAGGCTTATATCCAATCCAGGCACAGTATTATTGCTTTTCTAACATATTATAAATTGCTTTTTTTTTTCAACTGTTCTTCCTCAACGCCTAGGGGGTTTCCTTTGAAGATAACAGCACTGAAATACAGTATCAATCAGCTCGTCGAGTGTTAAGTATTATTCGGTAATTGAGCATACGGATGCGACTGACTCATACGCAGTTATGGGTGACATAAAGCTGACTTTTCTTTGTTCACAGTCCATCAACAAATCACTTAATATTCACGATCACACATTTACAAACAAACCCACTGCAGGAATACACAAATCCAGTCAGAAAGGGGCTTACGTGATGCTGTTGACTCATTGAAATGTACCAGAGTCCTACACATTTGGCAGGAGGGCAAACAATGCATCGCCACACAGAGACAAAAGCTTATCTCAACGCCTCTCACGCACACTTCATTTTTTATAAACCTCAAAAAGAGATGCTACAAGATTCTTGACAAAGTCTTTTAAAATGTTACACATCTTCACATGTATAAATTAAATGTAGTCTTTCATATGGGTAAACAAGGCCTGTTTTAACAACACAATCTCATCCCAAGACGTCATCTAACTGACGCTTTTGACCATATACTTCAACATCCAACATTTTAGGATACCCTTTAATGTCAGTTAGATAACGATCCTAGGGCGTCATCCAAATGACGCTTTACCTTTACATTTAGTCTGGGGTAGGGTTAGGATTAGATAGCGTCATCTAACTGACGTTAAAGGGTACCCTAAAACGTAGGATGTTGACATATGGTCAAACGCATCAGTTGTATGACGTCTTGGGATGAGAACGGGCTGGTTTTAAATAGTCTCCTTATTTAACGTTATTTACACTTTCAATTTTTCCAAACGTGTAAAAGAAAAGAAAGTGCCCAACAGTCCCTAAAGAAACACCATTAGCTTGCAGGTTCCTCTCCAGTCAGGCAGTGGTAATCGAGTTGGACGTCTGACTAAACGAGAGGAAACAGAGGAAGGTGTTCGAACAGCTGGACTGCGATTCCCGGAGCAATGGAGGGATGAAACGGAAACACCTAATGATGACATTTTGTGGAAAGCTATCATTTAATGAGCTTTTTTTTCTCTCCTCTGAACCCACATCATTCTAACGCAATGCTCCTCTTAATACTCAGCAGTGAATTTTTACTGCATTGGCATATGCAGGAACAAAGATGGGCTGATAAATGGGCAGTGGATGCTGGGACGTTTGATTTGTTGATATATTTTTTTTTGAATTATGGCGTTTATGAACCTAAAACTGGTGCAGGAAACAGAGTGATGGCTTGGTTAATGATTTCCAGAGTGGATAATGCAAGGTGAAGATCCCTTAGCAACAGAGAGAGTGGGTGTATGAAAAAGATAGTGGAAAAGGGAGGTAGGGAAATGGATATAAAGCGAGTGAGAAAACAAATAGTGTGAGAGAATGCCGAGCTGCTCGTACTTCACACAATACTTGTGCTGCTTTTGAAGGAGCTCGGATTTGCTGATTCACATTTTTTCACACCTCACATTGTTCAACTAATCATCCTGCTCAGGAATTTTATTCAATAGTTCAAAACAGTGCGCGAGGAGCTATATTATGTGGCGTTAAGGAATATCAGTTTGAGGATAATCTGTTGTATATCTCATAGGGTTGACTGGGATACTTTTACAAGGACTATGTTTCTGAGTCAAAAGTCCAATTAAACCAAGGTATTTTCTCTAGCAGTGGCTTCTATTGCTTTTAAACAATTGTAAAACTATCGAACATTAGAATTAAATGAATAATAATGTTCATAAATCTCAGGTCGGGCAGGCCTTTTGCTGAAAAACCATAATCATTTAAATGGCAGGTTCTCATTGTGATAAATTACACTCACCTTTTATGACAATATGCTCCAAAAGCAACTGTAACTTTGGGTAATAAAGAGAGATGTTCAATGTAAATTTATTTTTTGCCAAGTTAATGGCCTGTATACTCAGCCTAATAAATATACTGGAGTATAAATAGTGAAAACTAGCCCCGCTCTTCCTGATTCCTTGGCTTTCGGGTAAAATAAAGTAATAACACAAATGTTAGCTAGGTGAGACATTAAAGTGTCTTGAAAGCGAAATGAAAGACTACCGAAATATGAATCTCTCTTCCAAGTGGTCTCAGGGCAATTCACACAAGAGCCTCTTACTTCAAAGCGGGCGAGATGGTAAATTGCATTGTGGGAGTTGGTATTAGGTTATGACACCAATGGTTAAGACTCTCAAATCCCCTGACCCATCAATGCCAGGCTGTGAAAAGCAACAAACTACATGGCCCTGCTGATCTTGCATGTTTCTTTGAGAGAAAGAAAAAAATGGGCTGTCGTATCTGGCAGCCCGAGGGAAACGAAGATAAATTTATGGTACACATAGGGAGTTTCTGTGGGCGGGGGGGAAAACAGATAAAGAAAGATGTTTTTTTTTTATTATATAGAGAGTAAAAGTGAGGATGTATTTGTAGGACGAGCAAAGCCGTAAGACCTGTTTCTGTTGCTATGGCATGCACAGGGTGTGGCAAGCAGAAGTAACTGTGCAAGCAGCATGCATGTGCGTATATGTCTGCATGTGATGGTGAGAGTGGGCAGTAGGGTGATAGTATATGCATGTGTGCCAGTTAATGTATGTAATGAGACGAGATGAGAAAAATACAGATGACCTGCAGTGGTATTATTTCGGTTCCCATCCCCTCCACACCACATCAGTTAACCACAGGTACAGACCTGTTCCCCCTAAAGGCATAAGGGTGTTGGCTACCTAAAGCCAGAGGAAGTACAAGTAGAAAAATCCACATAAGTAGAAACAAATAAACAATTAAACCATTTAAAATAAAAATAAAAATGTCTTTATATATATATATATATATATATATATATATATAAGCTACTTTTTTACATTCATTATATCTAATATACATATTGCAATTTCCAATATATTATGTATTACTAATTTATGCATGCATTATATTTATTTATTATAAAAAATAAAAACCGAAAATGCAAGCATATTATATTATCTTAAATGAATAGATATTTTGTTATTATTTTAAATGTTTAATTTATTTATCATTTATTTTAACTACTTTTGTTTTGTGCAATCACTATAATTTATAATCATCTTTAAAAACAAAAATGTCTTTATTTATATATATATATTTAGCTACTTTTCATTCATTATATATATATATATATTGCAATTTCCAAAATATATTATGTATTAATAATTTATGCATGCATTATATTTATTTATTATTAAAAAAAAAAAACGAAAATGCAAGCATATTATATTATCTTAAATAAATAGATATTTTTTTATTATTATTTTAAATGTTTTATTTATTTATTATTTATTTTGACTACTTTTGTTTTGTGCAATCACTATAATTTATAATTAAATAAAAATGCCAGGACATGACACATCAGCCAGTAAAGGTGTAAATCTCTTATCGTGGCTTCATGGGTGGCATACACGCTCCAACATGTTGTGGTTTTGTGTGTGCAACCCAAATTTGAGCTCAATTCAAGGTTGCTTCCCAATAACAACCCTAACCCCCTTCTCCGGTTTGTCAACCATGTGATCTTTCAGGCCGAAAGGAGATGAACACCCTTGTTTAGCTGTCAGTGCACCCAAAAAAAACCTTCTCCCACCCACCCTCATCTTGCCAAGTCAGACTAATCGTTTGTTTCCTTCTGGCTTCTGTCGAATGAAAAGCGCTATATTATTTTGCCAGTTTCTGTGGACTCTCCCCTTCTCTCCAGGGACTGCCAGCAAAACAGTAATTAGTAGGACTTTGAGAAAAAGAACGGGAGGCCTTTTTAAAACTGTTAATTACAACTTTATGAGCATGACAGAGGGGCAGACACGGTTTACAACACAGGCACTGATGTCACCAGAGCAAAAGACACTTGAATCGCAATATTCACCACCATACGTGCATTTATTGAGCACGCATGCACGATTAAATGGACTACAAAAGATAACATGAATCCGAATTCATAACATGAAGACAGAATTCAACTGAATGAGTGATGGTCAGTGACAGAAATACAAGAAATGAAACTTGCATTACGATTCAATGCTGTCATCAGCCAAAATCAAATATTGTCTTCAACTGATTTCATTTGGATGCTTTTCTCAACAAAAACCGATTGATTAATTAAAGGAGCCGTATGCAAGATTGTGGCCAAAACTGGTACTGACTCCGTGATTGGTAGATCGGTGGAAGGTGGCGCATCAGAACAAAACACAACATGACAACATCAACATCAGTGAATGACAATATCCTGGCTGGACTACTGTTGTCAGTGATATAAGTATTTGAAATGAACATGATTGTATGATCAATTGAAATTCTTGCATACAGCTCCTTTAATGAATCACAATATTATGAAATTAAATTTAATGTTAAACCAGTGACAGCCCAAATTTAAACACTTCAATCCCATTCCAATATGCAGTTCCATTTCAATAGAACGAATACAACTGAGCAATCCAGTGCACTTTTGATATCATTTTTCCTTGTCATTCCAGATGGCCATCATGTCAAACAGCTCCGGGCTGAAACGCTGTGATTCACAATCACATCAGAGGAAATTACGGATTGAAGTGGGGAATGACTCATCAGCTAAATTACAAGAAATATTCTGAAAGCAATTACTATAAAATCTGACATTCTAAATACAATTAAATATTTTAAATGACTCAAGATTTTCTTGACAGATTATTGTATATATATTTTTTAAATTGGTAAATCTCTAACGTAAACTCTGAAACCGTGGCCCAGAACAATGTGTTTTTGTAGTTGAAAATACTCACTGTTTACTGTCTTTCCAGCAAAAATCAGTGGTGAAAAAATCTCTCCACAAATCAATAGCACCCGGCATTTAAACTCTGTTCAAAGGAAAAATCACTGCTCTTCCAAACACAACCCAGAATTCATTAGGGTGACCTGAATGCCTTAATCCAACCCATCTGAACTCAAGAATCAAGCCAAACAAATTGAAAAAACTCATGTACTACTGGGGCATTACACAATTCTATCTGTTGGCTTGCCCAGCTCACATCACATTGAGTCAAACGTGACTTTACCTAAAATTATGCGCAATTAAATGCAATAAATCATAGAAAGTGCTACAAAATAGACTGTTAAACTTATAAACTTAAAGGGTTAGTTCACCCAAGAAATGAAAATTCAGTTACAATTTACTCAGTGTAACACAAAAGAAGATGCTGAAATTTGTGGAGGTTTTGTCCATACAATGAAAGTGAATGTTGTTTGTGTGTTCCTCTAAAGAATAAAAGTCACACACCCTTGGAATGACATAGGTTGTGAATGGCAGTGTAGATTTGGGTGAACTATCCCTTTAAGGAGGCATAAAATGTTTGTAAATTACATCACAAGTGAGGCGGGGACACGTTTGCTGAATTCCAATAGCAACAGTAGCATGCAAAATACAGATGGGCGAGTCCTGAGAGGAATTCGGGAAACACTCATCAGCAAACATGGACGAGATTTAAACCGACGGCCATTAAGAATTAAAAACCATATATCTAAGTTTAACATAAAAATGAAACAAAAACTGCCACAAGATGAATCTTCTACTGCTATACTTAACGGGTTACTAAAATTCCAGATATTTTAGGCAGAAGAACCTCGAGAATGAAAAAAAAAAATGCTTCAACATGCACCTGTGTACAATCTCACACAGCCTTTGGGACTCATCCAATGCAGAGCCTTAAATAGCCAAGAGGATGTTTAAGACGAGTTTAGCCACAGAGATGTGCAATGCTTTAACATGCAGCTTTTGACAACAAAAAGTAATTCATTTACTTCCCACAGAGCAACATCTAACTAATGGGACCCATGTCTATTTTAATGAAATTCGACGAAATCAGAGACTGAAAATCAAGGCGAAACTGTTAAAGTCGTTTGAATAATGCAAAGCTTAGAAGAATGTAAAATAAATGACGCATGGGTCTCGCAGAACTTCTGGGCATGTTTTAAAGATTATGTGAAACACTAAACCGTGGTTTCATCAGAACTAAAGTATTTTGTAACAAGCAAGTGCAACAGTGGTGTCTTGTTTCTACAGTATGACACGCAACATCTACTTATTCCAACCTGACTATTTTCGACTGCTGACATTTAAGACCATATGAAATCAAAAAAGGACGTTTATGCCTTAAAGCTAATGTATATTTATGTATACACAAGACACACACACACATCAAGAAAAATATTTTCAATTCAATAAAGTTCTTGTTCCAAAATTTAAATGGCATTTAACACAATGCAAACCTATTTAAATTCCTCTTCTCATCTTAAACGCAGGAAAACATTGCAGAGAAACATCAGGATATGACTGTCAGGAGAACAACAAATGCTCCTCATATCTATAGAAAGAAAAGACATAAACACTGCGACAGCTCAAGGCTTTTCTTTCTCACGGAAACAACACATGCGACTTCAGAAAAGTTCGGTAATTATGCAATTATGATGCAGGCTGCATCAACACATCTGAACGGATTACGGGACTTTAACATCAAAAGGCAGTCAGGGATACAAGAACTCAAAGTACCATGAAACCTTCCTTTTGGAATCACAGTTCCTACAGCTTGCAATGGCAGACTTCAAATGGATAGGATTTAACAAAATAATCTTACATGTCATTAGGGAGAATCTGCAACCAGATACATGCTCTATTGGTGCACAGACTGAAACGTGACTGCAGAAAACAAGACTTTTAGCATGCAAGCGTGATTTGCACTTTGGGAATGTCCAAAGATCTCCACTGAATAATCCGTTCAATGAAGCAGCATCAGGTTAATCCCAGGAATTAGGGATGGGTTAGGATGATCGACTCATCTAACAACCATCTTTGGCCACTGCATCTTGGCTCACTTTTTTTAAACATTCTACCACAGCCTTTTACATTTTCTACTTTCTTTAGTGTGTAATGTCATTGTTTGTGCTTGAAAAGGTCTTTAAATTTAGAAAAGCACAAAGTCCACTCCAAATTGAGTCATTCTCTATATCAGTAAGCACTGTTTCTTGTGAACTCCCTGAAACTCTCCAATGTAGTCTTGAGATTTCTTCCAGGAACATACAAGTCCCAATATTCCTCATTTTAATAATTTCCACCAAAGTCATATGCAAAATTAATGGGGCTAAGCCTGGTTGAGTTGCCTTAGTTGGGTTTTGTCGCCATGGTGTGAGATTTCCGAAACATGCTTGACACGGTTGACCAATCACAACACACTGATCCAGCTGACCAATCAAAGCACATTGTGCTTTTCGAAAGGAAAGGCTTCATCGAGACTGGAACTGAACCAGGGGTGCCCAACCCTGCTCCTGCCGATCAACTGTCCTGCACAGTTTATCTCCAACCCTAATCAAACACATGAAGCAACCAATTAAGGTCTTCAGGATCACTTGAACATTAAAGCCAGGTGTGTGTGATTAGGGTTGGAGATGAACTGTGCAGGACAGTCGACCGGCAAGAGCAGGGTTGGGCACCCCTGAACTAAACAGAGCGTTACAGACAGCTTGGGAAGTGAGGTTCTGCAATAATGTAATATATGACAAAAATAATATGGATTTTTTTCATACATTCAAGAAAACCCCAAACCCCAGTAGACCCTAAAAATAAAATCATGAAAATGATTCCTCTTTAAGACCATGCATCAAGTGAAAACTAACTTTTGATTTCCGTGTTCCATTTCATTTCACTCCATCTAGCTGTTTTTAACACAAGAGCCTCCTAAGAAGCATACATTTGACAGAATAAAAATAAAACAACAAGAATATTACAAAATATGAGATATTATGAGAACAATTTAAAACAGTTCAAGTAACACTGCAGTGCCTCCACGTTACTGTGATTGGCTGATTGGCTGTTACTGTCATTAGGATAATTCTGCCTATATTATATTTGCAAATGGTCCACAACCAATAAGTAACTGTTTATTTCAACCAATTATTTCGAAGATGAAATAGTTAACATGCAAGTAAACAATTCAACAACAAATACACAACTCGGTCATCAAGTTTGGTCACATTTAAATCTGAACAAACTTGAATTATGGATTCAATATAATATTTTGGTTCAATATAATTCTTTTTTTACACACATTTAATAATATTGGTCGATATTGAAGATTTAAACATATATTTTCCCTAGTTTTACATTGAGATTACCTTTGCCGTAATCTAATACTCACTTGAATAACTGTCAATGCAATCTTAAGCAAATATTAAAAGGATATGATATTTTTATGTTATGTCATCTTACTTTTAGGCTTTAAAACAATTCAAGTTTTTTGAGTTTTTATTATTATTTATTTAGACCAAATAATGTGGAATTTTAATATCGGTTATCGGACATAACATGAAATTGATTATTGGCGTATCGGCTAGAACTAGTTCATAATAAAGCAAGGTGTATCAATGAGTTAAACGGCCCTTAAAGGCTTGTGCGGAGTGGGAGAAATCTGGCAGCGAGCTGTCCGTGCTCCAGCCCTCATGAAGAGGAGTGTTGTAGAGAATCACGGCTGACAAGTGTGTTTCACCGTTGGCCTGAGCTCAGCGTGGGCTCAGAATATACTCATCAGCCACCTGCTGGAACAGCATTCTTACAGTTTAATCCTTCACAGAGGTCAGGGGGCAGCACACCAAGCACACTGACTAAGCAGACCCCACCAATACGTCATGTGGACGACGCCAGCATCTAGTAACCAAAGTCTTACAAACAGTAATCCGCAGCTGAATTCAACACAAACTAATATGTAACTGGAACAGAAATACATGGCAGGTCATGACATTTCTAAATTGTCAAAAAATTGGAAAATTATCTTTGACATCACGTAAGGGTTGAGCTCAGTCAGAGCACAGAGATGATGTGAGAGCAGACTACAGGATGAATCGTGACTAACACAAGCTTTGGAGTTCTGCTCTCATTTGACTGTACACTAAAAGAAAAAAAATGCTGTGTTAAATATTTAAGTACAATCAACTTGGATGTTTAAGTCAATTTAACTTAAATTACATTGAACTGACTTAAATTAGTTGAATCTTGTAAAACGTACAAGAAAAGTTGAAAATTGCTCAACTTATTTTGATGAGTAAAGCATTGTAAAAATATATGTAAACTCATCTAGAAAATTGTGATAATTTACTCAGAACCCATATTAATTTCATTGAAAATGCAACACAGAGTTTAGGGAAAAAAACGCAAAATAACGCACTTCACAAAAGCAGCATCAAGATATTTGGTGATTTTAAATTCTACTGAATATTGCTAAATCCTACTTTTGATTATTTTCAGTGAAACAGATTTGGTTTGATCAAAAGAGACAGTAAAAGGCATCTATATTGTTATAAAAGATTCCAATTTCAAATAAAAGCTAGTCTTTTAAATGTTCTATTCAAAGCATCCTAAAAAATGTATTAAGGTTTTCAATAAAATATTGAGCAGCACAACTGTTTCAGCATGATAATAACAAGAAATGTGTTATGAGAAGCATATCATAAAATGATTTCTGGAGACTGGAGTAAATTGATGCTGAAAATTCAGCTTTACCATCACAGGAATGGATTTACATTTCAAATAGAAAAAAAATATTCCACAATATTAGTGTTTAACTGCATTTTACTTATATAAATGCAGCCTTGGTGAGATTAAAAGACTTTCCAAAATGTTGCAAAAAATTAACTGACCCTTTTGAACGCTTGTGTACATATAACAGTAATGTTGATTATTAATAGATTTTGTAAGTTGATAAGTTGGGCCTCCAGCTGCTCTTCACTGCATTTTAAATCTCCAAAACTTATTAAATCTCCTCTCTCTGTGTCTGTCCTAAATCTGCCATACATTCAACACGATACATCAAAGACTTCACAAGCTTCAGTTGAGCCAGCTGACCGTCTGCTGCTTTGGTTTCGAATTCAAAACACCCCAAAGCAACATTTCTCAAGCACATTCTAGGCGGTGCAACTATACCTCTCACTTTTCAGGTGTCTTAAGGGACACATTTCCTGACTGACATGTAGCATATATTGACAAGTAACAAGTGAAACGACTGCTGTCAGCAACTCATGAAAAACAAATTACACCAAAATTGAGGAGCGACATTAGCTATACATCAATAAAAGATGTGGAGGGAGAGCTCGTGCTCCCGAACGAATTTGAAGAGATGCAATATTTCGCGGGAGGCAACAAAACCCTTCATATCAAGAACCAAAATTACATTTTCTTGGCTTATCTGGGCCTCACAGTCTGCTCTTTTTACCTCCTGTGACACAAAAAAATCCCCTATCAACAGTCCTTCTTGCTCTTTTATCCTAATATTGGTGTCTTCACGCAAATTTTCCTCCAACTTTCTCATTTCGCCGTCTCATCTCAAGTCATTTCTCTTTCAGTATCATTTTATTCACCTTCATCACGTCGCTCCACCTATTCCTGACATTGTCATTTTTTCAATTTGTCCCTCCACACCTTTCACTTTAGCTTGGCCTCTTTGTTCTCCTCCTTTCTTGCAAGAAGAAAGCATTATTTCTGAAAATGATCAGCCAGTTAGGGGTGTCGATAATCAACCCTGCTGGGTTTGCCACGGAAAAATTGACCATAACTGCTATACAACTATAGACTGTACAAAAAAGGCTTTCACGTATTTGAGAAAGGCGGGGAGTCGGGTATGAAAAGAACAAGGAGAAAATTAGATAATTATACAGGAGAAACCCCAATATATCAGTCAATCAACAAATCAGTGATCTAGCCACCATGCTCATGCTTATGTCTTCAAGCTTAGTATAAGGTTGAGATATAAGAGCTGATCACGAACCAGTGCTGCAATCACTGTACTCTAAAAGCTCATAAGAGCAACAGCAAAATTGCTCCAAAATTGAACCTTATAATGCTACAGTGACATTACAAAAAAAAACACAAGAGGCCTTGCAGGAAAGGTGCCAAAAGCTCAGCATTTGGAAAGGTGGATGGCACATAAAAGGTGAAATTGTACAGGGGAAAGCGTCAGGTATTCTTTAATTGCATTAAATGTAAAATGGAGATTTTAAGCTTTTAAAAAAGATGTAAAAGTGACCCATTTCTTCAAGATTTTTTGATGAGTAGGAAGTATATATATATATATCAATGCAAGTATAGTCAAAGTCTGTTCACTTCAGTCTCTATTCATTGCAATGGAAAAGAGCAACTGGTAAATTCTCCCAAATTTCTGCTTTTGTGTTTGCAGAGGGAATGAATGTATACGGGTTTGGAATGACATGAAGGTGACTAGGGTGGCTATATGTGAACAGTTAATGTGAAGCTGGACATTCAATTCTATTCTTTAGATCTTTCGGTCAACTCTCGAACATTCATCACACCAGAGAAAGCTGGTTAACTGGAGTCGCATCATGAATAGCAAAGTGTGAAATTTCACCGTAGGAATCTTTATGGTTTGCTGGAATATGCCTCAACCATTAAAGAAATTCCAACCCCAAACTGGTCGCTCACTATAGTTAATAATCACTTTCAGAAATGGATATCAACCTTAAATGTTACTAATAAGACTCCTTGATTAAGTCATCAAAATAAGCCCCTCATGACAGAAGCCAAAAAAAGAGTTTGTTTCAACAGGTGGAGGGAAAAAAAAAGGGACTGCGGCACAACAGTGTGAAGCCTTTCCTGTTGTGTTTGCACCTGTTAGAGAGTCTAAATGAATAAGAAGTCTGAAAACAAACACCCTGCTGCACTCACTCATGTCCTCCCACAGAACTTATTTATCTTGAGAACTAAATAAGTCAACCGTGCTGCAGAGAAGCAGAACACATTTATTAAGCATGGATCATCACACAATATGCTAGCGAGGAAGTGCAAGGATCTGATTATGCTAGCAACTATTATGAAACACCCTCTCAATAGTGCTTTCACAAAAGGATGCAGGTAGGAGGTAAGTAGGTGGATGGACAGAACAACTGTTGACTGACCTCAAATTAGGTTTGTGACTAAGTTCAGGCGTTTCAATTGTAGTTGCGTCATAAAACCAGCAGGAATCAATGACAAGAAAGATATGATGAATATATTAAGTGTGACTATTGGCGAGGCAAAACAAGTGAGTATTAATAAATAACTAAAATAAAAAACATTCACCGCTTGCGTTCTTGCCACAAATGAGGTGCTGGTACGGCTGCAAGAGACCCCACAGCTCCGAATCGTTATTTATGGCCTGTTCCAGGGACTCCAGTGAAAACTTTGGCACTCCGTTCTCCTTCTCCACGAGCGCGCTCCTCTGCACACGGCTGAACAGCTCTCTGAACAGGCTCTCCATACAGGCGCACAGGTAGATCGCCGCGTGCTCATGGATGCGCAGGGCCACCCGGCTATCCACCATCCACCTGAAGAACTTCCCAACGGAGAAGACGAGTCCGCATCTGGCATTTTTGCCCCGGCTGAACTTGTCACCCGTGCTCATGTTGTAAAGCGACAGCGCGCTGAGCGCCGCAGTGATGCAGTTCACGGAGATGGTCCACGAGAGGACCATTTTGATGGCGCTCTGGATCTCGTGCTTCGTGCATCTGGCGTAACGCAGGCTCAGGCGCTGAGCCTCCCGGGCGATCCTCACCAGCGCGCGGCTGACCAGCGCGGAGAGCTTGGCTAGGATCTCCCGCGACGCGTTCCCCACGCACAGCTCCTCGTCTTTGCGCAGCGCGCCTTCCACCTCTCCAAGACTCCACGGCACGTCCTCCTCCAGCTCGGGCAGTTTAGCGCACTGGCCCGAACACTCCAGGATCTCCGTGTCTTCCGCCAGGACGGTGTTGACCGTGTCCAAACTGTTGTGTCTGCTGTGCATGGATTCAGTCAGATGCCAGCAGTTGCCCCCATGCGCGTACGAAAGATGCGTGTCCGAGCAACAGAGCGACACGCTGGACGACCTGAAGGAATCCGCTGCTCCACCATAACCGGAATCGAGCGTTAAATCCTCCAGCGTCCTCGCCGCTGTCTTACCCTTGCCTGCCATGGCTGCACCTCATAATGTTAGGCTTATGCCTGATATTTTAAAGAAAACCCAAAGCGCGTTCCCGTGGCGCGCCCTCTCCTCGGAGCACTATATAGGAATGTATTGCCACCTAATTTCACGAGCAAACAGCAATCTGCAAGCGTGCGTAATAACAATTCGTTTAATGTTTTTGGTAAGTCACCAGAAAAAAAATTTATAGATCTCCACCGCGCGCCTCTGCTCCCAACTTCGCGTGCGTAATTCGAGAGCTCAAAACGCCTTCACCAACCACTGCATCATTCCCTGCGAAACCACTCATTTAGGGAGGAGCTATGCAAAGACACTCACAGGGGAGGGATCGTATATATAAATCACTTTTATGGAGGGAGGGAATATGCAGAAAGAGAATTCCTCATCAAATCAACAGGCTCCAAAACTACATGGGTGCTTGAGTTTATTAATAATATTTAGTGTCTTAAAAGAATAGCGTCTTCAATAAAACTGTTATATAGATTTTATTGAAAAATATGTCCAAATATGCGGATAAATATATTTATTAACATGATCACGCAAAGGGCACCCCATAATCGCTTCTAAACACTCTTCTTTCTTATCATCTCGACACCCTTCTCTTTAGCCTGAGGATGTTTACGCGATGATTCTGAAATGTGCAGATCAAAGCAATCTCTTGCACAGCTTCTGTACCTTTCATCTGTCTCAAACCATTTAAAATGTAACTCCAATTATTCCAGAAATATCAAAAAGTTCAGGAACGAAACAGGTATACGAGAATGGGTTTAAACACGTCTAGGCGTTGGGTGTTTAACTATGCAAGAGTTCTGGCGTGACAAAAAAACTAATTGTTTTGAAGTGAGAAGCCTTGCAATCTGTCTCCTTATCAATTAATACGCACAAAGAGAACGCCTTGGAGTTTGGTGCATTGGTGGAGAATTGTTGCGTATCTGGCGCCCTCTATAGGGAATATTGTGTAAATATCCTTTATTCTGTACCTCACATTATTGCTCTATTCTCACATAAAATACAAGATTAGGACATCAAACGTGTAAAAAAAACAGGAAATAACACCACTATAAGAAAATTACAGAATCACTAAATATCACGCAAATCACGTTATAAAGATGGTGTGACATTCAGAGCAAGTCTTGTGAATACCGAAATAGCATCGATATTGACAACATTCAATCTTTGTATGTTTGATTTCAGTTAATCAATTCCACATACTTTAATTACCTTATATACACCGTCCATATGAATAATTCAGTGGGCAGGCAGGGATGCAGAGTTTGTCCTTCTTAATTGAGATATCTCCTTCACATGTTCTTCCATGACTGCGTGTTGCCTGGAAACACAAAGGCGACAATGTATATGGTTCTTATGTATAAATCACATAAGAATTCCATCTTCTGGATACACAGAAACCATTATGGTTATATCAGGATAAAAAGAACAAGTATGAATAAGAAATGTGTAATTAAGTCTAGATCTCCAGGTTCATTCCTCATCTGGAAGGTTTAATTTGGTTATACAAATACCCAGGATAATGTTATATGCTTGGCGATAAATTGCACAAGTAACTTCACACATCCAGACATTTTTCAAGATACCATTTCACTGGAACGGCAAAATTCATACATAAATAATGCTGCATGGAAAGGAAAACGACGGTGCTCCACACTGAGGTGTAAAAATGCTTACAGCCATTTAAATAAAATGGAAGCATTATGTTAGTGGTAATATAAATAGCTTATAAATATATGACGTTTGGAATTTGGATATACTTAAAAAAAGAACATTCAATAGCCAATTCAATTATCCAGTGAGGCAAATAGAATTATTGAATTTATTGTTCAAATGAGATAAAATTACATGCTTTTATGATAGTGTAACACATATTTAATAACATATTGAATTACAGACGAGTAGACATGTAACATTAAATAATTCATAATGAGGTGGTCTGATTTTTATGCTTCTCAGACATATACTGTTCTATAAAGGACATCAAAGCTTATTCACTGATGAAGGACTGAACTGGAAGAGGGTTGGAATATACACATATCAGGTATTTTCTTGACTGATGATCAACCCTCGATAACAATTCATGCTTTCTAAATAGCTGTGCTTATAATGCTAACACTTAGTCCTTGCCAAAACTGTAAGATATTTAGCATTTTTTAAAACATGAGACATGAGTGATCATAAATGGTTGCATTACATGCTCCAAAAGGCAAAATACTGAAATTACAACAATTATCTTCAAAAGTGCACACATCCTTGGTTCTCAATATAATGTGTTAAATGTGCAGAGTATGCTGGGAAAGCAAAGAGCTTTCAGTGCCTGAATGTTTTAATTTTATTTTTTACTTTTTAAAGAAGGTTAGCTGTAAACAAACCAGGGACTATTATAAAGCATAACTCGATAAGTGCAATTTAGTTGTTCAAAATGTAAAATTATTCAAAGAGGCCATCTTACTCCACCACTGGGGTAAGTTGACCCACTACCTGGGGTAAAAAGCTTCCCCGGCTAAACCTTTCTAGCACTTATAATTGGCTTTTGATATCATTCAAAATGTATATATTTGTCATTAATGTAAAATACTAAAGTAAATGAATTTTAACAATTGAGATGAATAATCAAATAACCGATAGCTAAAGCAGAATTCCAAAGATTCATCTGAAAGGTAACATTATTCTGTGACTTACATAGGCATATGAGTATTTATTCATATTTAATTACCCATATTTTATTAGAAGATGTGTCATTACACTACGAATGCAAATTGAACGATTTCACTCAACTAACCAAGGTTTTAATGAAAGCAAAGATGTCTGAAATGTACATCTAATTGGTGGAAATACTGAATAACAACAGCATTAATTACAATAATTATTAAATGTAAAAATAATAACACTGGTAATGACATGTTTTCTGTGCCAATTCAGGTCATATACCCAAGGGTCTAATTTTATCTTTGTACTTCCAAATAAGAAATTTTACTCCACAAATTTAAAAACATTAAAAACAGCATAGCAATTCATCAAAGGTGCTGAGATTTTTTGTCATATGGTCAGGAGAGAAAAAAAATCAAGTAAACAAAATGCAAGGTTACTTAAAAATTATACACATCATGCAGAGCCAGAGACCCAAGTACAAGAACTGTATGCATGCAAAGGACTGAGCAGAAAATACATTTCTGCCAAAACTTCTTGTAAAGACAGTAAAGGTGATTTTAAGCACGACTCAACAGCGCCACACAGTTCAGCAAAGAACAGCGCACGGACACGAGCTTGATCATGTCGCTTCTCATGTGCCTATCCGGGTACTAAAGCTCCAGCCAATCAGCTTCAAGGATTGCACTCCAACTCTCCTTATGGAGTGGAAATGTATCAATCAAGGCTTGCAGTGTGTGTGTGTGTGTGTGTGTGTGTGTGTGTATATATATATATTGTATACGTTGTACGTATCTGTCTTCTACGTTGTATATATATATATATATATATATATATATATATATATATATATATATATATATATATATATATATATGCAAACTCCGAGCTTTGTTTGCATAGATTTTTTAATTAAAAAAAATGTTTACATGATTTTTAATAATTCTATGTATTTACTAATAGTTTGTATATAAGCATTAACATTTTGACATTACTATTCCATGAATATTAAAGTAGAAGAAAAAGAGTAATCCTCATTGACATTATGCGATGAAGAACATTTTATAAAGTGTAACAACGTAGTCATAACATCATCACACCAAGATTTCACCAAAGAAACGTGATTGAGTCCAGCAACGTCACATTAGGGCTTGACAAACCAGAACGCGCTACTTCATGTGCGCAATCACTGAGGTGGAGCTTAGTCGACACAGACTGAATTGCATGGACGAAAGTGTGTGGAACCTTCTCCGTGGGAAAATATTTACAAGTTTATTTAACTTTGAAGGAAAACAAATCAAGACAAGGATACCTATTACGCGGTGTCATTTCATGCGGGATACTGCTTTATTTTACAGCCTGTAACGCGGTTACGAGGGTCTCGAGCCCATATTGATATTTACATAACCGTGCTGATTCGGGCTCACAGGAACGTCACGTCGGACTCCGTTGACTTCACCTGGAAGACTACGCGCATTGAGATTGAATATAACTCAAAGCTGAAGTTGCTCTACATGCGAGATATAGAACATGTACATTATTTTTGGTTATTTCGGATAATTCAGAAAAACAAGTTATACAACAGGGAAGCGTACTTTGCGTTGCGCCCTGGTCCTAAAGCCAGTCGCGTATCCGGTTGCGCGGTTATCCAGCTCGTGTCCCAATGCTTCAACTGTGGTCGCGTTCCAAATCACTAGACATAATGATGGAAAGTGTTTTGTTAGAGCAAGGCTAATTATTTCCGGAGATATCCAGAATAATTTGTAGTTTTTCATTTATAACTAAGAGACTTTATTGCAATATTTGTCGTTTTTTACGCATTTGAAAGGAGTTTCTTCTTTGGAGCGCAGTAAGTAGAGCAACGTGAAGGAGGTCTGATACGCATCACCCCAGCATACTAAAAACGGTTGAAGGGACTTGAGTGGAGTAATGGTGGTAAATACAGTCCATTGGTTCAGGAAGGGCTTGCGGCTCCACGATAACCCATCACTAAGAGACTCCATCCAGGGAGCGCACAATGTCCGCTGCGTGTACATCCTTGACCCCTGGTTCGCCGGTTCGTCCAACGTCGGGATCAGCAGGTGGAGGTAATGGATCAAATATGCCAAATAATAAAATATAGGCCTATGCGCTTGGAAGGCATTGCAAGATCTTATTGTGCTAGGATGACACACACTTTCCAAATTACTATTACATTAGTGTATGATTGATCGATTCTGGTCAAATCTTTTCCATATTTATCCTATATTTAGTCAATTCCTATTCTCTCACTGTCTAATTTAGTTCTGGATCCATTCCATTTTAATAAACTATATTTTATTACCAGTCTAATAAGTATAGTAATAACAACATGTATGACGTATGGAATTTTAACAAAGGCATTTTTCCAGATTCATCAGATATCAATTAGTGGTTTTACAGATAAAAGTGAGTGACTGATTGCAGTCAGAATGTATTAAGTATGTCTTATCTGAATTACTAAAGGGAAACTAGGCTAGGCTGTTTTGTAACTTTTTCGAGTCTACTGACTGGTTGAGCACGAGTCATCAGGTAATATCAAATAAAATCATTTTTCTTTTAAAGATGAAAGATTTTCACTATATATTTGTAGCATTTGCCTTAGTTCTGTTTGACGCAAGCAATATTGCATAATACAGCCCCTTGCATCAGTTAACCACACCCATGCTTGCTAAACTGTATAGAGTTGATCCATAAACAAAAGTTATGTTATTTACTCACCCTGTTGTCGTTCCAAATGGTTTGACATCACACCGTTGAACACAAAAGGAGTTTTGAAGAATATTATTAATGCTGTCTCTCCCTTGCAATGAAAGTGGGTGAGAACTTGGGACTGTAAACTGCAAGAAAAAGACAAAATAAAAAAAATTGTCAGCACGTTATATGATTGTTTGCTCTGGTGATAATCCGCTCTCTTGTGTCTCCATTGTGTTGGGCTCAGAAATGGGTCAGTGTGTTATATTGAGTGATCATAATGACTTCTACAATATGCTAACGCAGTGACCTGTTATGGTATCAAAATAAGCTCTGATCGGACCCATCTAGTTTACATGAACTGGGGAAAATAAATGGATGACATTTACATTATATAAAATAATAAACCAATAAAAATATGCCTGTTTGGCTACTGCAAGTGTATTTGTTCCATACTGGCTCTCTCTCTCTCTCTCTAATAAAATTATGAAACATACATATTATGAAAATATCAAAATGTTGTAACCGACTGCTAACGTGCACCACAAACTTGATATACTTCAATTTCACATTTGAACTTGATGCACTGTATAATCTCTGCAATCATTACAACAATACTGCAGCTAGTCATAACATGACACTGCGGTCAATCATAGGGCAGCGATTCAGTGGCTTAGACAGGGATTTACACATTATCACTGACTGCAAGTAGAGGACACTGTTTCCGTGAGGACATGTGGAGTGGGCAGGATGGTACAACAGTACGGAAATAAAAGGACAGAAGTTTTTGGTACAGCATGAATCATTTGTAAACATTTATGTAGTAAGGTCCAAAACTGAGAGAGGTCAGGATTAGGTTTAGTTAATTTCTTCAACTAAAAACTAAAAACAGACAACTTTTTGGCTGTTCATTACTTCATTTACACAACAATGGCATGTTTGGGGCCTGAAAATGCAACAGGTTTCAAGGCACAAGTTTTTGAAAAGAATACAGTTATTGTAACTACAAAAACACAAATGTGTGGAATGCTACCGTTTTTACTATATTTTTGATTAAATAAATGCAGCCATGGTGAGCAAAAAAAGACTTACCGACCAAAAACACGAATTTCTACTAGGGAAGTGAAACGATTAATCGTATCCAAAATAAAAGTTTGTGTTTACATAATATATGTGTGTGTGTAGTGGGTATAATTATTTTATATATATATATATATATATATATATTTATATATATAAAAATACACACACATGCATGTTATATATTTAAGAAATATTTGCATGTATGTACTTTATATATATTTATACAAAATTAATATTATACATAAATATTTGATATTAATAATTTTTTTCAAATATATACATGCATATGTGTGTATTTTATATATACAAAATAATTATAAACACTACACACACATATTTTATGTAAACACAAACTTTTGTTTTGAATGCAATTAATCGCGATTAATCGTTTCACAGCCCTAATTTCTACACAAATTGCTGACTGATCTTAGTACAACATGTTTCCTCCACACAGAGATGAAACCTGATTACATGATGCTGCATTACAGTATCACAGACAGTATTCAATATTGTGGTTATCACAACCAGTAAGAGCTGCCTGATTGTAGTGTAAATTTACAACTAACATTTGGGTAGTCGATTCCAGTGAATGTCTTTGTGATAAAGTATGGGAATATAATCTAGTCTGCTCCCAAAACTCGCCTCTTTTTGCATAAGTTAACGATGCTGCTTACCCATGCAAACCTGCTGCCATGATTTTAGGGCGTCACCGGGGTATTTTTATGTGTTTACTTGGTTGTTTGTTTATGGTTTCTAGGAACAAAATAGATTTTGCAGTAAAATGATACAAACTGTCCTGCCAAGACACATTGAACTAGTGTCTGCTGCCTCTGATCTGCACTAAGACCCAGACAGGAATCCTTGAAATGCATATTACATAACATTCTTTTGTCTGACTGTGTCATTCCCACATAGTTTTAGAGAGATTTAATTTGAGATCGAGTAATACTTGGCCAGGATTACTCAAGGTAGTCTAGGGGTTGAGAAGAGGCTGGAGCTTTCCTCTTACTCAGCATTTAAGGTTGAGATCTTTAATGTGTGTACCTGCAGACAATAGGATTTGGGTTTCTGGGTCAACAACACACTGCATCATGGCCAAGTGCCCTTCAAATTGCTGCTGCTTGCTATTTGAAAAGATCCATTGGGTTTCCTGCACTACATCAAAAAATGTTCTGTACAATTCACGATCAAATTGCTCACATGAGCCAATGGGCGAATCAGACTGAAATATTAAAGTCTTCAAATCAATCATTGACTGAATCATTCAGAGACAACTTACTGTTTCACTGAATAAACATATCCAATAATTCAGTTTATCACAGTTGCCACCGTTACATTTTTTTTATCTTTACATTCATCTAATTTGGCAGATTACTCGTCTAGATTGTTGATGGGATGAGAGGTGAAAGATAGACTCAAATAGTGCAACATTGTAGTCTTACACTGAAGGAGGGAATCAAAAAATTCTTATGTGGGACTCATGTGGCCTATTTTTGACTTTGACTTGGCATAGTAACACATAAACACCACTCAGAACACATTAGCACCCTTGTATCAATGCACCAGCAACCATCCACATCTTTCTGATGGCAAATTTTACACATGACTGCACTGCTCATAGTAAGGATGCATCATTTTAACGGTTGTTAACTTAAAAGTCTTGTTTACAAGGTATCTGATTCAGGGACATTGAAGTGCATGATTAATTGATGCACAATGCAAGCTATATAAGGCAGCCCTCTGCTTAATAAAAATCAGTTTCTTTCACTGTAAGCATGGCTCTTTGCTAGTAGTACTCATCTCAATGGTGTCAAGCTGACTCGGGCATTATGTATTGCCCCAAAGCAATTATCAATTATCATATGTATCATTAACAAAATGAAAGTGATCAAATATATATATATAAAAAACAGAACTAGATTTTAATGTCATAAATAGGGTGAGGTTTGCAATGTGCTGTAGCTTCAGCAAGTAATGATCTCTAATCATATCCATTATTCTGTCAGTGGAGTTATTTTCCTTGCTCAATGCCTTGCCTTCTTTGAAATGTTTTATAGTTGCACAGTGCAATAGCCCTGCAATAGTTATTTTGAGTAGGCCTATCTTATTAGACTTATATTATGTGCGATGCATGATATTATTTGTCAGTATGTGGCTATAAATACATGTCTCTTGTTGCTCAGGTTTTTACTGCAGTGTTTGGAAGACTTGGATGCCAGTCTCCGCAAACTAAACTCACGACTCTTCGTTATCCGTGGCCAACCCACCGACGTCTTCCCCAGGCTGTTTAAGGTCCAGCTTTCAATATGTAATTTCAGTTGACTGAATTGTTAGATTTCTAAAGTAATAATCTTGCACCAGGACAATATTTCTGGATTGGATGGAATAGAATTTAGGCAATATATATATATTTTATCCTTTAAATGTGACACTTTACATCTAATCTTCTTGTGTGTCGATGGATGATTCTTTTGCGCCCCTCTAATGGTGTGTTATTGTAACGTGTCCAGGAGTGGAATATTACTCGTCTGTCCTACGAGTACGACTCGGAGCCATTTGGAAAGGAGCGAGATGCGGCCATCAAGAAGCTGGCCAATGAGGCAGGCGTGGAGGTGATTGTTCGCATCTCTCACACGCTCTACGATCTGGACAAGTACGTATTTCTAAATTCATCTAACTTTGTCAGAACTTTTGCCTCATAATTACTTTGTATTAATTGACCCTTTGCTAAGCTACACCAACCTCCAAAAACTTGCACTTTGAAACCCATTTTCAAAAGTTTGAGATTTCAGGTCCCCAAAACACTGTTGTCGTGTAAATGAACGGCCAAAATGTATATACCATTTTCAGTTTTTAGTTGAAAACTGTCATGTAAAAGCCCCCTAATTTACTTTGGAGCAGTAAACTTAATGATATTCCCGAGATATAGCCCGTACACCTTCTCTGGCTATCTTGAGTCAGCATTACAAGATAGTGTGGAAGATAATGTTTGTAAAATTATGCTCAAATGCACAGAATTACCATAGATTGACATTAGAAAAATCAAAAGCTTGTCAAATAACAGTTGTTAAGGTAAATTTTAAGGCAGTCAACTGTAAAGATTTTTTTGTTGTCTTACTCACTGGTGGATTGTTGTCTCTCAGGATCATTGAGCTGAATGGAGGCCAGTCTCCGCTCACGTACAAGCGCTACCAGACCCTCATCAGCAGGATGGAGTCTGTGGAGATCCCTGCAGAGACCATCACAGCAGAAGTCATGGGGGCGTGCACCACTCCTGTCTCTGATGACCACGATGAGAAGTTTGGAGTTCCTTCTTTGGAAGAGCTTGGTCAGTCTGCTGTCTCTATCTGAAAAAAAATTACAAACTGTCTTTACGTTGAAACTAAATGCTTTAATTTAAAAAGTAAAATTGTTAATGCTTTTTCTGAAACAGGCTTTGACACAGAGGGCCTGTCCTCAGCCGTGTGGCCTGGAGGAGAAACAGAGGCCCTCACTCGTCTAGAGAGGCACCTGGAGAGAAAGGTTAGAGACACTCCACACTCACACAACTGTAGGACTAATAATATTGGCAAAAAATAGATTATAGATGCACAATCCTACTATGACTTTAAATAAAAGCAATTAAGTCATAAAGTGAAATTTTAACACAAATATACATATCCCAAACCTTTGAGTGGTAGTGTATGTTTGCCATTTAAATAACTTGTTTAACAACATCACAGATAACTAAATGTTATGGTTGTAAGACAAACTAGCCCCTGGTCATCCTTGTTGAGTGCAGTCAATAAATTATTATTTCATTGTAAATACCTTTTTTCTAGGCTTGGGTGGCCAACTTTGAGCGTCCAAGAATGAATGCCAATTCACTGCTTGCCAGTCCCACTGGCTTAAGTCCATATTTAAGATTCGGCTGCCTCTCCTGTCGACTCTTCTACTTCAAACTCACAGACCTCTACAGAAAGGTCAGTATGTCATCATATGTATCTTTTGTCCTTCAAATGACGTTTCTAATGTTAAACTGAATAATCACTTATGTTAATTACACTTTTTCCCTACAGGTCAAAAAGAACAGCTCACCTCCTCTGTCCCTTTATGGCCAATTACTGTGGCGTGAGTTCTTTTACACGGCCGCCACCAACAACCCACGCTTCGACAAGATGGAAGGCAACCCCATTTGTGTGCAGATCCCGTGGGACAAAAACCCAGAGGCTTTAGCCAAGTGGGCTGAGGGCAGGACGGGTTTCCCCTGGATCGATGCCATCATGACCCAGCTGAGGCAAGAAGGCTGGATCCACCATCTGGCCCGACACGCAGTCGCCTGTTTCCTCACCCGTGGAGACCTGTGGATCAGCTGGGAGGAGGGCATGAAAGTAAAAAGCGTTCATTATTGGGATTATTTTAGGTGTTTTACTAATATGACGGCACTCACATGCATCTGTCTTCACAGGTCTTTGAGGAGCTGCTGCTGGATGCAGACTGGAGTGTGAATGCAGGAAGCTGGATGTGGTTGTCCTGCAGCTCCTTCTTCCAGCAGTTCTTCCACTGCTACTGTCCCGTTAGCTTCGGCCGTCGCCCCGACCCCAACGGAGACTACATACGGTGAGTTAGAACTCTACAGCGTAAACAAAGAATTTAAAAAAAATAATAATTTCAAAATAAATAAAAAAATAAATTAAAAAAATTTTTAAAAACGGTCTAGTCTCTGAACAAAATGTATTTTATTTTCATCCTAATTTCATTTCGTAAAAATGATATATGTTCAGCCTAAGCAAATTGACGACTTCACCCTTTATTCAAATAATATATATATTTTATTTATTTAAAGATTTTGTTTGCATATTGTGTAGTTGTGCTTGGAGTTTTGACAACACAATAAAACATGCCAAATTGCATTGATGTAATTTTTGGCAGGGGTGTCATACAAAGAAATTATGAACATATGCAAAAACAAAACATTTCCAGTCGGGCAATTAAACTGAAACACCTTGTTTTAGACCTCAATAATACATTTAATAGTACTCCTGTTATGACAAATACAACATCAATTCGTCTTGAGAATGACAGAAGTCCTTCACAGTCACTATCGGGATACTGGTGTAAAATGTTTTCTGACTTCCTCCTCCAAAATACACCAAAATGGCTCAAAATATTTAGATCTGGTGAATGTGAAGGCCATGGGACATTCGACATTCTGTCACAAGTCTTGCTGTGTGTATTGGTGCATTATCCTGCTGATACACAGCACCCCCTTAGGGTACTATTGGTTACACATGGTCTTCCAGAATAGGTCGGTAGTCCTTGGCAGTGATGCGCCCATCAAGCACAGTAGGAAATTCCATGATATTGCATCCCAGACCATCATTGATTCACCTCATGCTTACTCTGACTGAGGTGTTAAGCCTCTTTGGGACTTCTCCACACTGTAACTACCACGGATGTGGGACAGAGTAAATGTGGACTCATCAGAGAACAATACATGTTTCACATTGTCCACAGCCCAACATTTTCACTGTTGGCACCAATGAAACTGACACACGAGTTACCAAATGTTTGGCTATAGCAGCCCGACTCTGTGGAGCTCCCTCCCGGCAAACAGAGTCAAGGTGCACATTTAATTCTGTAGTGAGCTGGGCAGCTGTAGTTTTTTTTTTTTTGATACAATCCAGGTTAGTACCTGGACATCCCTTTCAGACAGCTTAATGCGTCGACAGTTACACCTGTTGTATTTCGTTCATCCTACACGGTGGTATCGACATTAACCTGGATACCACAGCTCTAGATACATCACAAAAACTTGCTGGCCTGGTCACAGATAACAGCCAGAAATTGTAATGTTATAATGTAATATATTACATTATATATGTATAAAAATGTACTCCCCTTTTCTCTTGAAGGCGATATTTGCCAGTGTTGAGGGGTTTCCCAGCCAAGTATATCTACGACCCCTGGAATGCTCCTGAAAGCGTCCAGAAAGCAGCCAAATGTATAATTGGTGTACACTACCCCAAACCCATGGTGCATCACGCAGAGGCAAGCCGCCTCAACATAGAGCGTATGAAACAGATCTACCAGCAACTGTCCAGCTACCATGGCCTGGGTAAGACAGAAACTAAGGGAAATGAAAATGCCATACTAACTCACGACTCGCTCTCGCTATATTGCCCTATAGATTTCTGCCTCTTTTATTGGTGTAACTTCTAAATACTTTTACGTACAAAAACATAATGTAAATGTGTTTAATCCTTCTGAACTCATAAGCTTCTAAACATAGTGGGCTGATTTAGGTTATTCATTTTTTTGAATGGATTTGCGCGATTTTAATCTGAATAAACAGAATCTGAAACAAGTTCATTTTTTTGTCTCCGACTGATGCCTCGTTCCCCTACAGGACTGCTGGCAACAGTGCCGTCCAACGCTAATGGAAATGGTGAGAATTCCACAACCTTAATGGGATTCCAAACAGGAGATGTGACCAAGGACATTGCTGCATCTTCAGGTTTGCACACTATGCCAATATTAGACATATCTTAATTAAAACTTGAATCATAACAAAGTGAAATGGCTTCTCAAACAAGAAAGAAATGAAGGACGGGACTTCAATTTGGCCATTAGTAATTGGTTTCTTACTACTGCAATCTTGTATAAGTGGAGTTAGAAAGTAGAAGAGCAGAGACGTCGCTGCAACTTAAAAAAACAAAATTAAATATTATATATATACATATTGTAGAAACCACTACAATATCTGATTTTTTTTTTTTAATTCATCTCAGGCTATCAGATGCCACCCACCTCACAAGGTGAATGGCACGGCAGGATGGTTTACTCACAAGGAGACCACCAAACAACCAGCAGCATGTCACTGCAAGGTACAAACACTATACCAACAACATGAATATATCTGCAATTATTAACGTCAATAAATCTCAGCAGTATTGTTATTTTTTACAAATGCCAGACATGTCATTATAGTGTTTGTCTTACAGGTTTTGCAGGCAACAGTAGTGGCACAATGTGCTACAGGCAAGACTTAAGTCCTGCTGGACAGCCAGGTAAAGACATTTAACAGGAGGCCAGTCTGATGTCATGCAGATGTTACAGTTAGCATTATAATCTTTAAATCTCATTCTCAGGACGAGGGCTGCACAGCACCATCCTGACATCTGGAAAACGACACAGCGAGGAGTCTGGTTCTGCCACGGGCTCAAAAGTCCAACGTCAGAGTAGCTCTTAAACATCAGGTCTGTCAATTATATATATTTATTTTACACATATTTTACAAATATATATTTTATTTATTTCCATTTTAAAGTGTTTTGTAGTTAGATTACTTGTAAATGGCAAAATATGAAATGATACACAATTATTTTTTTAAGTTTTTAGTTTTTAAATGATTAAAGAAGACTCCTTTTTTTCAAGCACTACTGTTTTTTTCTTTCGGTCATGTTCTGCTTTATGAAGCCTCATGCGTCTTTGTTTTTTTTAGAAATGGTTAATGCACAGTGGTCTGCACGACTTCGCAGAGGCCTGATTTATTTTTTGGCACCTTTTTCAAGTTGTTATGTTTTGCATTTTTTATGGAAGAAACCAAAATCCCATTGATGGGTGCGATTCAAGGGAGTGCATGATTCTCTCTCTCTCTCTAAGCACATTAACACATAATAGCACTTCAAAACTGACTGTACATTATCACAGGGACTTCACCCAAAGGGTTCATCAACATCCTGACAACATTGGAATTATGTCGTGGCTCTGTAATCTCCACAGCAGCAATGTTCTGTCAACGTTACGTTCATGTTTGGACTCTCTGGGACTAAATTTTTGTGTATATAAGGATTTGATGAATACTTACATACAAAATGTACATATTTAATATTGTATGTGCTTTCTCTTTTTCATGTAGTCATAGACCCATTGATATATTTTTGATATAAAGAATTATTGTGGATCAATTTTACTCTGTTCTTTATGAAAACATAAAATTGAACCTTTTAAAGCATTTGTAGACTGTCCATGCAGTACATTACTTAACCTCTCATCGGTCTGTTTGCTTGCACTATGTTTTTTGAACCCTACTTTTGCTTGTCTCAGCTACAGCCGTTTGTGATCTTTTCAGACTGACTCCACCTTCTCAGTCCCTGTTTGCTCTCTATTTGAGTGTCTCTCCATTGCTGTAAAGTAAACTATTGGAAAATATAATTCACCACAGTGTTTCTCATCCTCTCACTTTGTGCTTGTTTAATAAAGTGTAAATATACGTTGTTTTGCTCATTTACTTACGGGATGCTGTTCTGTCACTCATTTTTCAAGCTGATTCCCTTGTACTGCATAGTTGATGACCTATTACATAAACAAAAATAAATTAGTTTTTACTAATTACCATTAACTATGAACTTGCTTAAGGTCAACCACAGACTGTCCAAAACATAGATCATTGGCCCAAATACTTGTTTAATCTTAAATACATTCATACATTCAACTTAAAACCTAACCAACTTGGGCTTGTCTATGCTATCTTTCTTTCAAACAAATGAAATTCGTCTAATTTTTAGGATGGAGTGAGTGTCCAATAAATTCCTTTTATTCCATAGAGTCCCTAATCTCCTTGGGAGAATATTATCAAGCATTTAGTGCTTAAAACTTTACATGTTGTTTGCTTACCTTACTACAAAAGGACAGACGAAACACGCGACAGTTTCGAATCTTTTAGAACTCTAGTCATTTTCGCTGTTACCTCGAACCAAAACAAACAACTAAAAGTGTAAATAAACGTGATAAATATTTGCATTTGCTAAAACTCAACAACATAAGCAGTGAGTGATTCGAAACAAACAAGTTTGGCCGCGCCTCCACGTTTGCGTACGACGTGACGTGTACAACACGCACAACCGGCACATCCGGGAACTTAACTGTCAATTTTGTCCCCGCCCCCTTTTGGGGGAAAACCGTACACAGCCGACAAGCGTAAATAACTTAAGAAATCATTTATATAAAACATGTCAAGTAATTATATGTCCACCCTGCCTGCCTGAAAAATACATACACAAACTTAATTTGGCCAATTTAAAAACATGTCCCTTATTCTCTCCTATGGCGTATTTTCATTAGCAACCTTAATGCAGATTTGTTTCTGAATTAACCTGTTTTATACACTCTATATATTATATGGCATTAACATGTGCATAAAGTAAACCATACAGCTGAACGGCCGAGACTCTTCCACCTCTGTCTAGTTATGAAATGAATGTTGTGTAAGGGATAACAAACAGGACATCATGTCACCGCTTAATATATAAACATAAGAACTGACATAAAGAAGAATCACCCGAAAGTGTCATGAAATGAAACTGTCATTAAAAAAAAAGAAGAGGTAAAAATTTAATTGTCACAGGAAATAAATGCTGTGTATGTCCACAAGGTGGCGCCGTCTCTCTTTCATGTGATCTGTTCGCATTCAATGCATTTCAGTTGAGTATTTTGTTGTAGGCTGGTAAACTTTAAACATGGTGGGAAACTATCCATATATTTTACACTTAAGTTTTACTATGTACACCTTAACTCCATCTAGTAAGTTTCACTTTGTATCATTTTATTCAGGCTAAAAATGAAACTTATTTATTTACATCAATATCAATCGTCAATAATTGGATATCAGATTGCAACTTGATATAACAAAGTACTACATTTCCAACAAAACGACGCCTTGCCAAAAACATTCTCCTTCGAGCCGGATTCGAACCAGCGACCTAAGGATGACAGCATTAACCCTCTACAGTCCTCCGCTCTACCAACTGAGCTATCGAAGGGATACGTCATCAAAAATCGACAGAGAATATCAACTAAAAGCTATAAATTATATATCATATTTAGATATTATCTTCTAGATACAGTCTTGAAAAGAACAAATAATCTGCAGATAAGAATTACTATATTTTCCTTTCGAGGTGAATTTTCTGTAGACTGTAGGATAACGTTATAACAAAGAGTATACACAAAGTGAAGTGGTAAATACAAAATAAAGTAGTCTACAAAGCACGTGGAAATTAGCCTGACGATGTCTATGGCGATAACTAGCGTACAGAAATAGCGAGGAATTGTTTAATTTTAATGCATGTAGAATTTCAATCTTATCGATATATTGAAATTTTGTATATAACGTTACTGCTATTCGACTATTTGGGGACCTTGTAATCGTCGCAAACACACATTGGCCCCTATCAGCTGTCCCTTGCTGTGTGGGTCTGACCAATGAGGAATCTGATTTAAATAAGACCTCCACCTGTCACTCACAATTTTACAAATAGCATACTGGCAGACTAGTTTGACAGAATCACTCCTCAATACAAGGGTACAATAAGGTCATGAAGACTATTTATATTCAAACAAGGGAAGAAGATGGAGATAATTGCCCTTCATTCTCGAGGTATCACTCATCCTGTCTATTATTGAGGAAATTAGAAAAGGACATAAGAGTGGGCCATTAAGCTACTTTAAATAAGTGCACAATGCTGTAACAGTAAAACCAACATTAATAAGAGGCGGCATGGGAGAATTGGACCAATGGAGAACCATAAATTCCTTCACAATCCTAAAACAAACCATCTCAATAAGTGGTTTAGAGACTTTTTTTCTCTGTACACACTTTTCAGAGCTCTTAGAAATTTATCAGAACAATCACAAAGCATTTGAAGAGCAATGCTTTTAAAGGGTAGGCCTAACTGAAATATATTTGCATGCTCTTATGCAGTTACCATTTTCATAGTGATGTTTTTATTCGTTTATTTTAGAATCATTAGAATGATATTGTATCCATAGAAACACAGTAAGATTGTGAAATATTATTACAATTTAAAATAACTATTTTTCTATTTGATTTTTTTTTTAATGTAATTTATTCCTGCTATGGCAAAGCTAATTTTTCAGTCTTCTGTGTCATCGCTCTATGCTGATTCACTGCTCAAGTACATTTGAATACAAAAAGTGTTTGTGTAAACCATGAAACATCTTTTGAAACTGGATTCTTTGATCATTTCAAAAGAGCAGCATTTAATTTACAGTTTTGTAAAAGAACAATTATGTCACTCAATTTAATATATATATATATATATATATATATATATATATATATATATATATATATATATATATATATATATATATATATATATGTACTTTTTAGAAGTTTTTTTTTCCCCACACATCAAATAGAAAACTGGCATGACTGTTTATTTTCCCAAAGGACTGGTGGTGGTTCCATAGGTTTCCAATGGCATGCAGAGAGAGCCAACTGAAATGTTAATACACAAATAGTTGTGCAGAAGCCACTGAACACTTGTCTGCCTTTGTCTGTTATCTCTCTGTCTACCATTATCCAGGTCACATTGTCTCAGGGGTGGGGGACAAAATTCCCTATATCATTTCATAATTTTCAAACAGAAATTTAATTAAAGAGAGTTCCATGAACCTAAAAATGAGTAAATCATTAATTATGCACAAAGCAACAGATTCTCTAGACAACTTAGACAATTAAATGAATCCCTGAATATCAGTGCCC
Organism: Cyprinella venusta; assembly: GCA_038021265.1. Classification (NCBI taxonomy): domain Eukaryota; kingdom Metazoa; phylum Chordata; class Actinopteri; order Cypriniformes; family Leuciscidae; genus Cyprinella; species Cyprinella venusta. The sequence goes on from CM075885.1 coordinate 7,851,926, forward strand.
AGTTAATCTATTCAAAAATGGTGTGAAACAAGATCCCTACCAATGCACAAGTGTGCGTGTGCATCTGTTTTAAGTCTGAAATAGGCTCCTCTTCACACCACAAAGGTTTTAGGGTAGGTTAGAGGTTAGAGGTCAGGGTCTGGGTATTGGACAAGACAAGGTCCTGTAAAGTAGAAAATAGATCCAACGTGCATCTGTTCAAAAAGCTTATCCACGAGCCATTTAGCAAACGTCACATGGGGAGGGACCCTATAAAACCACAACGGATCGACGGAGAACATTTCAGTCCCTTTAGGATCTTTACCACCAGCCATACATTCTTCCTCAGAGGCCCCCTCTTCCCAAAACACCCAAAAGAAGCACCATGTGCGACTGCATGCATGGGTTTGTGGAGGAGTTTGAGGAGAAACAGGAGGAGGTAGAGGAAGAAGAAGAAGAGGAGCTGGAGGAGGCTGAAGAAGAGAATAAGGAGGAAGAAGAAACCAATGAGAAAGAACAAGAGGGAGAAGATGAACAAGAGGATTTAAAACCCAAGCCCAAAATGTATATTCCCAACATTATGGCACCAAAACTGCCTGACGGAGAGAAGCTGGACTTTGACGACCTCCACCGGAAGCGTGCGGAGAAGGACTTCAATGAATTGCAGAGTCTCATTGAGCTGCACTTCTCCACTAGGCAGAAGGAGGAGGATGAGCTCATAGCATTGAAGAGCCGTATCGAGCGGCGTCGGGCCGATCGTGCCGAACAGCAGCGCATCAGATCCGAGCGCGATCGCGAGAGACAGGCACGCATTGCCGAGGAAAGGGCACGGCGTGAGGAAGAGGCCGCCAAGTTGCGAGCTGAGGAGGAAGCCAGGAAAAAGAAGATCCTTTCTAACAAGGGCTTCGGTGGCTACCTGCAGAAGGTAGATCAGAAGAAGGGAAAGAAGATGACGGAACGTGAGAAGAAGACCAAATGTCTGCTGGAGCGTCGCAAACCCCTCAACATTGATCACCTCAACCAGGAAAAGCTGGGAGAGAAAGCCCTTGACCTTTGGAAGTGGCTCAGTCAACTCCACGCCGAGAAGTTTGACCTGACAGAGAAGCTGAAGAGACAGAAGTACGACATCAAAGTTCTGCGCAACCGTGTTAGTGACCATCAAAGGGGAGCTAAGATGACTAAGACCACCAGGAAGTCCAGGAAATAAATGAATCTGAATGACACACAAAACAGAGGAATCACAGTTTCAAGTCTCATATTGAACTTTCCGGAACATCATTTATATTCTTAATTTCTTTTGATTGATGATTCTTTATTTAGCATTGTATCATACATGTAATGGGTTTTACTGGGTTTAATGTTTTGTTTCATGTAATCCGAAGTCTTGATCTTATGCTGTGAACCTTTTAAAAGTTTAATGATTGATTTTGTTTTGCATTTCTGACATTTGCTCATTAACCCAAGTGTTAACACACTTAACAAATTAAAGCAGTAATTTCACTTAGAAAAGATGCATCATCTTATTGTCATCACTTAGATCGCTCTTCTACAATCACTAATTGACAATATCAAAAAGCTCTAATAAGAAAATTTAAATGTTGTATTAAGTGCTGGGATACAACATATTAATAAACAAAGACATCAAGATGTTATATATATGGAAAATGTCTTTATTTTAACAACCAAAAGGCACACATTTATGACTGTACCAGCAGTAAAGGTTTTGGCACATACTTCAAATGATCCATTTCTACAAAAAAAAAGCTACATAATGTTTTTAGCAGATTCATTTTTATGCTATGCAGTTCCAGATAAGAAACAAAAAGGGTTTTTTTTTTTTTTTTTTCACGTTCCACTGTGTCTAGTGCACAGTTGGGCTTTGCACGCCATTCAAAGATCATCCCATTGACAGTTAAGATTAATAAAATATAGATAAGAGTTTGATTTATAATGTGCAACTTTCTTGCTCAATAAAAAAATAATAATAAATAAATAAAAAACATTTCTAAAAGCTTGTAGCGGTTAGATTTGGTCTTTGATTATCAATGATTATAGCTCAGCTGTCTATAGGCTAAACACACATTTCTAAGCAATTCATGGTTAACCCAACTATAAGAGCCTGAGTGTAATTATGACAAGTTAAAGCGTTTGTACACAACTGTCATTATGCAGAACTCTAATAGTGGTACAAAAAAAATACCTATGACATAACTAGTTCAAGATTAAAGATTTAAGAATCACAAACTGAATTTGGATTATAAAGCCCACTTTTTCCTGGTTAGCCATTCCTAGTATCGCTTTTGTCTCACCTTTCAGTGAGACCTAGAGATCCCGGTTGTTGCTGCTGATCATTTTGGGGTACGATGTCCCAATGGAGTTCCCAAATCTGTACACCACAATCTCCAGCAGGTACTCATCCACTTTAACCTTAACATTGGTCACACGCTCACCAGACAGAAGGAAGACGATGGTAAACAGAGCCACCTCAAACTCTGGGCTGACGCCTATGAAACAGCTGCCCACTGGCTTCACTAGACCATTCCAGCTGAACTGCAAGTTTAAGACGTGATCGTCCTCATCTGGCTGAGAGATTGAACCAAAGTGCAAATTTAAATGTTGAAAGTAATGCGCACAAAGTTATATTAACATGATTATACAAGAGTCTCCTCGTCAAATTATTATTAAATGATGAAATACCGTGTCCTTGTTATTCCTGGCCTTGTATCCTTTGTAGTCCACAAGATTGTTTTTCTCCTGAAGGTAAAACTGGACCCAGTTATGGAGGCCCATGATCTCTTTGCCATGCTTAGTTTCACCAACAAACACATGCTCAAATCCACAGGAATCTTCACTGCATGAGAGATGAGAGGGAGATGGGCAGGTAAATATAAAATTCTCCATGTATAAAATCCTGGGCTTACAAACAACACAAGTTATTAGTACATAAGCCTCAAGCGATATGATGGTAAGCGATTGTTTCATACCAAAAGTCATTAGTATGTCACTTACTCATCTAACAAGCCCAATTCAGGTCATATGTCTGAAACACACTAATCAAATTAGGTTTTTAACTCACCCTCCACTTTTGTCTCTGCGATAGAGCTTGAACCAAATATCATAGAGTTGCCTCTTAAACTGAGCCGGATCAGACTGGGCTCGACCCTTGCGTACTAAATACCCGTGGGCACACTGCAAAGATAAAATCAGAAATGGACTATATTATATTTTCTTTCACTTGTAGGGTAAGGTTTGCATGATGTCTTTGCACTTTGTGTACGGGTAATAGTTTCCTCCTTGAACCAACATATATTCCTCCAACAACCAACTATATTTGCACAGTTGACTCACATGCTCATATTTACTCTCCACTTTCCATCCACTACATTAAACCATTATTGTTCCTCTTAAGTGTTTTTTTTATGTCAATAGTTTTTGAAAGTCTAGACGGTTCATTAAAAAACAATAAATATTTCGTTATTTAAAAAAAAAAAAAATTACTTTCACTTTGGTAAGGAATTATCGCTTTCAATCAGCTAACAGTCAATAGTACACATACTGCACATTCTTTAAGTTGCTAAATTTCAACATGATGTAAAACAAATACTAAAAAGCAAGGCAAGACCATTGAGTAATGTGATAAGGTACCTTCATGATCTCTGTCTTCAGAATGGCATCCAGGAAAAGATTGTTCTCCTTGAGCTCCTCTTTTGACACCTGCTCAGCCACTCCTGTAGACATCTCATAATTGTCCAGCAGATTTATGAAGTCTGAGAAGACACAGAGTATATTAAACAGGTATCTAAACTGCCATGCATTGCATTATATCTGTCAATTAAATAAAAACAAGTGTATTTATTAGATTTATGTATAAGGAAACAAGTTAGTAGAGACAGAAAGTGGTTTCTTACAGGCATAGGTATCAATGCTTTTGAGCTTGTTTTCATTGACATACGAGAAGAGAGGAGCTCTTGCGCTGTCCCTGGCACTGTTACTGCCCTCAGATACAAATCCAGCCTTCCCCTGTGTGAAAACAAATCCTCTATAATGACTGATTGATTCTCCTTAAATCAGGCAAAAGAAGTCAGAGTGTTTTAACGTCACCAGCTATCATGTGCATGGAATCTAACATTCCTTATGTCTTTGCTTAAAAATTATATATTAATTTATTGATATATATTTTTCTCATAAACCTGTCTCCTTCCCCAACCACCTACTTGTAGGTTGATCTTATAGTCTTTTCCTGGTTTCATGCGGTTCACATCCATCTTCCACAGTTCGTTCAGCACATCTGAGAGCTCCTGATTGATGCCTTGACTGCTGTAAGATATATAACTAATATATATGACATTGAAAGTTTACAATGAGTCAAGTCTGGCTGTATTGCCTAGTGAATAAAGCAATTATAATAATGTGGCAGTAACAATAATAATGGTAGCTATGGTAATTGGGATTATGGCTACTGTGGCCATTTTTGGGGGTTATGTTACTGTAGTTTTTCTATCTCGAACTACCAACACGAGTCAATGATAAATGTCCGAAGGTTATCTAAAATGATAAAAAGGAGACATTTTTTTAAAACACGTAGCAGCTAACATTATTAACAATGTAATCTTTGTATTTGTGTTGGTTTCATATATTTAAAATGATAATAAAAATAAAACACAATTGAGTTGAGTTGAAACACGCACCGGATGTTATGCCCTAGCACGTGAAAAATATGGTCAAAAACAGCATCTTCACCCTACACAAAAAACATCGCAAGTAATTTACAGTTTAACGTTCGTTTAGTAAAAGCATATGCTCTTCATTGTGATTTTAAAACCACACTAAATACCCCTAAGTGATATTAATAACCATCATCACAACTTTGAGTTGAGTAACGTTAAAGTTATAAGCACAAACCGGGAAGACCGTTATATTTCTGTTGCCATTTATTTACTCACCCTTTGGCCATTTTTGCAGATTCAAACACGTTCTTCTGATGATGCAAAGAAACGTTAGTCAGCCAAGCGAGGAAAAGCTGGTTTTGATGGGTGTGTTTGGTTAGTTTACGCGATGTCAATTTGATCGACCGACCAATCTGACCAATGAGAGTGGCGAACGGTAACGCCTCTACAGTGTTGGAAAATGTGTTTAACCAATAAGTTAGTAGAGTGGAAGAGAGGAAGCGAAACTGACTGAGATTCAGGAAGGGTGTGTCACAGTAACAAGCGTCTGTGTGGTAACCAACAGGTAGAAGCTGAGTCAGGCTATAACCTTTTTTAACAGTCTGCTCGTACGTATAAACCTTCTCTGATCCAAATCTAATATAAGAAATCTCAGCCTTTTTGTAATGTTTACTATTTGCAGTCACAAGAAGTGCATAATTTATAATAGCCTATTTCTATATCCATACACTATCCATAAAAGTGCTTTATGAAGTGCTGTACTTCCCCAAATTTCAGTTTCCATAAAATAAAAATGAAAATAACAAATTCAGCAAAGTTATCGCAAATATGTTTTCTTAACTTTAATTTGGAATATCCATAGTTCCAGATCTGAGTCACAGTGAATTAATCTAGGCTACAAACATGGCCGGTTTCCAATGAATCTTATCTGGTTGTATTTTTGCACCAGAATGAATGCATAAGAATCAGAGCCTTGAAATAACAATAGATTGAACCGAAATATTATTATTGATTCATCATTCATGCTATGTATTATATTGTTCACACTGTACAGCCAGGGGCGTAGCTACATGGTGGCCAGGGGGGGCCACGGCCACCATTGGTCAAGGCTCGGCCCCCCTGCCGGCCCCCCCTCCCAACCTCACGGGCAAATAAATTTAATAATAATAAAAATTAAAAATAAAAACTCCAGTAGCGGTCTAAAAAGGAAGCTGAATGTATGCATTTTTTAATCAAGTCATTGATTTGTCACTTACGCTACAAGCCCCTATTACGCTACAAGCCCCTACGCTATTAGCAACATGTTGAGTCACGCCCCCATCAACAGTGCGAGACATAACCATTCTGCATTCTGACAGCGCCTAATGAAGACTAGCAGCTAATCACTGATTATACCACTGTAACTAACAGGTGAGTAAGTTGGTGATACTTGAAAGCATAACATTAATTGAAATGATAAGATCATATTAGTTATCTTCTGACTCAGTTTAATGTGTAAGAATGTGTTGTCGACATAGAGTGAGTTTAGTTAAGCAGCGCCGCTGCTGTTATTTTTGCAAACTTGTATAATTATCTGGCTGGCTAGCGCTAGATAGTTAGCTTAAGTCAATTCCAATGTGTCACTTAGGGTAAAAGCACTAACGTTCCGTTCACGACGACACGTAAAATCCGACTAATCTGGTCTATTTTTTTTTTTTCCTTCAAACGCACGCGCTGGCGCTGCAATCACGTCTAGTGTAGCCTAGCTAATAATAATATATTACATTATTCTGCAACATTTGTAGTTGTTATTAAATTATTAAAGTGTTGTAGTAACTTAATATCACATTTTAATCATGCAGATTTTTGGAGGATAAAAAGTGAAATGGCACTCTTCATCTGATATTGATTAATTACATTTTTTAAACACCATATCTTGAATTTTGTGATCATTCACATGCATTACATTTTAGGGGTTCCAAATACTTAGCGCTTTAGAACCTTAAGGTTCTATATTGAACCTTTTATTCTAAGAGTGTAATTGTTACAGCAGACACAAAGCGAACAGAACATTTCAGGGTAACACTTTAGAATACGGTTCCTTCGTTAATGAATAACTAAACAAGAACCAATGAGTAACACAATATTAACAATCTAGTAACTATTATTAACTAACAAGAAACTCTGATTAACAAACTAGTAAGTAATAGCGGACAGATGAAAGTGGTAGTTCACTATTAACTATCAATAACTTCTATTTTTAATACTTTTTCTAGAGAACTACTGAAAAAGTTTATTAATAATCTAGTAACTACTATTAACTACTAAAAGAAACTCTTATTAACGAATTAGTAAGTAATAGCTCACAGATGAAAGTGTTACTGGATACTTCTGTGGGAATTACTAATAATTTGGATCTGTATTATAAAGTGAAGATCATTGGAACTAACTAGTAAAGACTCAAGTGTTACTACATGATCTAGTCATGATTTGTGCAACCGTTGTAACCTGTTGTATTATCACAAATAAATTGGATGTTGCACTTAAAATGCAATGGTTTACCTAAATAAATTATCACCTAATATGACAATTCATATTGTGTCTCTGTCATTTGCACTAAAAACATCCCTGTCTCATGTTAAGGTCCCTAACCCCTCACATAATGATGACACATTTCACTCGCACATTTATCAATTAGACATTATTAGTGTCATAAGGGAGTTCAATCCATTGTTTATGGCCTGACGAGCCACGCGTGAGTTTTAGTAATAGTAGTTTTTGACAATCAAGTGCCACCCCAAATAAAAGACTGGCACAAGCTGGCCCCCCCAGAAATAATGTCCTGGCTACGCCCCTGTGTACAGCTCTAGGATTTTAGTTTATGTAACCAATTACATCTCACTATTGTTTAGAGATTAAATTCTGATATTTTAGCTATTCAGTATGTAGTAATGTTTGTGTTCATGTTTCCTCTACAGAATACGGGATGTGTTTGGAGCGTCCAGTCATCAGTAGCAGACCCTGGCCTTACCATCCCTAAATGTGTGTCGCGCCACTGTGGCTTTCACACTGAGAGTTGGTGGCAGTGCTCTGAGGTTTACATGGGAAAATTATTATAATACTTCAAGCTTTAAACATACAACACATCACTTTTCAGAAATATAAAACAGTAGGTATACTAACAGATTCATGAATGCAGTATACCTGCAGAAAACTGATACCTTGTTCATTTTGACTTTTTTTTATTCCCGACAGAGATGAAACATCCCACACTCGTCTGAAAGAGATGGAGATATGCAGGATTCCAGTCACAAATCCTGAAAAGTTGAGAACACATATCATGTTTCACTTATAAATAGAGCAGTGTAGCACTATATTCAGGTTTTGAGAAGAAAATATCCAGATTTATATATGAAATATTGTGATTTGCTAAGGTTCACCATACATGAACCATCAATATATCAGACTCTAAATTACATAGAAAATCTGGAAAATGATAAATATATTCACTTTCCTTGAAATTTAATTTAGACTTGTATTTACTTACCCATGGATGTTGAAGCAAGCATTTAGTTTTCAATAGCTTCCAAAATACAAAAACTAGTCTTTTTCATCTTTAGATTAAACAAAAAGACAGATTATGTGTTACTTAAGCTATGAGATCGTCTGTTTTGTAACCTAACCTACATAAAGTGACAAAGCATCTGGGCCCTGTAAGGAAAGAGTGGGCAGAACTAATGAAAGGCAACTCCTCATAAATTTTCCAAAATTGCTTTTACAGAAAATATTTCTTAAAAGTCAGATAACACATTGTAAGGCAAAAATGGGCGAATACATTGTCAAGATCGGTGTTAAATGTGACGGCTTGTAAAAGCAAGCACTGCTTCATATTGAATTTCAAATGAAATGAAAACAAACGCACTAAAGCATTACAGTTTTCATGCACTTCTTTAATATATCAGTTTTCATATTCACAACAAATACATTAAGCTCTTTTTCCTTTCATATAATACAGTCTTAAATATTTTTACACAGAAATATTTTCTCAGAATTTCATCTATCAAAATGTCTTAACCGTTGTCATTTCTTAAGTTGAAACATTTGAAGTCATTTCATTGTTTTGTTTTGTTTTTTTATCTCCATGCCTCCTAGCAAACGGACATTACTTCCTTTGTACAGCTATTTACAGATGAAAAGAGTCTCCCAAACATTTGTATGATAGTTTTCACTTGAATGAACTTGCACTGGGGTGGGGGTTTAAAGTGCAGGCAAGGCAACATAAAGGAATGTGATATGGACGTTTTTGGTGAAGGCTTTAAAAAGCAAATAAAATATTTTTTGGGGGTAGTGAAAGACTGATGGTTTAAGAGGATACCTCACTGAACTGTAATCAAGTACGTCCCCAAGTATTCCAGAATAAAGAAGGATCAGTCCTTCTCAAGTCAGACTTCTTCAGTAACATTCCCATAGAAAATAAATACAGCACTCTTAAAATACACCTCTACTATCTCCATACGCAACCCATGATAAGTTTGCCAGCTTAATCGGAGAACAAGTCCATTCAAACGTCTTGTCAAGAAACTATACATGTGAAAACAGTGACGAATGCCACAAACAAAAGGATTCACGGAGCTCCTCTCTCCTTAATGGCAAGTTTAAGTGGCTGAAACAATTCACAGAGCCTCATCCTTACAAAAATAAAAAGAGACTCAAAATAAATAAATCAATCCATCTCAAAAGAAGCAAGAAGATGGAGCGCGTGTCCTCGCTTTTGCAACGGAGCACGAGTGGTGAACCAAGCGCAGAGCCTCAGTTATATGTGCAACATCAAGCATTTTGTGGAGCCGAAAGCAAAAGTTTCGTACAAGAAAAAAAAAAAGAGGTGGAGCCACTTTTTTCCAATACGAAGAGGCCGAAATAATGAAAAGCATTCCTAGGAGGGCACTTCCACCGTCCACAGTGTCTAGGCGAACTTCAGGGCTACACAGTGCTAGTGTCACTACAGCCCAAAGCTATGCTAGAGGGTTGACGCAGATGTCTTTGGACCAACGTGAAACGAAGAGCCGCCGCTTTGTCGCACTTTGCGAGAAGGAACAGAGGAAGCCAGTTTGAATCATAGGGTGAATAGATTTGGTCGAAGATCCAGGTTCTCTGTCAATGGCGAAGGTGGACACAGATGACTTTAGAAGGTTGGTTTAAGCTTTGGTTTTTAGTGTCCTATGGCCCTGCCTGCTTTTGAAATCAATTTTCATTCATTTTTGCAATCCGATAACCATGCTTTAACCTCTTCATATGACAAAATATAAGTCTTTAAAAAGGCAAAATTGCGTATCTGCATCAGTCATTTATACAAAGTGCACAGACACACTGCTTAATGTCCATTTCAGCAAATCACAGAATGGGTGAGAGAAAATAAATGTATATGTATATATATATATATATATATACACACATATATATATACACACATACATAAACAAACCTCTTCCAGAGTTTGAAACAACACCGAACAAAAAGTAATAAAATTAAAGCAATATAAATTAATGTAACTTTGCAGGCCTGCCTGTCTATAACACAAGAAAAACTATATGAAAAACAACTTAAAAAAACAAACAAACTATGATCTGTGAACAAACATTTTGGAATGAATCCAGAGGTGCAAGGTCCAAAGAGTCACATGACTTGTGGACAAATGAAAAAAAAAAATCAGTTAACCATTATGGGCTCAAAGGAATGGCTTCTAATAACAACAGTTAAGCATAAATTAGTAGTGAAAAGTACAGAAATACATCCGAAATACGCCCACATCTGAAACAAGGCTTCGTGTTTGCTTTATACAGTGGGTTTTTTCTACAAGAAACTTCAAATGTGATCTTTGACTTATTCAGAAACATGACGTCAGCTACTAGAATGTGGCGAAACAAAATAAAACTAAATCACATTCTCCAGAAGCACAGAAACAGCTTCGATTTTGCCCACCTCGGAAATGTCTGATGGAATTCGTGCCGAACCAAAAGAGTCTAAAAACGTCTACCCAGGCGTCTTAGCGTGGGGCATTCATGGGGATGCAAACTAAAAGATCCTAGAATTTGCCTTGACAAAAAATTAAAAGCAAAGAATATTTTAGAATATACTTATAAAAAAAGAGGTCTTTTCGATAGTTGCTTCATTTACCCCAGCTCACAAACTGCCTGTAACAAAAAATAATAATAATACTGGGTCTTGTTTATCTACAACGTACGACCCTGTAGAATTTTTTATTTATTATTAGCAACTCCAGCCACAAGCAACGTTACGCAACAAACTCGTTGCAAGAGAAAGAAACGTTTTTAAATATCATTCAAGATATCTCGTGATATCCAACACCTCTCCACAACGGCAACTTGACGTCCTTGCTCTTATGCCAATTTTTCCATCGTTCCACGCCACTAGTCCATAATATGGACCCTGTTTTCTGATTGGCCAATCCTGTGTGTTCTTCGCCTCCAGGGGCGGAGTGAAGGCGGGGCTTGTGCTCCAATATAATTCATCCCAACCCCATTCATCCTTCTTGGGGAAAAGATTTGTATCCCCCTTCACAATCTATGCCTTTTTTTTCTTCAGTGACCAGGCATCGGTGTCTTCACATGGTCGTTTTTTTGTTGTACGCTGCATTATCGAGTTGTCCTGTGTGATGTTTATGACATTTTTGTAAATTCAGCAGAGATCTTTTTTATTTTAAAGCAATTCCATTGAGGCTGTAGCTCTTCGGGTAAAGAGGAAGAAAAACAGCACATTCTTTGAAAACTAGTCCTTTTCTGTGTTATGGATGAACCCACCGTAGGAACACAAGACGTCGTAAAAACTGACAAGGGATGGAGTAGTAGGATTTGCAGCACTACTTAAACGCTGAGAATTCACCTAAAAGGGAATACAAACGACAGATTTTTTATCAGTTTTCATACTAATTAATGCAATAAAAGTCTAAAAGTGCAACAATGTTTGTCTATTTGTACTTGCCATAGCCACCAGCCTGAATGGGTGTCTTGGGGGAAGCGCAGGCGTACAGGCTGAAGTCTTCTGTCTGGAAACCAGCGCGGTTAAGGGACGGTTCAGAAGCGCTGCGGTGGATCTTGGGCAGAGAGCGTGCCAATAACTCAATGGAGGCCAGGATCTGCAATAAATAGATGATATATACATATAAGATAAAAAAATATATATTTAGTTATTTTATTAAATAACATATTATATTTAGTATTTTAATTATTTGGATCTGCAATAAATAGATGATATTTACTAGCGCTGTCAAACGATTAAAATATTTAATCGCGATTAATCGCATTAATGTCATAGTTAACTCGCGATTAATCGCACATTTTTATCAATTCTAAATGTCTCTTGATTTCTTTTTCTCACATTATTTTTTTCCCATTTTAATGCTCTAATCAACATGGAAAAGTAGATCGGCTTGCTTTGTGCAAATGTTTTTTATTCAAAACAACATTGTCATATACTGTCTGTGTTCAAATTCACACTAAAATTCTCACTTGGAGCAAATAATCTCTCACACAATGTAACACTGTCCATCAATAAAAGGGTGAAAGAAATACTGACGAGGTCCTGATATTGACGAGGGGGCGGAGAATTTGCGCAATAAAAAAATTGATGGCATTAAAATGGGTTTGCATTAAAACAGTTAACTTGACAGCGCTAATATTTTGACATAAGATTAATATATATATATATATATATATATATATATATATAATCAAGTATATTTAAGTATATTAAATATACTTATAATCAAGTATATTCAAGTATATTTAAATCTCAATAGAATATACCCATTTTCTCAGTGTACTGTTAATGGTATAAAGTTATGCCTGAACTAGCTGACTAACTAACTAACATTTCTTGTCCAATGGTCAACCCTTAGTTTCACAATTTCTTTAATATTGCCTCCTTCTCATGGCCATTCAACTATAAGTATTTGAATAAGATATTTTTCAACTTCCAGCCCTCGTTAACAATTATATCACTTATAAAGGATTATATACACACAATTGATAGTAGTAAATAAGATTGATGTGGTTTGGAATTGGTAAAATATACTTGGGGGGAGATCAGAATATCAATAACTTGAATAATTATGCACACACACTATTTATGTGTGTGTGTGTGAGCGTGTATACACATACACACACAACACTACATTGACAAATTACAAAAAATTCAAAATATACTAAATTCAAAGCTGCAAATATATTCTGTTAATGACACTCTGATGCCCTCTTATGGCAACATACTTCGACATGCCCTTGACAGACGTTACACAACATTACCTGAGGGAAAAGAGGTCTCTCCTCTCGCTTTTTCTTCAAACAATCTGCCATAAGTCTCTTCATGGCCTTTGGGCAATTACTGCGTACTTTACTCAGGTCAGGGGAAAGGTAACCTCGGCCAACCATAAAGATAATCTGATAGAAAAGATATGCTCATTACATTTTCCAATATTCAGATATTTGTAGCAATCCCTCAGAGTACAGACTTGATTTGTGTCATAGACATCCTACTAATAGTACATTACACATATAGTACATTAACATTAGAAATTGATGATAAGCCATAAGTACTAATTATGCATAATTATGTAACTATGCATGATTAGGTAAAAAAGTGCATTGATAAAAGGTTCACCTGGTCTCTGTTGTTGATGTTGGAATAAGGCAGAGCCCCTGACATGAGCTCATAGAGCACAATGCCGAACGCGTAGACATCCGACTGGAAACTGTATGGGTTTTTATCCTGCAGTCTGATCACCTCTGGAGCCTGAAGAAGACCAATGAGTCAGTCCAGATGCAAAAGAAATACTCTAGTGTAAGTGCCTTGACTCACCATCCACAAAATAGACCCAGATAGCTGCTCAAACTGGTGTGAACCACTCCAACGGGACTTCACCGTAGCCAGACCGAAATCACCAATCTTTACCGTTAGATCCTCATGCAAAAAGATATCTAGGGAGGTGGTGTTAAGGCTAATATAGAAGCGTATGCACACACACATAGTATTGGACATCACTGTAAAGTTGATATACAAAAATACAGGTCCCCTTTCCTAGGTACAGCAAATCAGTCTTTAATTACAAAGGATACTGTTACTCTTCAGATCTCTATGGATGATGGACTTGGCGTGCAGATAGCTGTGGATAAAAAAAAAATATCTATTTTAAAGTGTTAAGTTCATGGATTATAACTTGAACAATTTAGTATCATGATGGCAGTAGATTTCACACTTTCTACTGAAGCCAGAAGACTGAATGGAATTCTTGACTCTTAAACATTACACTGCTAATAGTGATCATCTGTGATTTCTCTGTAATTGATCCAGTGACTCACTCCATGCCCTGGGCCGTCTGGCGGGCAATGTCAATCAGCTTGATCATCTCAAACTTGGTCTCGATGATGTGCAGGTGATGGTAGAGACTCGAGCCTTCACACCACTGTGTAACTATAGCCAGCTGGGGTTTGGTGGTGTAGCCCATGAAGAGCAGGATATTCACATGGCGGGTTTTCCTGTGGGAAATAAAGAATTTTTCAATAAGCTTTGGTAGAACTATGTTTTGGCGGCTCTAGAGGTACTTTGATACCAAGTCCATACTTCAATTTTACCGGAAGTACCAGTTATACTGGTCAAATATTGTGTCAAAAGACGGCTCCTTTCAAACGCTCCAGTGCGTATTTGTGTTTTTTTTTGCCATGATACCGAAATTGGTACAGAACCGTGAAATTTTAGACAAATATTAGACAAAAAACACAAGACTAACATAGACAAGGTTTACAAATAATGATTGATTTTTTTTTAGTTATTGTTCAAATACTAATCTACAACTTAAACCTACACGTATAAAAACACATTCACGATTATGAAATGCACACCTTTTTTATAATATTCTCCTTTTTTGTTTCAAGTTTCATCGCTTAATGAATGATCGAAACTCTTAAATCAATAAAATCAATGGTCGGTGAAACGAAGTGCTTAACCCTCGTGTTGATAGGCAAATTAAATATCATATGAGATTTTATTTTATTATTTTATATTTAATTTAATTGTTGATTTTAATGAAATTATTTTATTAAAATTATTTTTTTTTTAAATTAACAATTGGGATAGTTTAAAAAACCCTTTTGATTATTTTCTTCCAATAAACATTAAATAAATAAAAATGTAAAAAATAATAATAAAAACTACATCAGTTGACCACTACCTGAAACCTACATTTCGGACAGATACAGTCCCTGTTTTGAAATAATGAGCATATTTAATCCTTATCTTACCTGAGGACACCCACTTCATTTTTAAAGGCCTGTAGCTGCTGTGGAGTGGGGGCTGTGACATTCAACATCTTTACCGCCACATCACCTGTGAGGAAGAGGAAGACACACATTTAGCCCTTTCTGTGCATTCCTTATTAATCTGAAGTCCAAATGCTGTTAACATTCTCACCCACCGTGCCACTTCCCCTTGTAGACTGTTCCAAAGGAGCCAGATCCTATCCGCTGACCCAGGGTGATCTGACCTTCTGGGATCTCCCAATCATCGCTCGAGTCCCGTCGACCTAGAGTTTTCTACAGAGCAAAATATTAGACAAAATAGATTAAAATGACCTTAGACCTGGACTATATATGCCAAGTGAGGTAAAAAGAAAAAAATTCTTTACCATTTTATTGCGGTCCTCAGATGAAGACGATGGCTTCCGCTCCCTCGGCTGGCACGGCGATTTCGACACCTTCACATTCGGCAGGGAACCAGGCAGGGAGGCAGGAGGTGTGGCCGACAGGCCTGTTGTGGAGCCTGGCATTGCAAGAGGTCGAGAAACATCAAAGTTACTTCAACAGGTTTTATGGGAGCCAGAGAAGAGAGAAACAGAATAAGAGGGGAAGAAGACAGAAGGAAAGGAATAAAATCTTGTGTGGTTACAAGGGGGAGAGAAAGAGAGGAAAGGGGCACGTCACAGCCCATGCAGTGTGAAACGGGGCTGTGGGTGATGGATGCCTCAAATATAAGTAATAACTAGCAAATCCTGAGCCGCATCCCGTCTCTTTCCGAACAGCTAAAATCTAGTGTCCCAAAAAATATCTCTCACAGATATGTACACTGAAGTATTGCAAGTAGGGATGCACTGATATAATTTGTCAAATACCTTTGTTGTTATTATTAGCTAAATCTAGTAAAAAAAAAAACATTTAAATAAATAATTTGTTAATTTAAATAAAACGTAAATGTTACATTAATTTTTTTTCCACTGGCCAATACAATAAGCAGAAAATAAGTTCAAATATATATTAAATGCTAAATAAAAGAAAAAGATATTCAAAAAGATTATAATTTATAATATGAAATAAACATTTTTAGATTTGCTAAAAATAACATTTAACAGTGTAATTATTTATTTATTTATTTTTTTTTTTTGGCCAAGGCGATCTAAATTTAGAAATGTGTAGGGCTGTGAAATGATTAATTGCATCTAAAACTTTATATTACTTTACATATATATTTATTATATACTATACTTCATATATTTATACAAAATTAAATTATACATAAATATAAATATTTGATATATTAATAACACTTTTCTTAAATATATACAAGCATATGTGTGTATTTATATATACAAAATAATTCTACACAAATATATTATGTAAACAAACTTTTATTTTGGATGCGATTAATCGTGATTAATCCTTTCACAGCCCTAGGATAGGGCCAAAAAGATACCGAAAGATAGGGACCTGTGCATCTAAAATGTCTAAATTTGACTTACTAAGAGAGTTTGTAGTGTTGTTGAGTTAAGGAAAAGTGAGTGAAGTTCAAAGCTCAGTTAAAGCGTGCGTGTCAGAGAAGTGTCAGAGAAAGTGAGAATTCAAAGGAGGAGTGAAATACATCAACAAAACACACAAGTGGAAGACACAGACAGACAGACAAGCAAAGGACGAGACAAGGTGTGGGACACAGCCACGCACAAAGGCCTATCTACCTCTGAACACTGGCTCAGGCTCAAAATCAAAGACAATTTCATTGGGGTGGGAGGACAGAAGGGGGCTTGAGGTCCGTGTTCGGTTCTTCCTCAAGCAGCGGGCTGGGTGTTGCGAGGGGGCTGCAGGGGGGAGAGAGACAGACACGGGATCACTGGCCCCTGAAGATCAGGTGCACTTCCTGTCACCCACTACCCACAATCCTGTGTCTACTCTCAGATCTCATTTAGAGATGATCAAGTGAATTACAGAGCCAGTTTTTTATTTATTACTCTATGTCCATAAACAGGTTTTTCACTCAGAAACGATCAAAATTAATCGCCTTCTATCATTCCAAACGTGTTTGGTTTTCTTTTATGCTTTTTAATTTAAATTTGGTTGATGGAAAAGCGAAGCTTGAACATTCTTCTAAACACATTTTATGTTCCACAGAAAAAAGAAAGTCGCACGGGTTTGGAACAACATGAAGGTGAGTAAATGATGACCGGATGTTTACTTATAATGTTCTGGGACATGTTTTGAAACAGAAAGGACAGGGGGCAGGTTTTGAGAGCACTGATTAGAAATTAGTACTTTACAGCAAGCCGCTATTCATAAAGAAAAGGGCAGAAGCAATTCACAAAGCGGGCAGAGGAGAGTTTGGCCTGTTTGTCAGCTTTACTAGCAGGCAGGGTGAAATGGAACAGCTGTCCCAAACTTCTAAGGCCAATGACACAAAGATAGCACAAAGACATGGGATGACAGAAAACCATTTGAATTCAGTGCGTCTTAAGTGTTTGTTTTCTGTTTCATGCAGTCCTTACCTCCATCTGACCTCGGTAAGCCTTGATCACGGATCAAATCCTGTACAGGAATAACACCGATTAGCAGGGACTAGGGGAGTCTGGGCCAATTGTAACTTTTGACACAAATGTACCTTGTTAATTTGTTGGTGGAATGAGAACCATTTATATTAACAGAGACTTATATAAACAGGTGATGCAGTGCTTGAGAGAGATCTTCAGACACTTAATATAGATTCATTTATTTTTAAAATAATATTAATTTAATTTAAAGAAATAATATAATGCATCTAAAATAAAAAGCACACATCAAATATTATCAATGGTAATATTTATTAATAATACTAAATAGTTAACTTTTATATTATACTCTTTTTTTAGATTCAGGAACTGGGACCTACATTATAGTTATTTAAAATACATATTAGACATGGTCTAAAATATATTTATCAGCTGTTCCAGTTCTCACATCAATGTTGACCGGCTCGATGGTGTTGATATGGACATTAGGGGCCGAGGAAGAGCGATCCCTCTGGCCAAACTGGTTGCGGTGGTCCTCCTCTCCAGGTCTGAAGGATTGTGGGATAGGGATGGATTTGGAAGGGGATACAGAAGGATGGCAAAGAGACCTGGAGAAAAAAAAGACAGGATTGCATTATGAAATTTTGCTTAGTGCATGATTAAAATCACTGTTAAATTCACTAACGCACTATACTTAAGGTGACCCTCACAATTTGTCAACTAAAAGAGACACAGCAGTATCTACACTGATCTGCAAAATATTTATATCTCTACCAAATTCAAATAAATGCTCTTTTTAAAAATTTTATATTCATCCCGAAAAAAAAAAAAAAAAAAATGTCTCCGTTTCCACACAATATTAAAATTTCCTAGAGTATTGGCTGCTGAAAATTCAATTTTGCCATTACGGGACTAAATTACATTTTAAAGTATAGAAAACAGAAAAAAAGCTATTTTAAATTGTAATAATATTTAACAATATTATTGTTCTTTTTATCAGAATAAATGCAGCCTTGGTGAGCGTGAGGCGTCTTTCAAAAACATATGTAAAAATCTCTCACACACATATACATACACACACACACCCACAAAAGTGGGCTAAATTCTTACCCAGTGGACTCGGATGGAGGGAGGGAGGGGCACATCTCTGAAACGGGTGTCGTGCCCTCTGATGACATCTCCTCCTGGGTAATGGGATGGTGCACTAGAAATTTTGATGCCAGCAGTAAACTGAACAAAAACATAAATAATAAGAACAACAGTACAAATATAGTATGCATAGTTAATTACCCACAGCACAAAACCATATAGGAAGCAAATTATTCCAAATATAGTGAATATAAATATAGGAGAAACAAACAAAAACATTGTTTTAATATTTAATTAAAATATTAAACACATGCTTTATTTCACTGTGTATTATGTGTGGAGCAAATGTCACCCTCTAACAGATAAAGCAGAAGTGAAAGAATTTCCCATGAGCACTCACTCCAGCTGATCGTAGTTGACACACATGAGCGGGACCTCTGTGCTGCAGCGCTGGTGGAACTTGTAGCCGCACGTCTGGCAGCGGAAGCCCTGAAACAGCAGCTTCCGGCAGAAGTCACAGAAGGCCAGCGTGAAGAAGGTCTTTCGCACCTGTTTTAAAGCACCCAAATGACCCTCGGAGTTATTGCGAAGCTTCTGGATATTTCTAAAGCACAATCTCACTACAGTCAAACTCTTTAAAAAGTCCCTGTAAAGGCAACTCTACAAAAAAAAAATTCTAAATCAATTATAAATGCTAGAAATGTATTGCTAAAACATATTACAAAGACCAAAGACCCTTTAGGTCTAACTCCACAGAATATGTATTAGGGCCCCTTTAAGCCACAGCTTGCGGTCAGTTTCATCATACTCACAAAATTATGGGTCGTCAGAGGCACATTCTCTAAAACCTCAACATGGAGCTCCTCCCCCGTCAACCAGGAAATGTCTGTGTCCCAGCCAATAGGCTTCTTCTCCCTAATGTGGGCGGGACAGACATTAAATGTGAAGTAAAGCTGGCAGTGTGACATAACCTTGGTTTTTGCACTAGTGAAGGTTAGAAGAGTTATTACCCATCCTGAACCCTGTAGACCGCACAGCATTCTGGGATCAGGCCTCGCATCATCAGAGCCTTCTTTAAAGAGTCTCTCAGAGTCATCCCACAACGAGCTGGAACCTGAAACGCACACATAAACCACTTGCTCAAGTAACTTTTATCTCTTTGCAGTGAGACTGTGGCTACGTCTGGGCACGTTTGATTTCTTGGCTCCAACTCGTACAGCCGCTTCTCTTCGCTAAACCAAAAGAGACAAGCTGAGCAGATAATCAAAATAAAGGGGGTCACCTATATTCGCTAATTTCCCATGGACTCCCGCCGCTCTACAATCTAGTTGGAGTGGAAATTCCTTTCAAAAACCTCTTTTTAAAGCCCTGCCTAAAACCTTACTGTGAAGAATTGTCCACATCTGTACATGACAGAGCTTCTCAAATCCAGCTGTGGGCAAAACATTACAGTCAAAGCCAGTATTATATTAGTTACATACTATTACAGCATTTCTATAGTTAAGTTTGCAGTCTATTTTTGGTAAATGGTACTAAGCATTCAGCAACTCACCACTGTCCTCTGTTTGTTGGGCAGGAAAACCCTCACGATGGGTTTCTGGGGCGAGCGGGGATTCCCTCGTGATGCGTCAGTGGGGGTCTGCAGGACAGCCAATGTGTTTGGGGTGATGGGGGCACTCTGGGCGCCCGGTCCCTTCACATCCAGCAGGGTTAGTGTCGGCGAGGAGCAGAACTCTGTTCCGTTTCCAATAGCCTCCAAAAGCTGCTGTTCCCGCTGCTGTAATGCATCCAGCTTACTGGTGTACTCTTCATAGGCCTGCAGGAAATATTTCATTAAGACTTTATGAATTTTACACATAAATGCTGATGTTTTGAGGGAAAATTTTACTGCTTCAAATATTTCCATCAGTTATTTTCCTCGTTTTCTATTCATTCAGTAGTTTTAAACTGAGAAATTATTTGCCCAAAGCAGCAACTTAACTATCATAGAGTGACAATGATTTATGTAGGCAACAACTGTTGTTTCACAGAAACAGAGTTTTCCACTAGCATGTTGCTAAGCTAACGACTATACTCTAATAATCATAAAAAGGAAATATTGGGAAAACGTAATTTTTATTTAACGCTTGAATCATTTAAAATGATTTCTCTCATATTGTCCACATACTTTCATACACCTTTGATGCCTTAAATTTAAGCTGCTCACTAGAGTTTGTTGTAACTGTAGATGATATCAATTCAAGTCACTTCCTTTTCTTTATAACATTTACTTTCTTGGAACAGTATAACACTTTTCACACCCATGACGGCAACTCTTTGTCGGGCCAACTCACCTCCAGGTATATAGATGGTGGATTGTGTTCTCCTCCAAACTTATCTAAAAGGGCTTCTAGGTGCTCCTGGGTTAACTTAATCATCTGTTTGATGTTCCATATCTGCAAAGAAAATGAGAGTTAGCCAACCAAAATTTCCCAGCTTCCTTTTTATGAGAAGGTTCCACTGATTGGAAAGTGTTTGAGCAGATATATTTTGAACTTAACCATAGATGAATGAGGACCTCATGACTGCGCTCAATCGATTTAACACAGAATCACTTGCTTGTCTCCACTAAGCTGTAAAAACTGACACTGGACGGCTGTCTCAGGCCCTGCCCACAGTAAATATGCAATATTAATTAAGTCTGATGTGTGAAGAAAATTAAATACTGACAGTGAGCTCTAGCAAAGAAACAGCTTCAAAATTCATCAACTTGCTTCAACTTTATGCAATTTATAGATTTATTTATAGAGACAAATTTATGCAATTTATAGATTTATTTGTCCAAAAACCGTGTACACTGCACTGCACATGGCACTATCAAAAGGCCCGTTCACGCAAAGAACAATAGCTATATTAGCGTCCATGCCAACGCACAATATCAGTTTATGATAAGCACGTGCTACAGTGTTTGTCAGCTGCTTTAAATGCCCCAGCTCTTTAAAGTAGGATTGATTTTGCTTTGCTGCCAATGTTTTTATAGTTCATCAGCTAGAAAAAGAAAAAAAAACATTTCTGTAAGTGATTGGAACAATATTGTTTCTCTGTGGTGTTATCATTGTATCTGTGGTGTGGACTACTTTTCTTTTACATTTAGAAAGAAAAACTAGGCCAAGGACTATATCTTTATCGTTATCATCCTTGGTGTGAACAGGCCTTTACTCCATTTGTTTGAGCATCACAAACACCCTGACAAAACAATACTGGCTCAACCAATGGTGTACATTTGGGGCCGAGGCTACCCTTGTGTCCAACCAATGGAAGCACGGGAGATCTTCAGGTAACCTTTTTTTTTTCATCTTTTTTTGTAATTTTTATTCATGTCCCTAAACTCATAAGATCTGATACTGTAAATGTACGATTTATGCAAACTCTTCTGAGATTCACAATCCTAAAGTCAATATTTTTAAACATCCGAGACATTTGTCAGGAGGTGAGTAAACTACAATTTTTAGTTATTGAGGATTTAATACATTTAATTATAGCACAATTTTAAAACAATTGGTGTGCCAGAAGTCATGGTTAGCTATGTTTCCAACGTCCAGATATTTTTATGCAAATTTTAGGATATTGCAGAAAAAAAAAATGGAATGGACGGATTTCTGGATGGAAACACCAAGACATGCATAAACTGTACACAAAAAATGTATCCACTAAATTGAGGCGGACCATTTTTACATCCAATGTTAAGACATGCTCTTAAACTATGATTATAGCCTATTTTGCAATGGGTTGCAAGCATTTTCTCAAGGAAACATCCAAGCAATGTACTTGTTCTAAAAAGCCAATAAACAATTTTCAATTTTGCCAAGCAATACAAGCGGCATCATAAAATACTCCAAGTTTGTTGGAAAATGTCCCAGCCAAGTGAACACAATCTGACAGTGCTACAAAGCTTTACAAGTAAACTTTATTATGATCACCATTTTGAGAAGCAATTTTCCAGCAGACTGTCAAGAAACTTGGAATGCCTCAACGCCCCCGTGAAATAGCACATTTAAGTGCATCTAACTTTAGTTCTGATTAAAAATCCTGCATTCCGAGAGTCAAGCTGCCACTTGATTCCCAATCAACGGTGCAGATAAACTGGCTCTACTAGTCAAATTAGTGCAAGAAATAGCTAAAAGGCACCCGTGATGAGGGACTTTCTCAGCAGTCTAGCCAGTATCAACTCCTGGAAGTCAAAGATTGGTAAGCATTTCTTAAACAGACATTTACAAGCCTTTCTTAAAGCAAACCCCAAGTGGTGATTTAGGCCCTAGTCTGTTTGCAACTTGATGCAACATAACCAAGACAGTTTACAATAGCTCAATACATGAAATACTTGCAGGCATCCTCCACAAAGGAAATGTTCACTCAAAAATGAAAATTCTATTAATATTAAAAAACATCCTCAGTCATTTCATTTCAAACATGTATTAATTTCTTTCTTCTGTAGAACACAGAAGCAGAATTTTTGAAGACAGCACATATAATTTCATAGCAAGGAACCAGACCTTTCAAATTGACAAACGCCATATTATATTTCAAGGCTTCTAAAGCCATATGATAGAAATGACTGAAAATTAAATTGTTATTCATTGAAATTATGTATTTGAATGATTCATTAATGAATGAAATTCAATTTGGTCCAGTTGTGACAGTTAAGCCCATTGGAGGTGAATTATTCCTTCAACATTAGAGTCAGAAATGTAAACACCAGCTGACAACAAATACCGTATGTATCCAAAACATTCAAGATTCTAGTTCAATGTATAAATTGAAGAAACTGCCACTGCATAACCCATCTAAGTAATGTTTATTGGGAAGATCAGATGTACGGTATACCCTTCGTGGTTATGGCCCTGACCATAAAACTGATAACTAGGTTTATGGACTCTTCAATCACACGAAATCTTGCTCCACTCTTTAACGTAAGAGCAAATTCAGTTCTAAAAAGTATGTTTTTAAAAAAAGGAAAGAAAAATGGATACTACAGTAAATTAAATAGTTATTATTACCAAAAACAGCAAGACAAGTCCAGTGTATAATCAGACAGTATTACCCTGTTACAGCAGCCAGCAGTAAAATTAATCTAATTACCACTAAGCACTCATATAATGATGACTTACACAAGCTGCTCTTTAATCCAGCTAGTCTTCCAGCAAAATAGGGAAGCTGTTTCCTGAATAAACAAATTTGTGACCTGTTCCATGACGGTGTAAACTTTTTTTTTTTTTTACTTTCCAAATTAAACAGAATGAATGGATGCCTGCTGGAAAATCCACCAGGGAACTGACACACGGTAGATGGTTTCTAGATAGCTAGAGAAAACACAAACCAGCTGAAATGTTGCCCCAAAAAAGAAACCACTAAGTCGAACTGTTTTTGGTACATTGCAGTTGGTTTCTAGCTTGTGGACAGCCAACAAATCAACAACCAGCTGGTAATACCAGCTTATGGTGGTTTCTGGAACATTATACATGGTCAAACTAGCTAATAACCAGCATGTTCCTGAACACAGCTACTAACTTAAGCTGGATGTTCCAGCAAGAAGCAGAATGTACCCAGTAATACCCAGTGTGTACATCTAACAGCAAAGGCCCCTTATAACAGCATAGATGATTTGTGCAGACATACAGTTGACAGCGTAGAATATATAAGCATAATGCAATACATTTACACGGGGTAAAAAAAATGATTATGGAACGTTCGCAGGGCTCCATGCACGAGCACAATGACATCACTGCAGATTTAAATGTAAATGTAAATGCATTCGAACGCAGATAGTGGCACAGCGGAGATAAAACAAACAATGCACGCGAGCAGTTAATACATTCCCAGTTGCATCTGTAGTTTCCCATGAATACGATGCATCGCAAGGTGAGAGAGACGAAGCATGCATTGCAGCGGGGTCTGGTGGGGAAATAAAGCCAATGAAACACGAACAGGCCTTCTGATAAACATTGGCTCAGAGAACTGCAATGAGAGAATTATAAATGGCGTCATTCGGAAATGCACCTTGCGAAAATGCATAAGCGCACGACATAAGATTTGGTCGACTTAGATATTGGTGCACCATCTCTCTCCCCTGCAATGCATTGCATCCCCCCACGATCCGTATTACAGCCGGTGTTTCCTGAACATCTCCATCCAGCCCAGCTACGCTCTACAGCCGAGCTCTCCTTCAACCCTGACTCCCCCATTGTACCTCCTCGGGAATGTCCTGTTGACATTCGGGGATCGCCGCTCCTCCGGGACAGGCAGATTCGAGCCCCGCGCCCAGCTCGTCTAGTCCCGGGTCCCGCTCCGGATCGCGGTTCATGCTGTCTCCGTTGAAGACGGGCGGTGGGGACTCGGCGCTGCTCAACGCCGCCATTTTAAACCACGAGAAACTGAGTGGAAAATAGAGGAAAGAAACAGAGAACGAGACAGGAGGGGGAGACAGATTCACCAAATGTAAACCCGTGGAGGGGTAAATGGGGATACTGGACGCCGGCCAGTGCACTAATATTAAAGTGTAGATTCTAAAACGAACAAGTCACAATTATGTTTCTGCCATGTCTTTCATTATGCTTGAATTACCCTATATTATATTAGTTTATCTGGTTGGTAGACCATTTCAAGGCAGTCGTTTAATCTAGAAACAGATTTTTATCCAAAAAGCTCTGCATATAACTTTACTATGAATATGAAGACTGAACAGAGTGACTTTAGTATGAACTTCTGTAGACTTCTAAAATATGAAGCCTACATAAACAACATAAAGCCTATTGTTCAGTCTTCTACACTTTCATAGTAAGTAACATATATTTTAGAATATAAACATAAGAATATGTTTCAAGATGAACATGAAATGTTCTTCTCTTCATTCTTATATCTTTTTAAAGAAGATACAAGTATCCAAAATGATACAACAGGCTATTGAGTAATGTGTATTTGTATTTCTCAATCATTGTATTGCATTACATTATCTGATCTTATAAAACTAAGCATTTAAATACAATCTTTACTAAGACATACTACTGGAAGATAGAGAGTAACAACTGATATTTATAGTAGTTTGTAGTTTGCTATACTGTTGTACAAATCTAATTGATGTACATTTTTTGATTTGATTAAAAAAAATTGATATGAACACAACAAATAACATTAGCTGCATGAAATAGCATATTTTATATTTATAAACTGAGGTTTTCTCCTTGAGTGTAAGCTCCATATTCTCACCATATCATGGTTTATAAAAGTCTGATGTGTCAAATGATGCAAAACAATGCTGTGATGCATATATTTAAACTTTTAGACAATATAAAAGAAATAAAACTGGTCAGTTTCAAAAATTAGATTTTTTTCTGAGTAAAGTAATCAATTATGTAATTTTTTTACAAAGTAGTAAGTACCCATTACTTACAACTTTGTAAAAATAAATTACATAATTGATTATCTAACCAAAAACATTTTCTCACTGTTATTTGTGATACATCGTAGTATTTGAGTAGCATTACTGTTTTGTTTTTTGTTTGTGCAGTATCATCTTTTTGTGTACATCCACAACTGTCTATTGTGTATGCTAATGTAAAGTGTCCTTGAGCTTTATAAAGCCTCGATATAAATGAAACTTAGTACGTTTGACAGAATAAACCAAAAAATAGGAACTTGATCTGCTACACAAGAATATTTTAGTGATTAAGAAATGATCCTCTATAGAACAGGATAGAGGATAGATCCTCTAGTGCCTGTGATTCTTGGAGGAAGATTTTTTTTTTTTTTTAAGATGCAGTTTTATCATCTATATCATATAATATAGTTTGGAATTATGTCCGAATATGGGTTCACACATTCCACAATCAATGTTGTTGCGACATAAATATGTAGCAATATGTCTAACATGCTCCTGCTAAATTTCTATTATGGGTTAATCACAATATATGGTTTATTGATTTGTGGGGATAAATGTAACACTAATATAAATTATTTTATCTATGTAGTCTAGGAATGGGGCGTTTTTCCTCTTTATAACAGTCAGAATTGTTGTCTTTTCATGATATGCAATGGCATTTCAACCATGCACCAAGAAAAAAAAAATAATGATAGTTTATTATCCCTTTCAGAATTTTCTAATTCTTTTCTTTCAGTGTAGTTTTAGAAAGACAAACCTAAATGTGTTGGTTTGGTAATCTGAGGATGTTCCATTATGGAAAACTGGCAACACTCTGCAGAAATGCATAGTCAAAACCATGTCAATTTAAAAAAATGAGGCTAAATGAATGTGCAAAATTTACCAAAAAATCATATTTAATTTCCATTACAGATGTCATGTTTCAGATTTTTTTCCCACCACAATCTCTGCAAATATAATGTTGCCATTGTTATAAACAATGTCCAATTGTCCGGTATTTAGCTCAGTTTCTTCATTAGATTCTCAAGTGTCCGTTCATAAATAGCTGAAATGTGTTGGTCTACTTCTTCTTTGTGGCTCTCTTCCCTTCTCCCTTCTTAGGTTTTCCTTTCCCCCGCAGTTTCCTCAAGCGTCTCATTTCCTCCTTGAAATCCTGGTGCTCATCCCTAAAACAATACCAGAAAAATGTCATCAACAAAAACAGAAGTATTTGACGATAAAATGTTGTTCATATGTGCACTATAATATTATACCAGAGCCTACCTGTAAAGTCCCAAATATCTGAGCTTCTGGGTCATTGAATAGTAAATCTTGTGCGGGGGGTACCAGTCATACACTTCTTTTCTCTGGGCTGGAGGGGGTTCTTTAAAAAACCCAACCACTTTCATAGACTTGGAATCTGTGTGACGGGACACATCTCCAAATATTCGGGCACTCAGACGGGCCATGCGCAGGGCATAGCTAGAAAGACCAGCCATCTTCACCTAACAGAACACACAGATAAATGCATTAGTTAAATGACTCGTGCATACATTAATGGAGTAGATAGATAGATAGATAGATAGATAGATAGATAGATAGATAGATAGATAGATAGATAGATAGATAGATAGATAGATAGATAGATAGATAGATAGATAGATAGATAGATAGATTTCATCCAATATGTTTAAATTAATAAGTGCATTTTATTAAAGAGGTTGCAGTTGTTTTGTAGACACCTGGCAGATAATTGATTCAAATATTGTTTGCTTACCTTTTATTAAAATCCCGAACGAAGCAGGTGAGGTCCAAAAATATAGACTTTATTGTAACGGCATGTGGACATTGGATACTGAACAATACAGACAATTCAATAACTAGTTTAAATACTCGTTTATGGTTAGTAGACAGTTCAACCTTCATACGCTCATACACACATTGGGGAACATGAGAAAAGAGCATGCGCGCAGCAGGTCAAGCACTTCCGGTCTTAGTTCCTTAAAAACAGTAAAATGTGACATGTCAGTCAATATGTGAAGTGACATTTATTTTACTCACTTCTAATTTCCCTGGGTTTAATATTATAAATGCTAATGAGAAGATCTTTCTGTTATAATAAGACCAGATTTTAATTTACAGATTTATTTCTTTATTTGTAAAAACTACGGCTTAAAGGACCTGGCCGTTGATGATACTTCATTACAAAATAAATGAGATTTCGTGTATTCACTCAGTGATTCATGACAGTCTGTGTTCGTGACTAAATCTTAACACAACTAAATATTACGTTTAATAGAATCAAAATATATTTTTAGCGGTTTGTTTGTTCGTTTTGTTTTGGCATTCTCTTTACTGTCTCGTACGTCACAGGAAGTCGTACTACACCGTAATCATTCCGTATGCGAACATTTGATCTTGATGGGATAAAAGTTCTGTCTCTGTAACGGCTTACATATTTACACAGTTTGTGGTTATGTTCACATATGTTATGATTATGTGATAATCGTTCAATGATTTAAAATAACCTTTCTTCATATTTATTTTTAAATTTAACACGAAGGTAACTTAAAATGTGCATTAAACGCGTTAACAAGTTGTTAACAACAATGTGCAGTATTGAGCACGAGGTTATTGGACAATTAAATAAAAAATAATATTTTATTTTAAATATATCTAAAATAATTTAAAACCACTATTATTTAACCAGTCAATGCTTGTGTGACGCACACTAGAGTTGCTGTGATATTTTTGTTCACTAGATGGCGATATATTAAAGACATTAAAAAAGAAAGAAGCGCTGAAGCCGAGATACATTATAGCCTACATACATAGGCTAAATAAATAAATAAATTGATTGACAGCTCTCTGGATTAGCATGACAATCACGTTTTTTCTTTTCCTTCCAATGGATGTATCTATTAACACAATTCTGGGGACTAAAAAGGAACAAGATAAAACATCCTCAAATAACACAAGGCAAACAACCTTGTGTATCGGCTGCATTTTTTAGATTACATTGTTCAGTTTTCAGTGTTAGCTGCAAATAAGTTCCAAACAAACTTTGCCTCCATTAAAATGTAATTAAAATTTAGCTGTCAAACTGTCATTCATACTGCTCCAGAGAAAATTATAGTCCGACAGAATTCAATAAAGAAAAGACATCTTTGAATACAAAATAGTCAATCCAATGCAAGTCAATATTATGCAGTTTCACACCCATTTAGCAAATTATGTCACATTCAATATCTGACAATAGCTATCGCCCAGAACATGGCATAAAGATCCACTTAAGTAGTTTCCTTCAGTTCTTTTCACTTCTAGATTAGGACAAAATTAATATTGAAGTTGTTCACTCAACTTCTGACTTTTAAATGCAAAACATGTTTTAAATGCAAAACAAGTTTTTGTTTCAAATACATATATGTGTTTGTCATATTGTAATGCAAATAATATTCTCTTTTTTTCACTTTATTGCATGTAGTTTTAGTAAGAAAACTTTACAAATAAGATCCCAAACAAGGTGGTTTCTTCTATTTTTTTTTTTTTTTTTTTTTTTTTTGGTCCCGCACATCCTGATATCTATAATTACAGGTATGTATATATATATATATATATATATATATATATATATATATATATATATATATATATATATATATATATATATATATATATATATATATATACTGTATATCACCTGTGGAATGCATAGGACCAGAACATGTTTGTCCGAATGCAATGATATGATGTCTAAATTTGTCCACGTATTTTTATAACTCCGCAAGTCATTTTATAACTCATGACAAAGACACTGACAGGTTATGATGTTATGGTTTATGTCAAGGTGTCATAAACATGCATAAACCCTACTTCATATTCAAGCCATATGTCATGTCATGGTTATGAAGGTGCCATGTCAGTCTTATGCACACCCCTTCAAGTAAAGTGTTACCCTTTGTTCAAAACATTGTTAGTTCAACAGATACAACATTTGATAATTTATTAGTAAATATTGAGATTAGCATTAACTAAAATTAAGAAATGCTTTAGAACTTTTTTCATTGCTAGGTCATGTTAATGATAAGAGAGAACAAATTGAACCTGTGTTACCAGAAAACATATTATCCAATAAATTGCATATCAAAGGTGAACAGTGTATCTAAAACATTTAAGCCTATTAAATAAGTGGACTCCTAACTGTTTATTTTCCATTAAAACTGCATCTTTACTAACGTCTAGCCTCATCGATCTCGTTTACATACACCTACACAAAAAACACAAGAGTCCCAAGATTATCTGAAATGTGTGGCAGTGTGGGCAACCCAATAAAACAGAAAATGTCTGTACAAGGGCCTCTCAGACTGTGCTCACACAGATGCCACCACTCTCATTCATTATTCAGCAATATACCTGACTGCTGTTGGTTCTGGACAGTGCATAGTGGTTTCAAATAACAAACCTTTATGAAAGGCTTTTGGTCTGGTGTAGTATCAATTTATAGCTCTGTTGATGCAGAATGACAAAATGAAAGATTCTGGAACCTTTGATTATTTATTCATGAAAGACACTAGTTTACTTCAGTAAGTGTAAATCTAAGAGAGAATGCCAGCAAAGCAACTCCAGTTACAGTTCCGACACGGAACCGAGAGCATAGCGACTCCTTTAAGAAGCCGCTTTAATAAACAATGAACATCTCATATTGACAGCATGACATCACCGCTGTTTTTTCCCAGACAGAGGCAACATGCACGGAGGATGTTGGTACCATATTGTCCGAGGAGGAGGATGCACAATCCGCCAAATGGTCTGAAATCGATAGACTCGTTTAAACGCGAAGCTTTTGAGATGCGGCGTCGTTGAACGGTTTGATATTTCCTGCGCAGAGCATTTATAAACGCGTGTCGCTGTTGAACAGGATTATTTGGCAGTGAATATCAGCATATAGCGTGTTATACAGTCACTGCTAACGCAAAATGGTCTGGCGATGCATTATTGGAGTGGAGTGAACCCGTTTTGTCGGTTTTAATTGAGGTGAGTGCTGAATTTAATTTACTTGATCAGTCTTATAAACGGGGCCCGTGCAATGGATGCAATAGGAGCATGTATTCTTACATTCCTTTGCATGAATGATCTGCTATTGTGATCACAATATAAATTCGATTTAAATAACGCTTAATTAATTGAATTAATGTCGAGTCATCTTAATGGGCTACATTTCTCTTTAACAGTCAGCAATGTCATAAATGTTTTTTTTAATGCATCCTATATATTCCAGAGAGAATGTATGAGAAAATAAACCTGACTGCCGCGCTACGTATATTTCTATGAAATAGATATGTAACATAAACCGGAAAGCAAAAATCTATAGTCTCTCAGCGCCAACCTAAATGGGATGGGAAGGGTTGGGAACTGAAATCCATTTCTGTTCTTTTAACGGTCCTACAACAATTACCGTCATTAAAATTAAAATAATTACGTCGTTAATTGGGCTATTCTTCCGCATATGCGAACGGAACTAAAATACTCTTGACACAGTTTCCCGCATTAGCAAATATTCGCTGAATTTACCGATTTTTCGACTAGTAGCCTACAGTCCGAGATTTATTCTTAAGAGCTAGTTATTTTTAGTGAATTAACGTAGTCCAACTCCCGAACTAATAACTCTTTATGAGCTTGTTCTTTTTGTGAATTGACAACATAGAGCATGCCGTGAATATTCTAATTCGATTCCCGAACGAATGACTCGGTTCTTTTTGAATGATTCAAAAGCACTTGGTCATCATTGGTTGAATGCATTTTTAGAGCAACGCAGGTCTCTAGGAACGAATTTTGTCATTTGACCACCAGCACAGTTAACGAATCGACAATTAGCTATGCGAGACGAAAACAACTAGGCCCCTACGTTGTTAGGCTGTATTTGTGATATAAATTTATAATGACGACTAATAGCTGATATCCTGGAAGTTTCATCATTTTTAGATGCTTGCTACAGAAAGCGCGTAACTGTTGCAGTGGTTACCGCAATATATCTAGCGCCTGTTTGGCCACAAATAAAATCCCGCGCTCTGACAAATTTATAATCTAACTTTTTAAAAACACAATTGGCTTTAAGGACAGCTGCACTACTTCCTGAACTTTAGCCAGCTCCTGGTTTCCTGTCTGCCATCATTGACCAAACTCGATTAATTCAGGTGTGTCTGATTATTGTTGCCGTGACTACTGAGGTCAGACACACCTGAATTAATCAGTATGTCCAATAATGGCAGACAGGAAACAAGGAGCTGGCTTCAGGAAGTAGCCTAGTGAAGATGTGCATAAAGCCAATTGAAACGTATAGCCTACTTGAATTTCCTCACACACCTTTTCTGACTTCCTTGGGGGGGATAGGGGCTTTAATGGCATTTTGCCTTTAATGCAGCTATAATAACAATGGTTTAAAAAAAACTTTGCTTTTCTTCTTCTTTTTTTAAGGCTTGGTTCGTGTGAACGAGGACCCGACTGAATCGTCTTGTCTTGTTTCATCACTGTTATTAGATGGGAAGGGCTACGGATGGACCTTAAATAAGGCTTATATTTTCTGCCGGGCTTCAGCTCGAGGTCTTCAGTAGAAACAGATTCCACTGCACCGACTGATATCAGTTCTCTCAGTCCGCGTGCCCGGCGGGATGCGGGTGCACGTCGAGGAGCTCTCCAAGCTGTTGTGGTGCTGACGCGGCTCTGAGCGAACGCGAGCATGGCTGCTGGGAAGTTGCTGCTCTACGCCGGTCTGTCTCTGTCTCTCTGCGCGCTCGGGATGCTGGCAGTGGCTATCTGCTCCGACCACTGGTACGAGACGGACGCCCGGAGGTACCGAGAGAGGTGCCGAAGTTTCTCCAGCCGCCGGAAGGACCCGGGCTTTATTTACATCCCCAACAACAGCCTCCCTCTGCGGGCGAGCCGCTCGCGCCTGGACCACTGGGAGGAGAAGCTGCTGCTGGCGCGGAACAGACGGCAGCTGTTCGCCATGAGCGCCGCCGATGAGTGCAGCAGGCAGTATAACTCCACCAACATGGGGCTGTGGAGCAAATGCCATCGGCTTGGATTTGATCAAGATGTCGAGGACTTTATTCGAAAAGGTAGGACAGTGACGTTTTGTGTCTATCAAAAGGCAGATGTGATATCATACTCTTATTAGTGTTTGCAAGACAGCAGTGTACCGATATTCCTCAAAATTCGGGTCAAGGTTTATTATGAAACCGTAACATTAAAACTATTAATTCAATGTGAATCACTTAACATTATATTTAAACTACTAGTTCTGCTATCTATTTCTAATTTATAAACAGTGTATCTTTTAGATAAACCAAAGGCTGTTTCACCGATATTTTTAGCATATATTCACAATTTTCTACATAATTCAGTGATGGGGTCAACCGATAATTAATCAAGCAACATTTTACATAACAGCCATTCATACTTTAATCCAACAACAACAATAAATATTATAAGATACTATTAACTTAAGCATGAATACTTATAAAACATTTTATCGGTTGACCCAGAGAACCTACATTATAATTGTTATTATTATGTATAGGCTATTCTACTAAATATTTTTTTTAAATAGTTATTTTCTTTTTTGTTTAAATAAATAAAATGAAAATCGGTTTTACATCGTTGACTCGATCATTTGTTTTACAAAAATATCTGTATTGGTCATAAAAAAACAATATCAGCTGATCTCTATTTTTTAAACAAATTTGAGACTACAGTTTTTTAGCTTTACCATTGATGTACACTTAGTGAATCAGATGTATTTGAATATTCAGGATTCAAAATCCAACAGCTGTGATGGTGTTATTGTAATATTTGCATTTCTTCGACCATCCATAACCAACCAATATAAAGTGACAGCCTGAAAGTTTGAAACTACTCTTTGCCACCCAGCAAGCACATGTAGGCTACTACTTTCAGAAACAACAAATCTAAAAAGCATATCTCTTTGCAGTGGGATATTTACTAAAACACTGAAACATTTTCATTCATAAACTCTACACAAATTAATGTCAGCCTTCTAAACTGGAGGCCCACACTATAGGCAACACTGCCCTATTTATGTGTACAAACACAAATAATGTGTAACACCACTCATGCATTAGCTAGAATGATGAGTCCTTCGCATATGAAGGTGCGAAACCCTATGGCTAGTCTCACATTATGGGACTTATTATCTTCCACCAAACTAAGTTAATTTACTCCTCAATGGTTAGAGGCTTATGCAATAATGAATATATTAATAGCTACACACACGCACACACACAAAGGATGTCTATAAATATACCCTGAGCCTCAAACTATGTCAGCCCAAACACCGTAGGCTGTGCTTCAGTCAAGTTACACCAAAACAAAAGGCCCAGAGTTGCTGAGAGTCGCATACTCTCCAGTTACACGCCAACCTCTGTCTGCAAATGTGCGCATGTTCTGGGAAAGTAGCAGCACAAAATGCACTCTAAAATAAAAACAAGCTTAATTCTGCTTATTTGAATCGTGTCACCTCCGCTGGTACCTGTGCCTAATGTGTGTGTGTGTGTGTGTGTGATTATGTAACAGGGATTTTGTGGTGAAGAGGTGCCCCTGTAGTGCTGTGTGTTATGACTGTGTGCAGTACCAGCCGATTGTGTATTGCACCATCAGCAAAAGCTCATTTAACTCTCTGGGGCACCTGCCAGCCACATACTGCGTTCTGTTTTGGGATGGGGGTTGCGATGATAGAACAATGCAGCGTTATTCTACACCATCTCTGCCATTCACCTTGGGGCGATGATGGGTGATGATGCAAGTAGGAGTTTGCCTGTGTGTCTGAGATATAACGAAGACTTAAGAACAATTTGTCATTAGCTGACTGTGTTTTTTTTTTTTTAGTTGAAAACATGAATTGTTCTGATAAACAGCCGTTTCTTTATCTGTGCGTGCTTTGTTTGGGGAAATATTTGTCAATAGCCACACGTCTTTATAAATAAATGTGTGAATGCTACAGTTACATTTCTTTTTTATGATTATTCATATCATTATCTGGGTTGCAAGCACATCGTTTTATGAAAAGTGCTGACTGTGCTCATAATGGCATTGCCCATCTCTCAGAGGAAGCTTATTCTCTCTCTCTCTACCCAGGATCCTCTCTTGGGAGAGAGAAGGAGGAATAGAATGATGAATGAGAGAGCAAAGCAGTAGTGCACAGATAAGGGGTCAAAACTTGAAGTCATTCATTGGGAATGAAAAATGCTCCATTTAATCTTGCTATTATATTTTTTTGTGTGGGAATTTAAATTGAAACTTTTTCACAGACTCCAGCTTAATTAGCAAAGATAACTAAAAGTAAGCCATTCGAAGGATGATTCCAGTTAATTTATGTTAAAAAAAGTGTTGATTGACAAAGTAAAAAAAACAATAACAAAGACGAGATGGAAAATGCATATCTAGAAGATTTAATAGATAATTTAAAGATTTTATTTATACAGTTTATGAAAATATTACAATATAAAATCTAATAAGATATTCAGTGCTGGTCAGAATTATTTGGTAAATATGATATAAAATATAATAGAAAAATTATTTAGGCCCACAGCATTAAAGATACAGCAGAGTATTTCATTTTACACAAGGTACTTTTTTATCCCTATGTGAACCAAACCTATTTTAAAAGGATAGTTCACCCAAAAATGAAAATTATGTCATTAATGACTCACCCTCATGTCGTTCCAAGCCCGTGAGACCTTCATCTTCAGAACACAGTTTAAGATATTTTAGATTTAGTCCGAAATCTTTCTGTACCTCCATTGAAAATGTATGTACGGCATACTGTCCTAGTCCAGAAAGGAAATAAAGACATCATCAAAGTAGTCCATGTGACATCAGTGGGTTAGTTACAATGTTTTGAAGCATCGAAAATACATTTGGGTCCAAAAATAACAAAAAACTACGACTTTATTCATCATTGTACTCTCTTCCGGGTCAAATATTCTAAAAATATTTATATGTAATATAAATTATACATAAATCTATGTACAGTATATACATGAAAATGTTTATATACAAGCGTGTGTGTATATATATATATATATATATATATATATATATATATATATATATATAAAATAATTATACACAGTGCACCCACATGTATTATGTAAACACAAAGTTTGGATGCGATTAATCGTGATTAATCGTTTGACAGCCCTAATATATATATATATTTGTCATAAAAAAAATCTTGGTTAAAAATAAAGACATAGCATTCTTATTCTGACAAAAGCAATTGCTCGGGTTTTGCAGAACCCCGGGAGTGTGTGATTTGTGTAGAAATGACAGTTCACCTTTAAGAATTGATTAGCACCATGCTAGAGAATGTTACTTACATCACTGGTATTATCCTGGAAGATTTCACATTGTAGCAATATATTGCAGCACAGAGGAAATGGTTTATGTCAGTAGTTTGTAGAAATATAAACCTGCGAAATAGGAAATGATGCGAAAGATGGCAGCATCTGGAGTTTGTGGAAAACTGAAAAAGTCTATCTGAGTGAGAGTGTGAGAGGAGTGTGAGATCATGCAGAAACAGCCAACCCATCTCATTGTCCACCATCTGTCCCTGCCTCCCAGAGGGACACCCATCAGGGATGATGAAGACATTTTAGACCTGGAACACAATCACAGCGACAGGAGAGTAAGATCCAACCTCCCACCATTAATACAGGCAAACCTAAAGATAGGGAATGAAAGAGAGAGAATAGAGATGAGAAACGCCACAACACATACGCAATTAGCAGCCAAAAATGGAGTACGGGCCGAGCCGGTGTAACCTTTAGATCTCAATTGAGACTTTATTTAGCACATTTGGACATTAAAGCTCACCTTAATATAAGAAAGGCCCTCCAAATCCATTCTTGCTCAGCAGGCTAGAGCGCAGACAAGGATTGGATTGTACTTGAGTTCTCAAAGGATCTGGCTTCCTTGTTTTCAGTGTTTAAATTGGATGCCATGGGAGGAAGACGCCACACCTTCACAGTTCAAACAGTAAGCCGCTCTGGGACCCGGGCGCCGACACTAATCAAATACACAGGTGTTGGGGTGGGATGCTGGGTACATCTCTTGGGATAGACTGTACAATGGAGTTTTTATTGCTGTGAATTTCCTCTTACCATGATTTTATTCCAAGGCATATTATATCACAGAAATTGGGTGTGACTTTCAATAACGTGTAGAGAAAGGGAAAAGCGTTCAGTAATTTTCAAAGCCAAGAGGCGTTCAAGATCTTTGGAGGAACTACGCTGAAATAAACGAGGTATCCAATAACCTCCCTTTTCATTTTCTGTTACGGCTTTCATTTCCAACAAATATCCGTATGGTGAAATGCGACTTGACAGAGTGCTTGGACTCAGCCCCACGACCAGCAGATTATGATTTGGCCTCAAAGTGTGTAAAGCACCCTCATTAGTGCGGGGAGAATATTTCTTAGTTTGAATAAGACGTACAATTGTGCATTTAAGAAATGACAGACTTGAAAATAGCGTGCTGCTTGATAACAGCTTGAGCTCATCGCTTTTCCACTCCTGTTCGAAATTATGCTAATGTGATCATTGGCTACTACGTCGGCAGATATCGACATTTTCATCACACCATGAAAGATCTCTGACCGGGGAGATGTCACATGGTTCTTCGATGATTTAACATGTGCTTTTGCTGAAGTTTTGCATGGAGTGTGTTCACTAATCAGAGACATTTTGGGGATTTATTACTGGATTTCAGAAGGACTAACCTAAATATCCTTTAAAAATCCTTTTATATCCCAAAATGCAACATTCGGGGTAATGTAACATGAAACATTGATAGGTTAATATGCAAAAATAGCTAAGTATCCCATTTGAAAGAAGTTAATTTTGTTTAAAATACGTTAATCGGTTGATTGGATGTTGTATTTGTCGGGCGCACACGTAGTCAAGGATTAAAAGTAACCGAGAACCAATGAAACGAGACGTATTCGGCGGACAGCCTTGCAAAATGAGACCGCTTCTATCTAAACATTGAATCACAAGGTTTGAAAACCATTTAAGATCCCATTAAAGTCAGCATGAAATCAAAATGTATCCTTTTTTGCTTTCTTAATTCCCATTCCTGGTCTTATTATGCACAATTCATCAGTGCAAGATGTCTTTCATCTAAACCGGTCTTAAAAAGTCTTTCCCTTTCAGGTGGTCATTAAACCCTTTTGTTTTTATGTTAACCCTCTCCAAACATCTGACAAATTCTGGCATATAATCTCTATTGCCTACTTTTTTACAATCCACCCATTTCCCGATTAAAAAAACAAACAAGTCAGCGGCTCATTTCACCTGACTTTAAAACGACTCCTCGATAAATCTGTTATTTTAGAACCGTGCCTGGAAATCACTCTGGAAATAAGCCACCAGAATACTTCTCCCTAATTAAAACGTATAATTATTTCCCTGTCACACTGCTGTAGGGCTGTTATAACTTGTCCCTGAATGCTAGAAAGCACAAGCCCTGCTTCTAAAATTCAGCTGACAGCCGTCTGTGTTTCAACGGGACTGATAAATGTGGCCGTTTCATTTGGCACCGCACCGCAGAATTGATATCGGTGAATGCCGCGTGACCTCGAGTCATCGCGAGCAATGTTGTTTGTCGTTCTGTTTTCCCCGGTGAAGCCTGGCACAAGTCTCCTTCTCACAAACAGCCCTGCGAGGTGAACAAAGCGGAGGCGTGGGGGTTGCCACGAAGGGAACTGGAGGAGGATGCTTAGAAACACCAGTAGTAATGCTGCACCTGAAAGACAGACAACCGATGTGAGAGAACTGCAGTGGAACTGTTGGTAAAACGTCCAGTCAGATGAATGCGACTGCTTTGTGCAATTACAAGCAGAAGTGGAGGGATAAAGAATAGACGGCGAGGGCTGTTAGTCAAGAGGAAATGACACTCGCCCCTCCCCCCTCGTTCGATTCGTCTCACTCCTTCTTGCAGCCCAATTTATATTCTGGCACGCAGATTAGTCTCCTGAAAATGGAGTGCTGATGATTTCACCACCAAAGGATTGCACACTGCAGTGAAGTGAAGGGAGGAATGAGGTAAAAGAACGACCAAAAATCTCCCTCCTCATTCACGTCCACCAATCTGGAGTTCATCAAGAACGGCTCAATTTTTCAAAACACTTTCTTGCTGCTGTTTCACCCCCTAATCATCTCTGGGGTGTTACTGGCTATTCTGGATTCGCCGTCTGTGGGAAATGTTCTTTTGGAGCAGATCAATCATAGGGAATCGTTGTAAGCTGAGCCATAAGACAAGTAATGCATTTGAAATGGTGAGACAGACATTGATCCGTTCAGTTGCTCTCATTAGTTTGTCATTGAATTTGGGAGAGTGTGATAAACACCCATTATGAAAGTGATGATCTTCACTCATTATGAAAGGGTCAATGCCAAAGAGAAAAGCCTTGGTGCCATTTAAAATCGGAAAAAGTCTAGGCCAGTCTCTTGCATTTAGATGTGTATTATGATCATTCAAATTCAAATGATGTTTTTGCCTATTTCAAATGAATTAAACCTTATCATGACAAGGCAAAATAGCCTTGGTCATTTGAAACGCAAAATAGGTCATTTGAATATGATAAACAAAGTTGTGGTAACGTACATCTTTATATCTTTACAGTTGTTAATACCAATAATTGTAACTAATTTTAGGCAAAAAAGTGTTACTTTCAAGTATTTTCTAAAAATGTTATTGCTTCAAGTGTTTTAAGTTATTACTCAAGTAACGAGTGAGTCATAAGAAAAACAAGAGGAGTTATATTTAAAGGCAGACAAAACTATAATTAATCTTTCTTGCACTCAATCAATTTATCATCATCTCAATTTCCTTAAGTATTTTATTTACCAGTAAAAAAATGCTCTTAAATCATCGTTAAAACAAGACGAATTTGCTTGCGAAGCAAAACTCTTTAAAATAATAGGATTATTTAAAAGACTTGTTTGTTTTCCAATAATCTTGATTGTGTTTTTAATACCCTGCTGGCAAAGTATTTAAATCACAAACTTTTATAATTCTAGTTTGTTTAAAATGCTAATAACAATATAAAACATCCACAAATGAATAAACTGCAAGCAACACAACAAACACATTCTCTAAATGTACATATTAATGTGCATTTAGATGCTTTTAATATCTTTTAATTCCCCTTGCTTTAAGCGCGTGCAGATAAAAAATACTGATTAAGAAAGTGTTTTTGCGCCGCTCAGTCTTTACTTCCTGTTATTGGCTTTGAGTCTAAATAGGGTCGATTGAGCGAAAGCTGGAATCCGGACCTGATCTCTGATGTATAAGCCCTCCCTCCTCCTGGTGGACGCCCTTCCTCTTTCTCATCCCCTCTTCCTCACATCCTCTCGTTTGATCAATGGTTCATCAGAAGGGCTGGACTTCAGTTGGGTTCAGCTCACG
This sequence comes from Cyprinella venusta, assembly GCA_038021265.1. Lineage (NCBI taxonomy): Eukaryota > Metazoa > Chordata > Actinopteri > Cypriniformes > Leuciscidae > Cyprinella > Cyprinella venusta. The sequence continues at coordinate 7,892,337 of CM075885.1, forward strand.
GTGCAATGACACCAATCAGCAATCCATTCAGGCCCGAGAAAGACAAGGCGCTTGTTAAAAGCTCTGTGGGAGAGAGCAGGCCGATTCTAGTGAGAACCACGTCCAGCGCAGCTGCCGGGTTGAATGAGAGCTTTCATGAAGCCGACAAAGCAAGAATTATGGCACACGGAGGAATCACACAGCTGCTTCTGCTTCTTGGGCCGAGCGCGTGAAGGGCGTGCGAGGTGTCTCAACTCGCCCCGTGGAGCGCGTGAGCCGTATTAAGGTGTTTTACGCTGTGAGTGACGGATGGAGGCAGTTTGTTTTTCTTTTTCTCACTGAGGCCGACAGATAAGGCGCAAGCAGAAGGTTGAGTGACGTCATCTGTCAAGATGTGTGGAATAATTCCCTTGCTTCTGTTGTCGTGGCAACGTGAAGACACCTGACAAATGATATTCTGCTCTCTGATGCAAGCGTTTGGTTTCCCCTCCTTTCCTCCTTTCTAATTGCTTTGGTATTTGCAGAATGAGCCTGGAGAGACAGAAAAATGTGTGTGTGTTTACGTTTACACGAAAGGCCAAACATCTACCTGAATAGATCAGTTTGCTTGTTGCATATCAGTGCATTACGCCAGAAACGGGGAGTCATACCACCAACTACTGTCAAATATTTCTTTTAAAATGATACACATCGCCAACTATGTTTTTACTGTGTGGGAGAAACTTATGAAACCTGTCAAGAACATGTCTGGGTCATGTTTCACCTCAAAATTACAAGAAAGACACAAGAAATTATTTTTTACTTAAAGAAAACGAAGTCCATTTTTGGCTCATTATGATTTTTTGTGCAGTATATACTATATACTATATATATAGTAAATGCAATTTAATTTAAAATGCAATTAAATCAAAATGGAATTAAATATATATATATATATATATATATATATATATATATATATAGATTTAATGCTTATTTAAATATAAAAACATTGTAGTACTTTTTCATGTAATGCAATAATTTCTAAATCTATTTTATTAAATGCAATGCAATGTCATGTTACTATAAAGATAATAACCAAGAACAAGAATTATAACAAACATGAAATACGAAAAAAAAAAAAATAGACATTACGTTAATGTTTATGGAGAGAATGTGTGTAAATGTCATGACAATCATGCCAACTTTTTAAAAAATGTAGTGGGTTAGGCTTTGTTTTCTTTATGCAAAATATATTTTTTTCACCCATTCATGTGACCTTGACGTTTACACAAAAATCTGTGTGCATATCATATGTATCGACAAAAGGGTATTAATTTTGATCAACTCTGAGAAGATTTTACTTAGATAAAGCATAACTGCTTAAATAATTGATAGTTGACTAGTTGTCCAACAACCATATGACCCATCCCTATACTGTACTCTGAGATGAAACAGTCTACATTAGTTATTCATAAAACACCCTCCATCCACAACTGGTTCATTACAGTTATTGTACCACTGCACGCTCAAAATGAAGTAAAGTGGGAAATCGCCCCAAACAAATTAATATGCTGTGTTGACAAAATAGAGCTCAAACCTTTTTCACCCGTGTCACTGTTTAAACGTTCCTTTATACTCCATTTACTTTCATTTTGACTTTGTAAGCACATTTTCACACTGCAGCATATGCTGCTGTAGTAAGGCACTTGATAAATGCATCCATACAACTTTGAGTTTTCTAATTATCAGCTCTCACTTTGAAGTCAACAGGAAATCAGAATTGACCCCATTTACTTTCTTAACCCATGTTCCTGGTCTAATAGTGCAGTATTCATCATTTCACGTCATTTAAAAGAAAAGAAAATTGTTTGCCATCTTTAATCAAAATCTAATAACTTGCTCTGCCTCTTAAACAACTTTCCATTTCAGCCGAAGTCACTTTGGCTAATGTTAATGTTAACCAATATCTAAATAGACGTTGTTTTATGTTGCTTTTTTGGGTAATGCAGCTTTTTCAAAATCATACTTATAGTTATCGCAATCACGCAATAAAGTGAATGGGAGTAATATGCATTATTTGGATAAGGTGTACTTGACCTTTAACCTTCACATACCAATCTCATTGCCAACTGATTGAGAGTTAAAAAATCCAAATTTCGCAACAACTGACTGCAAACTTGCAAACAAGTTATGAAATGGCCACTTTTCACTATAATTTAATTCATTATTTTTTACTTGAAAATATATCACGTTACAGAAGTAAAATGACGGATGCAATTTTATTTGCTATTATAAGAATTCAGTTGTTTCCTACACTATAGATGACATCCCGCAGATATTACGCCTGGAATACGCAATAGACCTTTTAGCTCCATGTCAAAGCATCAAAGAATCAACAGAGGGCAAGCTCGCCAACAAACCCATTTTTACCGTTCACTTGGGTGCATTTAAGCTTCTCCCCTCACTGTCTGAAAGGCCCATGTAATCAACACCAGGAAGCTGGATAAGTAAAGCCAGCTTTCTTCCGTTCCTATTTGATGCATTAGCGATAGCAGCATTAGCATTTCAAGCTCCCTTATAGAAGAATGTGGCCAAAACACGGCACGTAACCCCTTTAAATGCGAGCAAGCGCCTGGTAGCTACCTATGAAGGATCAGAGGGGCTTTGATCTTCTAAGCAAAGCTTTAGTGTGCAGAGAATCTGGTCTCAAACCCTCTTTGCTACTTAAAACTTAAATAAGCCGTAAAATTCAGGTTGTTGTCAGCCTCTGATATCCATCCTCCAAGGCCAAAAGGGACCGTGTCATGTATTAGACATTATCAACATTGCTAACGGACTGCTTGAAAGTGGAAATGTGTGAGAAATCATATTTACTGACTGCAGTAGTGTTGTAATCTAACACTAGTATCTAAGCAAAGCACCCAGATTCTTCTCCAGTACTGTCTGAATTCAAGACTTGTGCATTTAAAGAGCAGGGAATTCAGTTAAACCTTTAAAAGAGGGGTCAAAGTTTAGTTTTCACTGATGGCCATTCAAAAGTAGAAATGATGGGAAAAGAATTTAAATTGAAAAACAAATGCACCATTAATTACATATAATATAATAATATATAATACCAACAACCTATTATTGTTATAATTATAAGCCTTATATTGGCGAGATGTTTTATTATATTATTTATTATTAATGGTACAATTGTTGGTGCAAAACCTTTTACAAACATTCTGATGATTTAAAAACAATACGTTATAATTGCACATAGTGACAAATTTTTAGGAGGACACTTACATAATGTCCAGACAGAGAAACTGATGAAACTTCTGGAACATGGAGACAGTCAGCAGGGAGTTGATGTCTCGGCAGACCTTTATAAGACGGAAAGCCTCAGGCGATGAGCAGACCACTCAGATGAGCCGACTTACGGTTGTGAAACTCTGAACATCCACCTTTTTTCCACATTCCCAAAGGTCTGTTGTCCAGAGGGCAAACTGACAAGCAAAACAAGAAAACAGCAGAGGATCGATATTTGCATGACAAATAACGCCACAACACATGCGGCAAAGGGATACATGTCTGTGCAGAGTTTGAGGACCATAGAAGGTGTGGACTAAATAAAAATCAAGAGCACAGCATCACGTTTCCATTTTTACCTGGGAAGACGGAGGAGGAAAACGAGAGTACTTGGAGAAGGGAGATGGAATTCTCTCTCGCCTCAGGGAACTGCCATTAACTCGCTGGGCTGTAGGCAGGCGGTCATGCTGCTGTTGCTAGGTGCTCGCTTCTCCTCAGCTTGTGAGAGCAAACCTCCGGCTCCATACACTCAAATCCTGTAATGGAGTGATTTGGAATTCCTTTGTCTGTGGTGTTTGCTCAAACTTGGGGTTAGTATAGTATTTTTTTCAAAACCTCTCATTTTAATTGGTAGAGTATCTTCTTTTGTGGACTTGGAAGTGGGATCTTTGGAAAAGCAGCAACTAGAACACCCTAGTAACAACCTAGCAACAAAGAACCATCCAGAACACTATAAAGCACATAGCAACATCCTAAAACTGCTTAGAACACCTCACTCTTAGAGGAAAAGGTTCTATCAGCGCTACGTATTTGGAACCCCTAAAAGGTTCTATATACTCTTAAAAAAGGGTTCCTCTGGGTTCTATATAGAACCCTGGGGTTCTGTACTTGGCCAATAGAACCTTTTACCAAAAAAACGGTTCTATATAGAACCATTTTGGAGTTCCATATATGTAGCGGGGGATGGAACCATTTCTGGTTCTAAATAGAACCATTTCTTCTACAACCAACAGATTGTGGTTGAGAGTTTGCACAGGCAAGCACCACCCCACAAATATAATATATAGAATCATTAAATCATTTAAAAGAAAAATATAGTTTAAAAATAAACGACTCTTTACCTACAATGAGCAACACATTGCTTCAATAGCTTAGCATCTTTGCATAAAGAACATATACAGTAAAATCTATTGCATTTTGCCAGCTCACTGGAATTCAAAGTGTTGCATTTCCATAGATTGGCAAAAACATTGCTCAAATGTTTGTGTTTGCACATATGCCTTCCTGTTGCCTCATTATAAGTGAAAATGGTGCCCTCACTCTCTTTCTCATTTGCTCTGCGGGTCCCCAGCTGATACATAATTGAATATACGGTAACGAAGTTTGTGAGAAGGGCAACCGGTGACATCAACACACCCAAAACTGAAGTCTCAGGGGGCCGGCAGTCTCCTCATCACTGCTTATTTAAAGACTGTCAGTCAACCTGCAGTGAACACCTTAGGGATATTACTGCTGTTTGCAGCTATACGCACATCACAAAAACCAAAGGATCTCTTTTACCTTTTAACAACAAATAGCAGACATGCCATTCACAATAGCTTATGAAAGCATGGTTTAATGGGGGAATGGTTTCATAACTAAAGCTGCAAGTGGCAATGACATAATTATTTGTTTTTTTGTGCACTTCTGCTCTTTTGATGATGTTATTTCCATTAAGAGGTGCATCAATGTTTGGTCAAGGTCTTGTGCTGACACTGTAAAGTCTGCTCAAGCACATCCCAAAGACTTTCAATGAATGTAAGGTCTGGACTGCCAGTTCATGTGTGAAAATTATTTTTTCATGCTTCCAACCATTCTTTCACAATTTGAGCCTGATGATTCTTGACATTGTCATCCTGGAATATGGCCATGATGTGTCTTCCTACATGGTTGTTTAAGAAATGAAAAGCCAGACACTCCATCGATTAGGGTTAGAAGAACTGATGCTGGAAACACAATAATCACTGCAATAATGATCCAATCGCAGACTCTTTAAATTGCCAAATGCTTAATCCAAACAACGACTTTTTTTGGCCAGGCAACATCAGAAGCGCACACAAAAAAATAGATGATTAGTTGTAATTTTAGTCTGAATGTACCAAGTCATTGCCTCTCAGCTTTAGCAATTAAGCCGTTCCGCCATCGCCATCTACAAAATCTCAGCACTACACCGAAAAAGCAGCAGCTATACTCTGTCATTACGCCGCCAGCAAGATCAACTGTGAGCGTCGGATATAGAAACGGATTTTATGTCGTTTCTTTTTGCCCTCTGCTGTGACAGCTGTAAATCTACCTGTGAAATCAGGAGGAAAAAAAGGAGAGAGTCATGCGAGAGAATTCAAGAGAGGGTGGAGAAGTCTTGCAGGTTGCCACAGTGGCGGTTCTGTCTCCACTGGTGTGTTGAGGGAAGAAGAAGCTGATAACTGTCTGGCTGCTTGTATCGCTCAGAGACTGGCAGCAGCAGGGTGCCCTCTGGGTAATTGCCTTTCCCCTGTGCTCTCTATAATGCCTCTGCTGCTCCCCATGCATGTACATGAGCGCAAAAGCATACTTACATAAACACTGACACACAACCACTTGAAACGGCAGCAGTATATTCCGAGATTTCATATAATACCGAGCGGTTCAAGGACACGTAGCAAAAAAACTAACAAGGGCAGATTGTGATAGGCACAATGTTAATGAGGTTCACAGCAAGAATAACAGCTTACAAAATGCTCTCGGAAACTTGAAAAATCAGACAATTTAATCCAGAGAAAGCGTGGGCGGAAACTCCGAAAAATCAAAGCACAGCTGAAATCGGAAAGCAGCCCAACAAATGTTTTCAATGGGATGGATTTGGATCCAATCTGCACAAATTCACTGGCTCGGTATGGTCCGAGGTGGAGCCCAACGGAAACGACAGACTGCCAGTGCCCGGCTAATTTGGTCTGATTGTGTTTTGCTTTCATCAAGTGCATTTCGCAAAGGCACTCAAAACACAAACACATTAGGAAATGTGTATTATGAGTAAACTCTCCCTCTGAGTGCCAAGCCCATAATTACCAACAATCAAAATTTACAATTGCCTATCTAATCAGAATATTATTGATGGACGGCCATTAAGAGTTTTGCGGCATACATTTTGCATGTAATAGGCAATTGTAGATGGCAATTTTGTCCAAATCAATCAGCGATTGGGGTTTAAACTCAGAGAAGGTCCCTCACTCCGCTAACTATACACTACAAACCTGATTAATGCTATTAAAGTCACATTGGTTCAGACTAAAGAATCAGGGGACACAATTAGGAGGAGGACGGACTTGAGAGTCGATCAAAATTTTGATGATGGTCCCTGATGGACACAGTCCATTGATCTCAACTCATTTCACATTTGCCAAGAGGAGCTGTACGTGATATGAATTGCCACCTGATGCACACAAATCTGGCCTCCGGCACTGTGGAAGTGACTTTCAAAGTGTCCTAATTTAACAGTTGATCTAATAGTCAAGATTCCCTTAATTAGCTACACTAAGTTAGTATCAAAAACTAGCATTGTACAGAGGATGTATGTAGAGAGAGATAGAGAAGGAGACATCCGTCATCTGTTTTGTGGTTAAAGTACCTTGTAACTTGATCAGCAAACAACCTTCTTTAATGGTCAGACAACATATTCAGAAAGCTGAAGCCTTCTGAATATCTCACAACCAGCATTTTCATGTGAACGGGTCAAGCAGCCTGTACATACCTTGTTTAATTTCCCTTTTTCCAACCTTGGTTTCTGGTGTTAATGACCTACGCTACAAGCAAAACAGACTTGATAGATTTTAGGTTACTTGAGCCTGGCATAGTTTCCAACAGCAACTGAAACCGAATCCACATTCGACATCCTGTCGGCAGCCAACGGCAACACAGTCATTAGGAGCTGCATTCTTTCCCGATCTCGCTGAAAAAGTTGAGTGTTTAATGCTTCTTTCCACCTCTTGAGTTTCCCCAGGAATGAGATTCATTAATTTGAGCCCAGTATGAAGTGATCGAGAGAGTCTCAGTAAGCCGGTCGCAGCTTTTTTCTCCATCTCCACATCGGGTCTTTAATTGAATTCCTGCTCTTAACAGCGGGTACAGGGGTGTGTTAATGTGGTGTGTGCTGTGAGCTGAAGTACACTGGAGTGTGTAAGATGTGTTATGGAAGAGTACAGAACTGACACCGCATGACGGATACAGAGGAGCAGAGAATATGGCCTCGGTTTTCAGTGGGATACAAATTCATAGATCTGGTACAGAATGATTATGGATAATTAACTTCACAGAAGGACAGATTGTATTACCAAAAGCAGAAAAGTCATGTTACTCCATCTTATTCTCCACATTTTTTAGAGACCATCCCTCTGGGTTTCATGAGCACCGTACCTTAGTTTCCAAATGTCGTCATCCAATGACAGCTCAGTCATTCTTTGGGCCATTAGAGGTTTTTGTCTTCCTCTGGAGTTCTCAACCAGTCTGTGGGAAAGATTTATAAAACCATATTGTGAATTTTCAGTAACACATTATTATGCCCTTTTACAAAGTCTTGATTTTGGTTTTTTTTGGGTCTACAAGTATATGTTCTCAATGAATGTTCAAAAAACACCTTATTTTTACATTATCGCTTCTCTCAGTCGTTCAGTAACTCTCTGTTTAGTTCCTGTCTCTATAGGGCTTTTCACACTGCGCTTGACCCTGAGTTAACATCGTTCTAAACACCGCTTTTAACCCCGGGTAAAATTACTTTTCACACTTGTAATTTAGAAGCAGATTTTGTAGTGTTAACCCCGTATTGCCAAACTTGTACAGTGTGAAATTGTGCAGTGTTCGAATGTTGAATTGTGCACTCATATTTGCGTCACTGAAACACTTCGTATTGGATATAAACAATAAATTGCGTTTGAGAGGAAAAATGATGACATAAATTGAGACAATTTCAATGAGGAGAAGACCGTTTCATTTAGAGTTCCTTTATAATTTGTGTTTTTTAAACTCACCCTGCCAACATTGTCATGACCTCGCTGCAAAATATTAATGTTTATTTTCAACATATTCTTACGGATGGTTTCAAGACAACAAATCATGTTTGCATTTTCAACAAAAATCTTATCCATATTAGCCAGCTAGATAACACTTCCTTTTGATGGTAGAATATGTCACAGAAGACTAAACATTTAAGTTGAATGCAACAACTCTACAATGTAAACGTAATGCAAACTTGGAAACACACCTGTATACAATATCCTGACGTATTTGCTGCCTAGCTAGTGAGAGCACACATTTCTAGTCACACTGCCAAATATATGTTCATTTGACAAGCAGGCAGCTTTTGCCTTCAGTCAGATGGTAATCCGTGAAGTAGTTACAGTGTACAAATGGACTGACAGCACCGTAGTAATTGCCCATCTGTGAGGTGACATACAGGAAGGAAGCAGTCATATACCAGATTGTGGATAAAGATGGCACGCACCATGGTGCCAGCCTACAAAGTCACTGTATTTATGGATCATTTTTTTTTTGTTTCTGCTATTCCTACACTTTCCAGCTCAGAAAGGCCAAGAACAAGTGAGAAAATATGAGCATATTGCTGCATTTAACAACTATGGATGTCAATAGATTAAAATAACTAATATCTGTTAATCACATAACTTTCTTGGTATTAACCCGGTTCATCTCAATTTGTGCATTTGCTGAAGAGTCCTTTCAACATTATTAGTCGTCTTACCTCACAATATGACAATTTTGCCCAAATAAAATGGGAATTATGAACTGAATGCTTGCTCAGGTTAAGATGACATGTTATGTGGATTTTCAAAAAGGATTTGCCATTACATTTATAATGAGACCAATGATGCACAAAATCATCCATTTCTGGTTTCTGTACAGAAAAAATGAGATTTTACTTAAAATTTACATTTGTAGTCTTTAATTTGGTTTTAAGGACACAATCAGCTGTGCGGAAGCAGAAATCTTGACATATATTTTCAACTTTGTTGTTTTCCATGAATGGGGAATATAAGTGTGTCTATGGAAAATAATGAAAAAGTCAGCAGTACCGTAGGTAAGAATTTTTAGTTTGTGGGACATTCAGAAAATGACTTAAAGATCAAATTGAGACGAAATATTATCCCAAGTAATACCCATTTAATTTACCACAAAAATAATATTAACTTCAGCAGCTATACTAATGAAATCATCCAAGTAAATAGTGAGAAAATAAGCCAAAAAGTTGAATATTTAAAAAAAAAAATAATGTTCATATTACTAGTTTCCATTTGATTTGATATCCAGATATCCTTTAAACATTTCATCATGTTTAAAGATGCTAATAACCAATATTAGATTAGTACTTCCCATCTAATGAGAAAATTGTTGTGAAACGCTCCTGCAGCATCTGCCATACCTGTTTAGAGACTGGTGCGACTGAGGCTATTCCTCTCAGGCAGTCAGCAGGGATGCCGAGACTGAAATAACTTGATTAATGTATGGCACTGCTGTCCGCCAAAGCCCCCCGGCTATGACGTATTTAAAACAAACAGCATTTCTTCTTGTTTCCCCATTTAGCTTCCAATCCTTGGCTTTGTGGTGAGACCGACCGGCATTGGATTTAACTCGTCTTGTTTGCACTATGCATTGATTGATGATTTTCACTGTTTTTGAGTTGTTTTATGCTCAGGGCCAGCTTAGCTTGTTATAAACCCAAATTAGTTCAGCCAGAAAACTGATATCAAAGGTTTCATCACGTCGCACGACATTCAGCTCAGCGTGCCTCAAGCTTTAATTGCTATCGGACACCATTTTTGCTGCTGCCGCACACTCAGAAATGAGTCAAAAGATAATCTACGGGGCGTTTTGCCCTACCGCCATTTTATAGCTGTTATTTTACATTACAGCGACTAACATGCACACTCTGATAGAGATGGATGTGCCGAGGATCTATTCGTCCTCTTCAGGGGGAAAAGCGCGTGGCTATAGTTCCCAGAAAGGCTTCATTTCAAATGGCTGCACCGTAAGAAGGACTTGGCAGCTTTTAATTAACAACGAGGTTTGCTCTGGGAAAGTGGAAGATAACGTACCACTCAAAGACGGCATGAAGCACGCTGAGAAAGACGGATGGAGAGAGTAACGTTCTGTTCACATTAATTAAACGGCTGGCCGACCCAGCTTCACTAAAATAGTGAGGAAGGAGCAGATCAAAAAGGAGGGAACACAGGCTTTCAAGCTCTAGGAAATGGGGCAAAAAGGCTCAGGGCGGGTATATGCATACTTATTGACTCTCAAACAGATTTTTGCTTTGCATAATTCAGCCTGTATATGTTACACGGTACAGTAGGTGTCTGCAACCTTAAACACTCGTGGGGGTTTTGCACTGAATGATAAGATGTAGAGATTAATATTAAATGTATTTGTTTGATATATGATATAGTTTGTTTCTGCTTCTTCTTCTCCTGTGTTTTGATCAGGAGATTCAGTACTCTTTCAGAAGATGCCTAATAGCTCCCCCTACCCTATGACAGTGAAAACATGTAAAGCCAGAAAGTGCCGTCAATGTCAGGGAAAGAGTAAAATACAATTTTTAAAAGATTACTCCTTGAAAAAGTAATCAGATCCTGTAAAATTAGAGACAGATCCTCCCAGGAGACAAGCTTGGCCATCGAGTCTTGTAGTAACGTGACTCGCAGCAGAGGAATTGATCGAGTGGCCTCCCCGAGTCTCTTGCCCTGGAAATTTGCAAGCCAGTCAATCAATTAAAGATCTCGGTGGGTCGACGGGCCTCAATTGGAAAATGTGTTTAGGCGTGCTTTGCTTAGCACATTAGGCTTAAAGCTCTTTTCAACACGGCTGAAAAAGATTGATAAGAGAGATAGCCTCATTTCCCTCTGGCTTCTTTGGCCTTGTAGCATAATTTGTGGGTGGGACATGTCCCCACTCCTTTTTCTCAGGGTCGATATTGTCCCTACCACTTTTTGAGACTTTTCGAGGCACACACACACCTGTCCCACCCACTTTTTAAAACAGTTATACCACTGCCTTGATAGATATAGCGGTCACATGCTTTTTGGAAATTTGAGATTTAAGCTCAGTTTCTAAATTTATTGAGTTTCCTCCGTATGCTCTTGATGGAAGGAAATACACAAGGTTTCTAAAGAGTTCTAAAATGTTGTTGTCATTTGGACAAAATTATGCAAAATACAGCTTTATGGGTGGTAAAAATGGTGGTACTTTTTCTTAATTCACTCGCCATGTAGCAGTTGTGGCAAAAAGTTCATTTGAGACCCTGCAGCTAACTCTCTCTTAATGGCATGATGGCATTTTGCAATTGGCACGTCAGTATGGCACACTGTCCAGAAGCAGCCCATGTTAGGCATGTATTAGTACTTAGGGAAGAACGCCAAGAAACTGTCTGTGGGACTAAGAGGCAAAGATGCCATGCAAAGAAAACACATGTTGACAAGACTTGACCCAATGCTGCTCCTTATTTCCTCTCAATCAATTAATGTGTGGGTCAAATGACCAACTGAATTTGCATCAGTGAAAACAACTTGATAACATTGGTATTTTTAGACCCTATGAAGACCCCCCTTAAAATCTGTGATCTAGAAAAGTGTACAGTATATAAAAGAAATAATAGTAGCCAATAGCAGCAATTAAATGTACGGTATATTCCATTAGTAAGAAGAACAAAAAATGTTTCACAGTGACTTGAATCAGTATATAAGCTCACAGCCACTTTATTACACCTTGCTAGTTTGCCTTCAGAACAGAATTGCCTTAATTATTCATGCATAAGTAGATTCAACAAGGTGCAATTTCTTTCATATTTATATGACAGCATCACGCAGATGCTGCAGATTTGTTGGCTGCATATTCATGATGCGAAGCTCCCGTTCCAGCACATCCCAAAGGTGCTTTATTGGACTGAGATCTGGTGACTGTTGAGGCCATCTGAGTTTAGTGAACTATTTGTCATTTTTCCCAAAAAGTTTGAGATGATTTCAGCTTTGAGACATGGCACGCTATTCTGCATGGAGCAGCCATCAGAAGATGGGAACACTGTGGTCATAAAGGGATGGACATGGTCAGAAACAATACCCAGGTAGGCTCTGGCTTTTAAATGATGCTCAATTGGTACTAAGAGGCCCAACGTGTGCCAAGAAAATATCCCCCACACCATTACACCGCAGCAGCCTGAACCATTGATTCAAGGCAGGATGAATGCCCACCATCTGAATGTCACTGCAAAATTGAGACTCATCAGACCAGGCAATGTTTTTCCAATCATCTATTGTCTGTGAGGTGAGCCTGTGTGAATTGTGAGCCTTAGTTATCTGTTCTTGGCTGACGGAAGTGGCACCGGTGTATGTTCTTCTGCTGTAGCCCATTTGTTTCTATGTGCATTCAGAGATGCTCCTCTGAATACTTCGGTTGTAACGAGTGGTTATTTGAATTACTGCTTTCAATCAGCCCAAATGGATTCTCAGTTTGAACTTCAGCAGATCATATCGACCATGCCTAAATGCATTGATTTTTTATCATGTGATTAGCTAATTAGATATTTGTGCAAATGAGCAGTAGATCAGGTGTACCTAATAAAGTGGCTGGTGAGTATATATATATATTTAATTAGTGCTATTTGAACAAGCATTTATTATATATATATATATATATATATATATAAAAATTATATTTTAAATACAATGTAATTTAATTGTATTATATTATATATATTATACAATATAATTGCATTTTTTATCATTTAATTTATTTAAAAAATGTATTAGGCTACATGAGCTCATTTAAATAAGACTATAAGGCAGCATGCACCATACAATCCGACTTAAAACATCATGTAGCATTTTGTTGCACTATGCTATTGAAAAAAGCAATAGCAATAATTGACTATGCCATTGGGAAAACACTTATTTTCATGCTACAGTTAAGTTTGGTACCATCACTATTCCTAGTTACTCCACAAAAACTAGAGGAAGGAGACTGTGAAAGTGATTGAAAGAGAGTGGGCTTTCCGCATATTCAAGATGGTGACATTCTTCTTGATGACTAGAGAAATGGATGATGAGCAACTGAGATGTATTTTTCTCTTTGCAGCATCCATAGTAAGCATACAGATGGAACGGTAAAGCACCGAATCCTGAGGCCTTTAAATTTCCCTGACCCAGATTTTCATCTCACTGCCTGATTTAGGTGTGCTACACTAATGTTTGAGTCATAATGCGTCAGCTCTCTTATATGTCAACCTTTTGTGTAGGTTTTACACTTCAATGATCCCAGTAGTGTTTATTTTTCCCAAAATTGGCTTAGCTTTACAATGCCACAGATCAACTGTGGCTTCTAGACACATCACTTTAGCAGTGGTGTAACTTCAAGACTGACATGGTCAAAGTGATATGCTCCGGCAGGATTGTGAATCTATCGTGAATACATCCACCCCCACCAACCTAGTTGCTCTACATGCACCTACAGCTCTCTTCCTGCTTCAGATGACATCTGTGTGTGCCTAGTGAATGGAAAATATATGTTTATCCTCTCCGCGGCTTCATAACCCTCTTGGATCAGAGCCCGCGCAAAAATCCCAGAAGACCAAGCTAATGTCTGCATTCTCTCTCTCGATCGCTCTCAAAGCACTGAAAGGTAAATTACACATATTTATGAACACAACTGAAAAAAATGTGGGTGTTTGGAAAAGCAGGAATGAAAGTTATGGGAATTTAATTGCCTGTGGTTGATGTGACTCTTGAACTACACCTCGCGGTCAAAAGTGCAATCCCTTGCCTATCCCCACAGATTTCATTCAGACAAATCCCACGACTATCTGGAGTTGAGATTCGAAACGGCAAAGGTTGCCTCTTCCTAAGGGCCAGGTTTGACATTTTCATCCCCCCAAAAAACAGGAAATCACTTCATTCTGCTCAATGCTTTTGGAAGTGTGGCCAGTCCTGCAATCCTGGAGTCTATTATGACCAGCTGAGATGAAAGGTTTTTGCTGGAATTAGATTTGACTTCCTGCAAGCCTGCTTTATCTACACGGAGCCAAATACGGGACTCTCCTCGATCTAACAATTTGTGGACAATCAAACATGCACTCCTGGCAGGGATTTTCTAATTTTAAGCTGAAATTCAAGAGTACTGTCTTACGAAAAAAAAAAAAAAAAAAAAAAAAAAAAAAAAAAAAGACAGGCAGAACATTACCAATAGCCTCAGGCTTAGTCCCACTTTAGACCTTCCCATGCACATGACAATGGAAAGCACTTTTTCAATCTCTCAAATCTTACTGACTTTATACAACAAAGTCGTGCTTGCAAGGGACTGAGTTGATGCAGCGAGTGCTTTTGAGGCTCAAATGATGACTAGATGTGCAATGTTGTCAGGTTACTGGCATCAAACCCGTATAAAAAATATCTAGAGTTTAATTTGAGCCACTAATTAGTAAGTTAACTACACTCTAAAAAATGCTGGGTTGTTTTAACCCAATTTTGGGTCAAATATGGACAAACCCAACCATTGGGTTAAAAATGTAATTTACAAATGTAACCCAATGGCTTGGTTTTTCTATATTTTACCCAAAATTGGGTTAAAACAACCCAGCATTTTTTAGAGTGTAGATCTATAATATACAGAAGGCCACATGAGACTACATTACCATGAAGCACAGATCAACTTCTAACAACACAACACCACACTCAAACTACCTTGCATGCAAAAACACTGATGTCAAGCATCCATGAAATTGAGTAAAATAAACTCCAACTATGAACACCACAAACATTCAGTTCATTCAGACAGAATGTAAGGTAGGCCCAAAGGAATAACTGTCTTAGTAGATAGTAAGTAGAGAGCAACAAAAATAAAACTCTTCCCCCTGACCTCTTGATTCTAAACACAAAGCTCAGCAATCCCGGCATTATCATTAGTGCTTTATCAACAGACTACTTAACATATAGATTCTAGGACCAGTGGCAGATTATGCTCCTGTCTGCTTGGCAGAAATCCAGACTGCTGTCTCATAAAAACTTTCACCGCCGCTTAATTTAAACCAATGCCAATCTTGAACCACAGTGTACATTCCTCATTTATTATTTACAAGCAATATGCAGCTGTTCTATTTGCTGTTCTGCAAGAAAAAACACAATCTTCTGTCCAAACAATCCAGTTTTGGACCTCTTAATTATACTCTTTAAACAATAATAACGGGTTTCCAGTCAATAGCTTTCTTCATTTCGTCAACTATTCAAGAATTTCTCCAGTATTTATATGCTTCACAGTTTTATCTTTTCATAATGTGTAAACAGGATACAAAATTAACACTCACCAGGCACCTCCTGAGAGTTAAAATCTTTGCAAATCTCAGCTTTGTTGAGTAAATACAATCTGGCCAGTTGGCTGGTATATTTATAGAGCATCACAGTCCCGCCCACAGCCCGAGAGAGCGTTGGTGCCGGAAGTAAATTTCCCATTCATTTCTCCCATTGACGTTTTGGAAAATCAATATCTAAAGAGTTTTAGAGCATGTCTGAGGATAACCAGCTATGGCTGAACTCATTTCGAGTGAAAAAGCGAAGAGAAAATCCAAAAAAAGTCAAAGATACAAGACTGTGTACATATTTTCATTTTCGAGCGAAGGAACTACTCATCCCATAAACCACCGCGCCTCACTAAAGTCGACTTGTACTATTGTCTGTTAGCATAATTAACATCCCCTCTTCTTCACTTCTTTTGTACAATGAGACTCTGTGGATCCCAAAAGAAATATTCGATTTATTTCAGTGTATATTTAACTCTGAAAATGAGATGTAGGGAAGAGAAGTGACAACTTTTCACATTCAACCTCTAGACAAAGGCTCCTCAAACTAAATGCATCTCACGGGAGACTAAAGTTAGCATTGCGACTGCCATTATCCATTTGCTGTGTGTGTCAGCAAAAAATATTTAATGGCAGTGTGAGGTTTTCTCCTACAGGAGTGAAGGACAGTGAGTTGGCAGCCATTTTCAGGGCTTTAATTAAGCAGCACTGTGCCAGTGTCCAGATATTATCAGTCAGTAACGTCTGCCCATACTTCCATCTCCTGCACACAACAGATAATTAATAGGCTAATGCTTTTTTTTTTTCCATAATCATCTCATTCTTAATCACATGCATACTGACCAAGACAAACACAGCGACTGGCATTCACAAGACCATCTGACAGCTTGTCAAAGACTGAAAATGGACTTTAAAAGAGTGCCAATTAACTCGATAAACAAGGTTATAGCCTAGTTATAAAATGAATACCATTACGAAGAAGAATGCTGCTCTAGCATTTGATGCATGCCTGATTAGGGCTATTGCACGCCCACAGACTTTTGAAGAGCGATTAGATTGGCTATTTATTTATTTTTCCACTAGATTAGAGTGAGGTCCTCTACCCTCTGTGAGCTTGAGCCGAACAGCCGCACACCAGGCCGGATTCATCCATCTTAATTCTCTAACACAGTGGGCTTGAGGGATTCTGCCACACTGATTCTGGCGAATTACAAGAGACAAGCCACTCCCGAGGGAAGCATTCATGGCCCTTCAAAGACAGCATGATGCTGCGGAGTGTAAAACTCTCAACATGATCCATAGCAAACCAGGCTCATTGTTCCTGGAGGCATGCCACACTGTTTTCCGATGCATCTTTGATTGCAAAAGCTGAATATCAAGTGGTACAGGAGGAGGCAATCGTTTAGGCTACTCAATATGGATATGGTCTTAACATGAACACTGTTCCAGTAGAGCCACTAGTCCATTCAATTGAGTCATTCTAATGAACTGATTCTTTTTGATGAGTCAATTCACTTCACAGTAGAACTTTGGAAATAAAACAGTGGGCCACACAAAAATGTAGCATTGGAAAACTTGCAACTCGTTATAAATCAATAGTTATTGATACTACACAATTAAACATGACAAACAATTCTCGCAAGTGTCAAGAACAAATATTCTTTCATTATGATGCTATAGATAGGCTACTGTATGTTTCAAAATTTTGTGGTTTAGTAAGACTTTGTAAATGCTTTTGAAAGAAGTCTCTTACGCTCACCAAGGCTGTATTTTTTGACCAAACATACAGTAAAAATAGTAATATTGTGAAATAGTTAGGCCTATATAATATTCTATTTTAAAATCTTTTAAAATGTAATTCATTCCTATAAGAAAAAACTGAATTTTCAGCATCATGTCTCGAGTCTCAATGTCACAGTCCTTCAGAAATCATTCTATTTTCTAATTTGATGCTCAAGAAACATTTATTAATGAATAAATGACTATCTTTAAAACCAAAACTTACTGACTCCAAACTTTTATCCAGTTATCTATGAAAATGTCATTTGCTATAAAAATTCAACACAAAAGTAAAAGATAAAGGGTTTTAAACTGTTTAAAAACATTAATTAATTCATCATGGTTGTATTTGAACAGAAACATGGCTAATAAAATGTATTTTTACTCTAAAAATCATAAACATAAAATGCAGTAATTCTTGCAGCATTTCTCGTGGCTCTTCTGAGTGATGGCTCAAATGAATCATTGAAATGAACAGAATCAAATTAACTAATCACCTTACTAATTTAGTCTAAACACTGCAAACAATGCATAGAAAAGTATCACAATCAGGGCCGTGACTCCGAGGCCTTTCACCTTTAGTCTGCAGTGTGGGTCGGCTATAACAACTAACTTTCGAGGTTCACACTTCGACTTGTCTGAAAGATATTTACATGCGTTTAGACTATTTCATCCAAAGCAACTTAATAATAACAAACAGGTTAGTAACTTGGTCAATGGCTCATGGATGACAACAGCTTTATCTTCCAGCCATAAAGCAGTCACAATCATTCAAGCTTTAGTGCATTTTTAAAGGACATTCGCAGTTCTCCATGCAGCATCCACTGTTACCTGTAAACAAGATTGTCCTCAATGACATCTGCGCACTGGAAAAATTAACTGCACATTACATTCATCATCATGTCATGCTCAGCCACTGCATGAAGCATCTCTGAATTAATTTCACTTCACTTGTAAAGCAGAGACAATCTATCTGTCACGTTCCCTGCAGCAACGGACTGCTCTACCTGCACCAAACCTTCCGCTGATGTGCTGTGTTGTAATTATGGAGACAATGAAACACATCAGCTGGGTCAGAATACTTGACTGTTAATATCCCTCCCCCTTACAACCAACCAATGCACTTAACTGGTGTATGTCGCCGCTAATCCAGTCTGGTTTGGGTTCGGGGAGGGATGGACCGCAATCTGGGTCACCGAATAATGAGGCCAGGGCGCGTACTGCACCACAGTGTCCATCTGGCAGCTCCACGTGCCTGTCTCTGCCAGCGATAAACAGGTCTGGAGGAATAAACAGAGTGTGGGCATGCACAGAGGCATGTTACCCTGCTCTGGAATAAAGTGTGTGAGAACATTTTTGCTTTTGGAATTTAGTATGGAAGTATGCAAAATATATATATTTTTAAATTTTATATATATATATATACAATGTCATGCATTGTTGTTTATCTGAGGTTGTATTTACCTAACTTTAAGACCATGACAGATGATTTTTTTTTTATTACGTCATGATACATAAAACCATGGAATTCAAAAGATTGTCCTTTCTTTTTCACATTATGGTAAATATCTTAATATTGAATTAGGAGTAAACCAGGATAGATCAGTTATTTAAACAATGACATAATATATAATATAATAATATAGTATATACATTTTTTAAATATATATAGAGAGAATTATATATATTTTTATATTATATATATTTTAATTTAATATTTATTAGATTTGATAATACATTTAACATTTAAGCAACCTATGACAAACAGATAAATACAACATATATATTTATGTTATATTTATGATATATTTGCCGCTTGGTTAATACATTATGCCGTTGTTCTATAAAGTTTTGTTTTTTTTCCTTTTTGTGGAAATAATACTATATTCAATTTTACACATATTTCTTATTTTAAGACTCTTGGGGTTAAGGTGCACTGAAAGTGCCATTTAGCTTGCACAAACTGACTCAGTTGGAATAAAAACCAAAAACAAAGGGAAATTTAGTCGGATGTACACAGCCATTAGCACCGTGCTTTTCCAGCAATGCTCGTAACTGAAAAATAACAAAGTCACACATGCATTATGTCACCCAGTACACTGGGGGCAAACAGAGAGAGAGAGAGAGAGAAAACAGATTGTATGATGACAGGGATCTCTGAAGTCCAAACGCATGTGTGTGACGGCACACGGTGGAGTGAAGCAGAATCTTGACTCATAGACAGAGTTATGCCAAAAGCCTCTCTCAGTCTTTATCAACAGCCTTCATCTTGATCATAAGGACAGAGACCACCATGAGGCACATTTATAATTAGATCGTGGAGTGTCGGGTCAAACACTATGAGTCAGCTAGATGATAATGCCGCTCTGGGACTGTTAGTGTCAAGCATGGCTTACTCCAGCTTTGATAAAGCACTCGTATCATGCCTTATGTTGATCTTTTGCTATCTCATAAACGTCTGCTTGTGCACAATGTCTTAGGAATTGCAACACTCATTCTCTGCTTTTTTTTTTAAAGACACCATACAATTACGGGAAAGATAACCTAACTGCTAAAGGTGAAAATAGTTCAAATGCAAAAATAAAAATGAATATTTACATAATTGACTGCCAATACTACTCTCAAGTTGGAAATTAGATTAATTACAATTATTTATCTTATCAGTTTTATCTTGCTCACTGCAGTTCGATATTCTCTGTAAAACTCAATATTTAATGGGAAAGCACTGTACAATTTATTTAGAAAATAAATTGAATTAGTCTATGGTGACATTCTTTATGCTTTATTGACCGCGGAAATTAATGATGCCCCTTTTTTTCTTGTTTGGTAAGAAGCAATGTCATTATCAGTATACTATAAACAACACTTAACTAACTAGCTAACTATCTAAATAAATAAATACATGAATTAAATTCTTGAATCTATAAAATAAAACTGTTTAGAGATTGCTTTTGATATCCTTTTCTGTTCTGTTGCTGTCGGTTTCTGTTTCTACACCGGGTTTGATTTAGAGGTCACATGTTTCACGTTTCATTGATTGTTTGTTCTATTTAATCCCTGTGTTTCTTTCATTTCTTTGTAAGTTCAATTTTGCGTTACGTTTCTAGTTCCCTGAGTTCTTTGTTTTAATAAATTTAACTGCTACATTTAGATCCTTTCCTACTCGTTTATTGCAACCCAAATGTGACAAAACAATATAAAATAGTCTTGAATATGTATTTAAACTACTTGGTACATTTTAGATTTAAACATATAATATTATTTCAGTGCTGAGAAAAGCCGTTTTTAACAATGGTGTCATCTAAAGGCGGGAAAAAAACTTATTTACAGTACATTATTTATTTAGAGATTTAGTACACTGACAGTACAAAAGCCAATGTTTATTATGCATAATATTGCATATGCACACTTAAAATCGAAATAGAATAAAAGCACCACTTTAGGCGATCATCCTTGGTACAATGAAGTTGTTTAGTGTATCACCAAAAAATAGGGAGATTAAATGGACTGTAATTACATACAAACACTAAATCAATCTGTCATCGGAAACAGCAGTGTATTTGACTCGAACACGAAGGCAACATGAGCAGCGTAATGATGAGTAATGCTTGCCACTGAACAAAGGGAATTGCAGCACATGGCGGCAGCATGGCTACAGGCCTGTCGCAGAGGGGGGAGTTTATGATTAATGGAAATAAATATGAAAAGCATCACATCATCCCCAGCACCTGATCATTCTCGCCTCCACAACTGCATTACTAGCGGATACAGCCCTCGGTTCAGGTCAGTGTGCGCACTACACTCCTGGAGTCTGCTGCACTGACGCCGAACATCTCCTGACAGAGAGGTCAAGATTCAAGATTAATCCACTGCTACAATTTGACATGCCTTTTTTTTTACTTAAAGCAGTCTTGAAGTCATTCCTGCAATGCCCTGCATATCAAATATTCATGGGGATGTACAATTACGTAAAGTATGTTAGATGTTTATATACATTTATTACACAGGTCTCTGGAATACTTTTTGATTGGTCAAACGTGGCATTCTGTGGCTAAATATTTTTGTTTTCCAAAATAAAATTATAAAAATTATATTTTCATTTACACTTTAAAAAAATGCTGCGTTGTTTCAACCCAATTTTGGGTCAAATATGGACAAACTCAAACAATGGGTTAAAAATGTAATTTAAAAGTGTAACCCAATGGCTGGGTTTGTCCATATTTGAGTGTAGATTAGCTTGATGTACTAAAATGCCTATACTGAAATAAAAATGTATGAAAAGTATAGATAAACACACTTTATTTGAACTTTATTTGAACAAAATTACTTTCATTAAAAAATAAAGTAAATTACTTTAATCACTAAAATGAAATATGCACACATTTACAAGGATCCAGAGTTAGCCTATATAGTCCTAATTGTGGCACACAGTTTTATTATTTAGCATATTAACTTCTGCTCTCATATTACCTAAAAAATAATGTGTTGTATATCTGTGCCACTTTTAAAGGAGAGATAAAGTTAATCCCCTTTGCAATATGCTGCAACACTGGTGACTTTGCATGAACCTCAGTAACTTTATGGTACACCACACAGCATTGATTGATTGATTGATTCAGGCTATTTGTAATCTGTTACCTTATTGACATGCAGTCCTTCCTCAAGTATAACAGTTCTATCTTACTGAGTTGTCAATATTGTGTATCTGAGGTTTTTCTTAGAAAGGTTTTGCTAATTGGGAGGCATGAGTTGGCCAGAAGCAGTAAAAAAGTGAAGTGAAGAAGGGCTCATGAATTATTGACTAAGACACTGGAAAAATGGCAAAATGACATTCTAAAGGATCCAAAGGAAATTTAAAGATGAGGTTCAAGGGTGATTAATTTTGTAACTGTACCTTCGCACTTCGGTTGGCAACGTGTGAAACGTGTCGCAAATGGATTATTTAAAATCCATTTATTTATTTATTTTGAAATTCGGCTGAGCAGACACATTAGTTGTGGATAATGGCAGTGATTAATCCTGGAGTAAACAGCTGAAAATGCCCTTGCGGGGTTAAAAAAAAAAAAATCACCCTTCAGGGTAAAAAAAATTAAAAATGAAATCTAAAAATGTCCTTTTTCTCTCTATAAGCAAAGTGAGACAGGCTGGAGATTCATAAATAAGTAAGAGACTCTTCCAGTCTCCCAAATGCCTGTCTGCAGACTTTAGATTAGCACAATGAGCAGAAAAGCAGACAGCACAGTAGAGTTTGCCAAAGAAATAGTAGCCTGTACTTGCTGAGTCTGTCTTTGTACTGCATATAAAATTGTACAAAATGAAATGAAAAAGGCAGCCATTGTATATACATGAGCACTAGCTAACTATTTAACAATTAATTAGTACAAAACATGATAATAAGCATATATACTTTATATTAAAACATGTATTTTATGCTTTAAAATAATTATGAATTGTAAAAAAGGGGGGTCCAACCCGCTACTTGGTGTACCTAATAAAGTGACCAGTGAGTGTACTACGCTATCTCACGACCAATTCGTACGAGGGATTAAAAAGTGGCTAATTCGTACTAATTCATTCGACCTCACTCGTACGAATTCGTATGATTTGTCCAAACCCAAGTGATGGGTAGGTTTAGGGGCGGGGTCAGGGGTAGGTCATTCGTACGAATTCATACAAATTGGCCAATTCGTAAAATATGTACGATTTAGCAAAAACATACTAATTATTTTTATATTTTTTATTATTATCATAGTCGTTATTATTATATATTACATATTATTATCATAGTTTTTATTTTAATTATTATCATAGTCGTACGAATTGTTACGAATTAGCCTCCTCGTAAAATTCGTACGAATTCTCGTGAGATCGGGTTGGAGAGTACAATTCAAACAGGCGAATTGAGGCTATAATTCGCACAGGCTCACCAAAACTGGACGATAGAAGATTGGAAATACCTTGCCTTGTCTGATGAGCCTTGATTTCTGCGGTGACATTCAGATAGTTGGGCGTAAACAATGAAAGTATGGATCCATCCCGCCTTTTATCAACAGTTGAAGCTACTGGTGGAATGGTGTGGAGATATTTTCTTGGCACACATGGTCATCATTTAAGCGCTACAGCCTCCACAGTCTCCAGATCTCAGTCCAATAGAGCACCTTTGGGATGTGATGGAACGAGGGATTCGGATCATGGTCTTATACCTTATCTATATAAATACAGAGAGAGAGAGAGAGATTACTTAATCAGTTTATTATGTAATTCAGTTTTTAATTGATTGACAGTCCTAATATACAAAGAGGATCAATTAGTCAGCCTGTCAAAGAGCTAAAAAACATAAATAAAAAATAACTCGCTCAAAATTGATCAAAAACAGTCCTGGTGCTAACAGCGCAAGGTGTCAAGGGAAGCCAAGGGTAGCCTATAGTGACCTTTCATTGACTGGCTTGTAGCAGGACTTTAGAGAATGCTGGGAGAACATTTTTTTTACTTGACAAAACACTCTATTAGGCTTACACTACCATTTATACATTGTTGAAAGGTGTAAAAATGGATGGAAGGCTCACAATTCAATGTCCCCAATTAAACTAAGCAATTCTGTATTTGAGTCACACATCCAAATCAAAGTACTGTGGTCCCAGTGACGTTCTCCTATGCCCTTAGATTTCTATGGAGTATTCAAAATCTATCCAACTCTCCCAGGCTTGGGCCATCAAAAAAAAAATCTATACCCAGGAACACACGCTGTCTGGTCAGCCTGGAAGAAAGATGGTTTTGGTTTACACTCGGTCACTGACCCGATCAGCTTTTGCCCCACAGGGATGCATAGGGCCAAGAACAATCTGTCTTACAAGCCTGTGTAACAGGAGATGTTTGCGGAGTAGCTCATTAAATCCATGTTTAAACATTAAATTTGTCATTTTATTTGGATGTTAAAAAACCATTTTCTATCCCACACAGTGTGCACCTAAGCCATTATAGATTGATTGAAATATTGTGGCACTACACATAGGAAAATCATACAAAAAATATGATTTTTGAATAAATAATTAATAAAAAACAAATGCAAGAAGCTGATACACCCCTAAATAAATGGGTGTATCAGTTGGCTCGCAACTTTTTGACCAATGAAACTAGAAGAGTTCCACTGCAAGCGTATCCATTCTCAACTTCTGACACTAATGATTTGTTAATCAATGTGACACTATAGAACTTCCCTCAGTAACACAACATAGATTTTAGCTGGTCGAGTGGTTCCTGGAGGAATGAGATAAAGGAAGACAGAGTAGAGCACTGGGACGATAATTCTCTTTTCTGGATGGTACAGGCTGCCATTTTCTATCTGCAGAGTTTCATAATCAACAGGAAATGATATCCTGGACAATAGTGCAAGCTGGAATGATTGCTGGTGTGTACCGTTAGGACACAGAAATATGTATCATTATCTTTGTCAGCCCTCTTCCACTGCTGATCAGTGCATGTGCGTGAGCTCTGAAGACACACGGGCACATCATCTTCCTGTCTAAAGGGGAGGATGTGTGCAAACCTCATTCTAAAGGCCATACCATTCACAAACGTGCTTCAGAATGCTACCAAATGAAATAATTTCAGACATGACGCCGCATAACTAATTCCTCAAAGCTTTAGAGATGTGACAAGCTACAAGAAACCTCTGTTTGATTAGAAACGGGGAGAAACAAAAATCACACAACTTTGTAAATGTTGAAAAAGCCTCCTGGGATGATGAAAAATGGGTTCTGTAATCTTTAAGTTGACTGATGTTATCTTGGCATATTTATCAGCTGTGTTGGGGGTAACGCATTACAAGTAATGTGCATTATGTAAACAGATTACTTTTATGATGTAACGAGTAATTATTACTTTACCCACTTCTCTGAGTTACTATTTTTTTTTAAACGTAATTGGGCATTTTTAGGGAGTAGCGCAATATTGTAACTCATTTCTTGTAAAAGTAACTTTTCCCAACACTGTTTGTCAGCATTTTAGACATACTATTCACTAACAATTTCACTATAAACACGAATAGTTTCTGGTTTATCTGTTTATCCATGAGCATAACTTATTTTACCAGTGCTTAAACTCATTTTTTTCTGCTTCTCTACTTGCAGGGTCCATTGCCAGATGCTCCTATATCAAGTATCACTACTCCTCAGCCACAATACCCAAGAATCTCTCTTACAACATCACCAAGACCATACGTCAGGATGAATGGCACTCTCTACGTGAGTACATGGCTTCACTGTACATTTGAAGATGCATTTAAGAAATGCCACTACTGTGATTAACAATTAACATCTCAAACTGTCTTTGCTTGACAAAATTACATTCTTAGTACAATGAAGTGTATAGTTTAACCATTACTGTTGAGACAAGCACTTTGTAAACAATGCAAACAGTAATCATCCTCGACCTAGTGGTGTTCTTCACTCAGACCCAACTTGCTAAGGTCAAGTCGAAGCCAGATATGGGAGTTGTAACGCAATATGTTGTAATTTCATTCAGTTATTTCGGGCAAGGTCTCGGTAGACCTAAAGATATAGATGAGGTGATTTGTTGTTGCTTTGTGGAAGGAGAAAGTAGGGTACATATCTCAAAGTCAGATGTACCTTTTCGACCCACTTTTGCTCTGTTTCCACCCTACCCAAAATGGAAATTATGAAGATGCTTTCACATAGAAGTGGTGGTAAAATGCTTAGAGAGTGGGCCATTAGTATGCAATCTGACCCACAGGAAGCTCAGCAAACCTGTAAAGCCCATTATTCATAAAGTTGTACACATGCCACCCCTTTAGTGGTTGATTATTAAAGAATGCTGGGTTGTTTTAACCCAATTTTGGGTAAAATATGGACAAACCCAGCCATTGCGTTACATTTTTAACCCAATGGATTTTTCCATATTTAACCCAAAATTGGGTAAAAACAAACCCAACATTTTTAGTGTATGTATAAGCAGTGTGATTTTTTTTAATATATTTAAAAAATACTACACATCACATTTACTTAATAGCACTGTTTGTATATAGAAGTGTGTGTATATAAAATAAAGTAACTTATTTTAAAATTACTTAACATTTCTTTTATTTATAAAGGTGTACATAAAATTATAAATTACAATTGTCACTTGAGAGACAGATCTAAATGTCCACATCGCATCAAATTTTTGAGTTTTAAAAACTATTTTTTGAGTTTTAAAATATTTTTGAGTTTTAAAAATTATTTTAACACTGAAAGTAACTTTATTCGGAGTCCTTATATACAATCACAATATGTATTTAATGCAAAGGCCAGAAGTTATTCTTAATTAAATGCATAGTAATTATTACATTTTAAGCATTTATTATTTGGTTTTGCATTAATCTAGCCTGATTTAGCTGTAGGAACACATTTTCATTAAACATGTTTCTATTTTGTGCTCATTATCTTGTTCACATGAATCTATCATTCTGTAAGTCTACTTTTTGTTCAACAAGAAATAGTTTGATGAAGCCTACAGTACAACAAGCTCTTCTGCTCTTTTCCTTTTTGGCTTACAGTCACATTTGTGACACAAAATTGACACTGAGTGGGGAGTGTGTAAATCAACACAAAAGGCCTTCTCCTTGGAGAGCATTGGCTTGTTTGAAACCCTCTTATGAGATGGGATTGTGGTTTGAAGCGATTCACCATGCCCTCAATCTGTCATGTGGTCTTACTCCACTGCACTGCCTCTGTCAGGTGACTGGAGAGACACCTTTCCTTTAACCTCCAAACACACCAGTATCTACACTTCCATCTCTCTCGCTTTCCTCATTTCCCAAAGCTCTAACATGGAGGGTTAAGAGATCAGAGATGCATAAATGACACTTCTGGAAAGATACAGAGCTCTCATGCAGCCAAGTGCAACAGATGAAAGATCTCTGTGTCGCCAAAAATGTCTTACGGTTTCCATTTTGTGCTCAATATCTGGTTCACTTGAATCTATTATTCTGTCATTTTACTTCATGATATCAGAAATGTACTCCAGACCTGCAGGACTCATTTTAAATTTTCAAGTTTATGCTAAAATCTGGGCCAATACAATATAAAATGCAGCCATAACATTATACGGCCGTAAACGATAAATGATGTTAAAATTCTATAATACAATGAATTGTTTTAATTATGAATGAATGAATATTGCAAACTGTACCGTTCAAAAGTTTGGGGTTTGTACAATTTCTTATACCCACCAAGGCTGCATTAGTTTGCTCAAACATACAGTAAAACAGCAATATTGTGAAATATTCTTACAACTAAAAAATAACTGTTTTCTATTTTCCTATATTTTTAAATATAATTGATGGTAAAGCTGAATTTTCAGCATCACAGTTCTCAGTGTCTCATGATCCTTCAGAAATCATTCTAAAAGTGCTCTTTTTTTGCTCAATAAATGTATTATTATTTAAAAAAAAAATAATATTTTTGTGAAATATGGCATTTATTTGAGATAGTAATCATCTGCAAATGTCTTTATTGTCCCTTTTGATCAATCAAATGCATCCTTGCTGAAAAAAACCATAACACCCTCCAAAAAATAAATAAAAATTCTGACCCTATTTTTTTATTATTATAATAACAAATTATTATTGTTTGTATAGAGTAACTTTAAGTGAGCGTTAAACAACTGCAAAAGGCATTCTAAATGTTAAAAATAGAGGAAAGTATGCAATATATATACAATATCAACAAACATCCATACAATTAAAATAAAAAGTAAACCTCTAATATCAGATGATAATCAAAGTGGTATTGAGCATATCTAATATATCTCATACACACTTCAGCCTAGGCTGGGAAATGTTCACACGGTATTTAGAGTCTCCCAGGGTGCGTCATTTGATTCAAGCATTCTGACCTATATTGTAAAGAAAGATGTGGAACAGTCAATCTCTTGGTTAAGGTCAGGCTGAGATGTTTAATGTTCTTATTACAGCTTACACAGCTGCGCCAACAAATCAAACACTAGGATGAAGTCTTTTCCTCTGGTGAGGGAACCCTAAATGTAAAAAACTAAAAGAATTAAGCCTTTATGGCTTTGACTCCATTGAGTGCCATATTGATTTTGGGGGCCAAGAGAGGTCAGGAGATCAAGAACTCTCCATTAGTGGACATTGAGAAGTAAATTACTCTAGTACTCGCTGGGAAATGTGTCTGAACCAACACTGCCAAAAAAAAAGAGCCCAAAAACATCACTGGATGTCTGAACCGGCCACTGGGGAAGGTGCTTGTGTTTTGTTGCGATGCCTAGAGTAAACAGAACAGGTAACGCTCAAATTCTTGTTGTTTATGCCCGTGTTGAGCTCAGATGAGAAGCCAGACCTGACATTTCATAAAGCGTGTGAAATTGAACAAAGGGAGGTTAGAACATTTCCCGCACT
Organism: Cyprinella venusta; assembly: GCA_038021265.1. NCBI lineage: Eukaryota > Metazoa > Chordata > Actinopteri > Cypriniformes > Leuciscidae > Cyprinella > Cyprinella venusta. The sequence goes on from CM075885.1 coordinate 7,921,145, forward strand.
CTCATAATGCATATCTGTTCGTGAGTGACATCAGCAAAACTTCAGAAGGCGGTGGGATATACAAAGAACTCATTTGTACCCGTCAGTCAACCCGCCAGGAAACCGACTATACCAGCAAGAAAGTCATAAAAGAAGACACTACTTCTATTATGCAGAATATGAAAGCGAAAGATGAGACTCCACAGAAGCCAAAATCTCTTGTTTTTAGCGATGGACGGCATTTTCAGCTCCGCAAGGCAAATGCTTTTGGACGTTTCGTCTTTGGATGAAGACGGTAACTTCAGCAGCTTAGGGATTTTGCAAGATCAAAAGGAAGCAGCACAAAATGAGCAGCAGGAAGCTGTCAATGAACATGACAGGAAATAATCTGCCGTGATGCGTAAAGGTGCCCAAAGAGGCGAATTATGATCTCGCTTTCCAAATCCTCCAGATCTCAGTGCACTCAGCTTAGAAACTGCTCATAGTGCTTCAGAGACCAAAGGGAGACAACCATTGGATTAAAAGAAAGAAAGAAAGAAAATTTTATGGAAAGTGACCATACTAAATGAACACTTTAAATAAACTGCTCTTATTATTATATACTTTAAAGGAGTAGTTCACTTTAACAAAACAAAACAAAAAAACTTTTGGTGATAATTTACTCACCCCCATGTCATCCAAGATGTCCATGTCTTTCTTTCTTCAGTCGAAAAGAAATTAAAGTTTTTGATGAAAACATTCCAGGATTTTCTCCATTTAATGGACTTCAATGGGAACCAAACGGTTTAAGGTCCAAATGAGAGTTTCAGTGCAGCTTCAAAGGGCTTTAAACGACACCAGATGATGAATAAGGGTCTTATCTTGGACCCTTCGAGTCATGACTCGAAAAAAGATTTGTTGATTTTGATGAACGAGTTTGAACAGGAGGATCACGAACGCTCATCTCAGAACAGAGCAAGGCGAGCATTTGTGCTTATAAAACTTAAACTTTTTTATCTATTTTTTAAATGAGCGATCGTTTCGCTAGATAAGACCTTTATTCATTGTCTGGAATCGTTTAAAGCCCTTTGAAGCTGCACTGAAACTCTCATTTGGACCTTGAACCGTTTGGTTCCCATTGAAGTCCATTATATGGAGAAAATCCTGGAATGTTTTCATCAAAAACCTTGCTTTCTTTTCGCCTGAAGAAAGAAAGACATGGACATCTTGGATGACATGGGGGTGAGTAAATTATCAGCAAAAGTTTTTTTTAAAGTGAACTACTCCTTTAAAGCTGCTGTACATCCTTTACTGAAGCCATTTCTTACACTAAACATTAGTTAAATAGCTTAATGATTGTTGTCTTGGGACCCTGCTAAAAACAGGACCTGTAATGACATGCTAACATCCTAAGCGGTAATTTAGTCTTTACCCCTGAGTGGGATCCGCTGAGGAAATGAATTGTACTTAATTGTCACTGCTGTAATCAGACACTATTAAGGTGGGATTGAGTAAGTTGTATCATATCTGTACTTAGATTTAAACTACTTAAACATCCCCCCTCCTATGTAGTTATTGCACTTAGAGGACTTTGAATGTGACCTCACCACAGTATTCACTCAACACTGCTAAACACATCATTTCCTGTTACATTATCTTACTGTTATCTGTATAGTATAAAGCGCTATAAATAAAGGTGACTTGACTTGACACTCTCTGTATACACTACTGATTTAATCTCCCCTAGATAAGACATTTCCGTGTGTCTAGGCATTAATAAATGGAAATTGAAAATAGTGTCATCACGCAAACCATGATGGGCCTGACATTAACAAGGACGCCATTACAACGCTCACCAGAGGAATGGAGGAGGCTGTCGAGAATTCTCTCAACTGCGATTTGGCATTTTGACATCCATGATCATTATGTTTTCCTTCAAAGCTGAGAGACCTTTTCCTCCATGGTAGGTGAGCCGTCAATAGCCATTCTGACAGTTAGAGACTCTGATCTTCTGTTGACCTCTTTCGCTCAAGTCAAGGAGCAGAGAAGCACGAAAGATGTAATTACATGTTGACAGAGCAGTGGGTGAAGACAACGCGAAATGGTATTTGGGACATATTTCACTTTTGTAATGTGATGTAAGCTAGATATTCAATGCAATGTGGGTCAGGACTTCATTTTGTCCGACAAAAATTGATTGGATTGTGGAAAGTGGTCTCTATATGACAGGAGGGCTTGATTATTTTATTTTTAGACCAGGAACATGTATACAAAAACAAATGGTAAGGGTAAATTTTGATTTCAGGTTGACTTTAAAAAAGTTCATTCACGACTGTAAAATGTTAAAGGTTGTAAGATGAAAACGTTGATTAGATTTTTTTCCCCCAGTTTTATGAGAAACCACTTCCACCGGAATCAAAATAACGGTGAAATCTTTGGCTAATAAGAATAAGAAGTCCATTAATACTGCAAAAGTAACCTTGCAAAGATGGAGGGATGTTACATGGATGAAAACCGACTCAACGTGAGAAAGCAATAAATAAATGTGGCGTTATCAGCCGCCAAACATCCTGCCGTAATATTCACATTATTCAAATCCTTATTTACAACCGTAATCCTCTCTGTTCGAGATAACCTTGTCTGCGTAAGCATGTAGTAAAAACCTTGGTCATTTTGGAGTTGTTTATAGAAACCTAAACAATGCAGTTTATTTTTAATCACTAACAAGACTAAACTGTCTCTTAAAAATGAACATTTCAGCAGAGAAATCCTCAAGCCTGTTTGTTGCATGCATTTGATAATCTCTTTGCTATTAATTACAAACTGCGAGTTCTTTGTCCAGGCAGTTTTAGCGATTGCACCATTCTGACTCACAATTATCCCACATCCTCAACCGACAATTGAACGGCAGACTGCGCCGCCTCGACACCCCCCTGAATGATTGATGGGTAACACAATCAACAGACTAGAAATGAACAGGAAAAGATGGAATAAAACGAGCAAAGCTTAGAGCTTTAGATCGGTGGACTTTACACATATGCTCACAGGGCATTTCAGATTAGCCAGAGTTCCCTGTGGGTTTAGTTGTGACCACTGCGTCCAGAAGGGCTGTAATCTGTCAGGCGGACGCCTAGTGATTAGTCTGTGGACGGCCGAGTGGAAGTTGCCCAGTGGCCACGAATCAGAAGCTTACTTTGATCTCTGAGCATGGATGGAAAGAAAACTGCCATATTATTACTAGTGCTGTTTACACTGGCAGTGCCAAAAGATGGAGCCGAATCAAATCAATAACACGGTTTAAAACCAGAGAATAATCTCCATGCTGGCAAAATACTTGTACTGCCTAAAAATGCAATACAATTCAATTAAATAAGCAAAAACGGAATTTCTAACATTGGTTAAGCACTAAAAAAAATTGTTACACTTCACCTTTAAACTCTCTGAGGACTATGCAATAAGCTTGCATAACCTCTTGCATAATGGTGGCATGTTATAGACACAAAAAGCTGTTGTCTATATTTCAGTCAAATACTGTAAGTTGGCCATCCAGATTATAGTGTTTTCAGATAAATTGAGCTCTCCCCCCCCGTCAGTCAAACAGAGGGCACGGACTCATTCTCTGGTCTATCTAAGCTTTAGTGTTAATTTTGCAATGTGATATAACATGGTGACACTGCAGACTGCATCTGTTTCTCTTCTGTGGAGTAATTAGGAGCCAAGATCTTTTAAACCCATTTGAACCCATGTGCTTTTTTGCTTTTCATCATGCTTTTCAATTCAAATGCAGCTTCTATCCTTCATTAACACATCATCAATGATAGGGTTACAGTTTTTTTTTCCTACATTGATTTTTAACTATAACATCTTGATAGACCCACCATGAAAGTCTACTGTAACAATAATAATGAAAAGGGATCAACCAAATCAGGAAAGTCATAAGGGGCCGCTTACTACCAAGCAGCACTGAATAATGTAATTCAGTTGGTTTACTGTACTCTCTCAAACAAGTTATTTATTTAAATATTTCACAATAAACATCAAATATATTGTATAAAAGATTCTAAGTTAGTAGTTTTATATTGTACCGTTTTGATTTGACAATGAGATTTGTGCAATTATTTTCTCAGATTTTCAATTACTTTTTGGCTTGAAATAAAATGAAAAACTGTGTTTCATCTCACAGCTAGTTAGATTATAGCTTAGAACTCTTTTTTGAAATCCTAGCGGAAAGAACAAATGAACGGGAAATATACTTCTGGATGTAACATTTAAGTCCACCGAGAGGCGAGTTAAACGAACCCAAGTGCAGTTAATTGAAAGCAGAACAAAATTCAAATTAAACAGAACTAAACAGTAATGAGAGACTTGAACTTGACTTGAGGAGACTTTGCAAAACTCACCAACAGCTGGTGCAGGGAACAATGCACGACTAACTTGAGGGCTAAATACAAAACTACAGGGAGCATGATCAAAACAACCAAGATGGAAGTAATGAACGTGAACAAAACAACAAGATATCAGGACAATGAACCAATCACAACATGACACATGAAGCAAGGGAACCAAAGAAAACAAAACAGAGATCACATGACATAATACATGTGAACTAAGAACATATGGGTGCAGGTCACTGTTGCACTTTATTGCCTCTGTCTACTGATGATGTCCTTACTAATCCTGGAACTGTCCCTGAATCCCTCTTGTTCCACAGGGAGAACTTATGTCCTCTAGGTTAGCACACCCAAGAGAGAGGACTATAGCCAATTAAAAAAAGGGGAGGGATGAGTGAGGACATAATATCTGAGCATAAATACGCCTTATGTCACAGTAGCGAACAGCCTCTGGCTTTGTTGCTGTAGGTGATGCATCCACAGAGACTCTCCTGGATTAGTTGAACTGCTGGACTGGAGCTGCAGCTCTCAGTTCATTAAGCGCTTCACTGGGAGAAGTTTAATGACAAACGCTCTGATGGTCCTTCCACAACTGACGTGGTGGAAAGTAAAAAAATAGCACTTCAGAGGCAAAAAATATTTCCTGGAGTGACCTAAAAATAGGTGTGCACCACACGTACACACCGCATTCATGGCTTGATTGAAATCCATTCACATCCAAATTCTTAAGCACTTTGAATTTGAATACATGACATTTTGTTAAAATGAATTAAAAAATATATTTCTAAGGTTATGTTGTGATGACATGTTTAGGCCGTATTTCACACCAATATCAAAATAAATAATTTTTTTTTCAAAAAGATAAAATTTATGTTTAGTTCGATTAAAATGATGTTTCTACCAGATTCTCATTACTGTGATGCAAAAAATAAATGCATAATTTGAATTAAGTGTAATGCAAAAAACAACAACAACAACAAAAACACTCATTACATAATGCATCTTACTTTTAGTAATTTTTTCAGTTACTGTGTAGTAACTTTTGAAAAATTATTTGTCATAAAAAAATAATGCCGATTTTGGGGTGAAATATTCTGCTCATTTTTGTTACCATTTGTACTCAAAGGACCAAATGCAAGCAAGTCAACAAAAAGTGGAGGACTAAAAGAGAACTGCTTGTTAAACAGAAAGTACAATGATTGAAAACGCGTTTCATCAAATCAGTGTGCTTGGCAATGCGTTTCGAGCATAATCACTGTCGTTAATCCACCCGATACATCTCTATATTTGTCTGTATGGATAATCTGTCTTTTTACTATGCATGAGCGTTTCCTCTCTGCCTCAAAAATAGTTTCATTCTCTTCAGCTTTGCCTCGGAGGGGCTGAGCAAGAAACCAACTACATTCCTCCAAGCGTGTAACGATGATGACTAACTAGCCCGAGAATCTAATCTCTACAGATCCCGTTTGCAAACAGTTCCTTGGAAAGCCAAGCAGGACTTTGCATTTCGACATTAGATCTACATGTCGACCCTCTTTGCAGGCGATCTCACAAAGGCTTACAGCGTTGCATTAAAGTAAAAGCTGCTCTCCCCGGAGCAACGCTGTCTGTCACAATGAACATATTAGTTAGCATGAGTAAGTAACTATGGGCTGCCCAGTCACCTAAATTAATCATTCAGGACTGAGCACGCAATAGAAGCGTCCAAATGTCTAACAACACTAGTGATTTTTTTCTATTTAACAATTTGAGTGAAAAGCTTTTTACATTTCTGCAGTGTTTTATAATTTATTATTTCTTAGTGTTTGGTTAAACCAAAGTTTGCTTGGTCACAGCTGCACTGTAAATTAAATAATTATATTTATAGAATATTTAAAATAAATGACTAAATAATTGGTCATCAAATTATTGCATAATAATTTACTTGAATGGAACAAAAAAGGACATAAATAAATTAAATACACCATGTAGGAATCAAAATGTAATTTAAATAACTATGTTGTAATAAATACTACAAAGTATTTAATTAAAATAAGAGTGTAAATAAATAAAGGTCATCAAATCATGTCATAACAAATAAAGAAATGATTATATTTACAGTATTTAAAAAGAGTCATTAAATACTATAAAAATAATAAATTTGTGATGTGCTGTATTTACAAAGCTCGTAATTTTAAAATGAGTGCAATAGTCCTATCTGCAATTTAATGTCTGCTGGGTTAGGAGTATATAATAGCATATTTAATGCAAACAAATGCAGACATACATGTAATAATTGAGCCCTCTGCCCTCCTGAGAGGATCAGACTGCTAAACACATGTAAAAATCCATCAAGCGCTCCTGTTTGTTTTGACATGCCTCATTTCAGATGTAATGTACAGTTTAATCAGAATTTTTCAACAGTCCCATTCCACTCAGATTTGAATGTTCCTGGGATAGGCAGGATGAGAAACCAGAATATATGTGTGTGCAGAACGCCTGAAACTGTCTGAGTAAGAGAAGGAGGTTGGAGGGGTGCCATGTGTTGGCTCAGCAACCCCAAACTGCTTGTTCTCTTAAAGCACTGAAGAGAGAGAGAGAGAGAGAGAGAGAGAGAGAGAGAGAGAGAGAGAGAGAAGATATACAAACATTACTGTACTCGCCAAACAGTACACAGATGTCTGCAGGCCAATGAATGCTAAAGGCCTTTTAATAGACATCAATAATCCAGTTTAAAGCTTTATTTTAAAACTGTACCCTCTTGCATGAATTATGTTGCTAATAATATTTCTAATCCACCTTCATTAAACATTTTTTGTAACAGAAGCTATTTAAATGTACACTTAACTACACTGAAAAAAACATTGGCTTTGAAACAATTTTCACTCAGTAATTGCAAGTAAATTTCACAAATAATTATTTTAACAAATATTATTTTACCTGAAAACATACCCGACTGTGTTTACGTGAATACTCGTCAAGACTGGCATTTTGATTATTGATTATTTTGTGTGTATTTGACTTTTTAATCTCAATGCGCAAAAAAAAAAAAAAAAAAAAAAAAACTCTTAGTACATAGTGAGTGGCGGGTTTGTGTCAACTCGTTGTCGGAGAGATGAGAGAGCGAGAAAGCATAGCTGCTATCGTGTATATACTCTGCATTTAAGATATTTCAGTATCAATATGTATATTTTTTATTATTTCAGATGACTTTTTAAAAGACTACAATTGAAAAATGTACATATCAAATGCGTTACATGCCAGTTCTGAAATTCATTTGAAAGCCATATCAAAACCTAAATATCATAGGTAATGCTGTTGAATTGGGTTGGTAAGCAATAACTCAGAACACACCAGAAATCACCTTCCAACATCTTAGCAACCATCAAAAAACATAACAACAACCTGGAAACCATCTAACATCCAGCATCATGGCAGTGACTTTTACATGAGCAATCACCTATTTTCTTCAAAAAACATAAATATCTAGTTCTTGTTTGCCATTTCAATTGAATGGTTTAAAAGAAGTCTCAAAATGGTCCACTTTTTACTTTAAGTCCAAACAAACAAACCAAACGCACATGGAATTACCATAAGTAGGATTAATAAAAAATGCCTTCCAGCACTGTAGCTCATAGATGCTGTGCAAATGTATGTAAAAGCATGCCTAACAGGAACGTGTCCTTTATACAGTATAAATGAGAGTGCAAAAGAGAAGTACAGTGTATAAAGGGGTTTTAATTGATAAATATCTGAATTTGGTCATAATTCAGGTCTGCACTGAAATGCTGTGGGTAAACCATCACAGAAATAGGTGCTAATGATGCGTTTCATCTCTGTGACTAAGGCTGATTATAGCATATAGGAATGTATAATAAATTGGGCTAGATAAGGGCCATTACACTGTCATAATTATGAGAATCATTCCCAACTCTCAAAATGTGACCATTTCACTCACTGAACTTCATGGCTTTCATTCATGAGATGAATAAGGCTGGTAGAACACAATGTACAGTGCTGTGAAGGAGCCTGTTGGGGAAATTTGACACTGGAAATTAGATATTTGATGGCAGTTATTGTGATCCTGCTGCGGCCATCTCCTCTTATTGATCATCTTCATCAATATATGTTTCACTTGACAGCGAATCCTTCTAAATAACCGGCACTTCTTTCTACTTGCAGTGACTATAAAAAAAGAAAATCTTTAAAATTCAAACTCAACCGTTTAGAGAAAGCCAGCTTGCCTCTGTGATATATTTCTAAACTAAAAAGTTTTGTTGGATAGCTCATTTTTTTTCTAAATCACTGAGCTGTCATGCATGTTTAAAGTCATTTCTATACGCCTATCCATATTTTAAGCACAATTTTAATGGCCTATATTAATATTCTAATTTGTTTTACCAAAATAAATTAAAAATAAAACACTAAACATAAAATCCATTGTTTTAAATGCTACAGTAAAAGTGAATTTAGGCATCATAACATTATAATGTAGCCTACATTGTGCAAAATGGATATTTATTTTGAGATTAAAGACTAAAGATTACATTTAACATTGGTAAAATTAAAATAAATACTAAAATTGTAAAATAAAAATAACTCTTATTTGGCCATATGACTGCAATGATGCATGTAAACTAGTGGAAATGTGCATGCACAAATAAATATCCAAACATTCTTCTGCGGATTTTCACAGAATGTCATATCGGCTAATAAAATATGAATGTAAAACTCTCTGGAAAACGACAAGATTTCAGTATGAGTCACAGGGAACTTGTGCATTTTTTATAAATATGATTCTTGGCTTCAAGGATTCACTGACTGAGTTGACCAAAGCAATCCCTGCAATTCTCTATAAAGCTTAGTTTCCTTCCCAAAAGTGAACATAAATTCCCTTCCCTGCCTCATTATGACCCAACTCTCAATACTAGCACTCACTTGGTGCTTTCTCCAGCAATATTTGTGGCTCCATCCTCCCCCATAAAGTGCATCAGTAATCTGGTTAGTCACATTGCACAGTCTCTCTGTCCACTGCCTGGCAAATCCTAAAGTAATTTAGACTTAAAAGAAGAGGAGGTGGTTTATGCTGCTGTGACTGGCTGCCACATAAAATTTCACACCACTGTGTTTTGTAATGCTCCACTGTTGTTTACTGTCATTAGATCAAATCCCGTCACTCGCTTGCACCTGCCGGAGTCTCGCCACGGCGTTGAAAGGTTTAAAACAGGGTGCAAAACACCAACTTCAACACCCTACTTAATCTGACATTAATGCTCATTAAAATTCAACAACCTTTAGCCCAAGAGCATTGGCTGTCATAATCACGATGCAATGAATATATAGATGAAATCCTGTGTTAAAAGTGAATACTCAAATAATTGGTTTACAAAGATTCCAAACTGAACTGCATTATTCACATTTCTACTGTTACTTCATTCATTTGAGAAATATTTGCTGTGACAACTGAGGCAGGAGGGATATTTTTCTCTCATTGAAATTCAAGCGATCCTGGAGTGACTGAAAAAAAAAAGAAAGATATTCACACAAAATTCACTCTATACCACTCACATACTCCCTGGAAGGCTGCACTCACAGACAAGTGATGCAAATTAGAGAACCGGAACAAATTAGATGTAAATTAAGAATTGTTGTTCTATTACATGAATGATTCAGTAGAATCGATTTGAAAATTGACTATTCAATAGAATCAATTCAAAAATTGTGTCCTGGGGGTTGTTTTTAAAACTGAACTTAAATGAAATAATGAAATGAAATGATTGATCTGCACAGATTTTAAAATAAAACAGCAGGTGAAGTAGAAAGCAGCTTGAACAAGCCTATTCAGCTCAACACCAGGCAGGTTACAGATTTCTACCCCCTCACTTGTCAAAGGTTATTGTGTGAGGTCACGTTTAAATGCTTGTTACAGGAACACCCAGCAGCCACTGGGGTAAGATGACCGCAGGCTGGCTCTGTAAGGAGCTGATCAGAGAGGATTTTACCACAACAGTTATCCCAAAATCTTCTCTTTTTTTAATTCACACTCCTCCCCACATCATCTGTCCATTGAACAGCATTGAAACAGAAATGGGTCACTAAGTAAAATGGGTCACTAAGCATTTGTCAGATAAACCCAATTTGTTGTGTGCTTGTGTCTGCAAATCTGCTTGCAAACTTTTTCTCCAAGATGAAACATTTAGTAGACAAACATTGTGATGCAATTTCACAAAGAAATATGTACCTAAATCCCAAGGGACTCTTGTCGGCTGCTTTAGAAAACAAACAAAAAAAAAAAAAAAAAAACACTGTACTTCCAGAGCTGGAATTGAGTGTCTGAGTTAAAAATTAAGTTCTTTGGTGTTTCAAAACAACAATGCACAGACACAACAATATATTCAGGCAGACCAAAACAAAATTAAAGGATGGTTCACAAAGGGCACAGATCCTCTTTGTTATTTATTTTAATTGTTGGTCTGTGTAAACACGCCTGACTGATGCTTTTGATGATGTTTTTTCATCGTCTTGCACCATGTGTTGTTTTTGAGACGACAAAAAAAATTCAGTTTGAACAGCCCCTAACAGACGAAATGTGCAAACAAAAACAAACAAAAGACTGTTTCGGTTTTAAAGCACTAAACGTGGTGTGTATTTAGTGTTTGTCCTCTGTGCCTATTTGTACAAGCACACTTGGACCACATGAGTCATCAAAAGCCCTTCCCTGCTCTGCTATTATACAGTATGTGAATGCATTGTTTGTCCATATAGCTGGCAGAAAACGATCTCTGGATTAGGGATTATGACTGCTTGATTTAGGCCACAGAGACTCGAGATTACCAATGCGAAACACGGATGCTTCGTGTATATAGTAGATACAGACTTGTTTGGTTTTAATCAGATTATATTTGGTAGATGATGGGGATTTCTGAGGCTTGGAGACAAGAACAAAGACATGTCTGCACCTCACAATAAATATACCACAGGTTCTTTCCTCCTGGTAATCTGTATGGTAAAGCCACAGACTTCAGCTTGGTGAATACTACAGATGCCACAGACGGCAAACCCTCAAGACTTTTGACCTACATGTCCAATCCCAACAGGGAACACATTTGGACAGGTCGAAAAAAACAAAAACAATTTCCTTCCCCCAACAAAAACAATGGAAAATCTAATCATTAGAAATTGTTGTATGTCCTGATCATTGGGTTAAGCTTCAACTGGTTAGCATAACCCCTCCTGGTAGATGCAGTACAAAAAAAACAAGTAAAATGGTAGTAAACCATTGTCAAATTTCTGGGGGGATTTCACACAAGTCAAAGAAATGGGGTTAACAGATTACCTTCTCAAGGTATTGTAGACCTCCTTGATACAGACAGATTGTTTCAAACATAGAGTCGCCGTTGTGAGCTGAAAATAAGGACCAATTAAAACAGCAAGACACCAAACAAAGTTATTTCGGCTCTACACGGCTGTCTGGCCTCCACTGGCATCTCATTGAGAAGTCTTACAGCTTCATCATCATCTCTCTCTCTCTCTCTCTCGCCTGTTCCCTCTGAGATGGAAATATCCTAACTCTACTGGAGCTTGTGGCTGGTGTTTGGAGGAACGAGCGTCAGCGGTTGGCGTCTTATCAGCTCAGTGCACGCAGTCGAGGGACAGTCTGGAACGCCCAAGGTCACCGCTGCCTCACATCTCAAAAAGAACAGAAACAGCAGAAAACAGTGTTTTGGATGCTTCCCTTCTTTTATTGATAGAGCCACCACTGCTAAGGGAACGCGTTTTAAGTTTCCGCTTAAAATTCAACCCAACATCCCTTGGTATAGCTTATGAACGCAAAGGTGTTGCAGGCAAGATGAGGGCTGCATGTGTTAGTTTATGCGTATCCGATTGGCAGCTGCACATATCTCAACTCTATAAGAGATACCACAAACCAACTGGTGTACCACATACTTCAAAGTGCATGAATAAAAAAGAAAAATCATCAATAAAAGAGAAATGCGTTGAAGTGATGACTAAAGCAACCAAAATGACATCGCTGTCCGTCTCAGAAATCCCTTTCCAGTGCCTGATTCAAAAACGTATGCATGATGTCACTGCTTGTGGGCGTGGTCTTAAGTCATGCCCACAATCCTAATATAATGCATCTTTGTATATGAGGAATGCAGGGCTGTTCAGTTACAGGGTTGAGGGACTTAGCGCTTGTCATGAGACGCTGGTGGGTTTTCACACCTGCACAGCCGGTGACAAACCATTCACACCGGTGTCAGTGTCTCTCACCTCGGTTATCACATATGACAAGCTGAGTGACACTGCCACTGCTGCACTCTACCCATAATTCCTTTCTCAGCTTCAGCCGCCAACATAATAGCAACCCACACTCAATACTGCTTATTGCTTGCGTGGTTTAGCCAATCAGGTGACTCAGTGACATGTGACATAAGGCCCAGGCAAATGTGTGGTTATAAATTAGAAATATAAGAGGTACGGATGGGTATTAATAGTGAGTTAACCAAGTAATATTTTGGATAAAATACAAAATAAGTGTCTGTGGCTTGTTGCAATTTACCATAAAAATGATTTTCAACTCATTCCAATTCCAAACTAGGACTGAGTATCACCAACTACTTAATTTTATGATAAAATAAACAGGATGAAACAAGTCATAATTCTAAATCAAAATGAATAAATACTATAATAGTATATAAATAGAAAGAAAATAACACCCTTGTCCTGTATAAATGTATACCTTTTAGATGATGTGCGTCTTTACTTAAGTGTAGGAAATTATATAACTGAATATATTAAATATTAATGCAATACTGTGATAAATAGTATCACAATATATTAATATCGCATCGGCACAAGTGATTGTTCACTTTGTCCTTTGTTGTTGCACAACCTAAATAACTAAAAATTACTTTGTTAACACCAGCATATTCCTTCCAGGCCTTAAGATCCTTTAATAAAACCTCTTTCCAATGATCCCCACATTAAATTTGCATTTAATAAGGTTTATTAGCACTTGTAATTTATCATCAGATATGTGGGAGGTAGAAACTGTACAGCACCACAACACGATTCTAATCGTTTTCTTTTAACGGCAATCAAAACCACTAACTCAAATGATGAAAGATGAATTCCTTCAATTGGTTCCATTAATCTTTATAAAACTTAAGATGTAAATCAGCTAATAAATGGCATCAAAAACCCATGGACTCTGAGGACTTTTGAAGTCTGACTAAAGGTGAATAGTTGACTGCAAGTCAAGAGGTCATCTGAGATGGTTCAGAGTAAGAGTTAAGGGGTGAGAGGGGTGATAAGAGGTTCATGGGGCCAACTTGAAACTTTTCACTGGTTTTAATCCAAGTACAGTATCCTAAATGGGACTTATATAGTAAGAAGCAACATTAATAAATATAAAATATATATAAAAATAATGATTCTCCAAAAACAAAATTGGTTTTGTTCACAGAAAAAAAGCAGACACGTCTAGGGACGGGAGTATGACTAAATACTGACTTCTTATTTTTGGATGAACTAATCTTTTAACTCTCCTGAGCCATGAAAGAGGCATTTATATGCACAAAACTCAGATTCAATTGACTTTCAGTTGCCTTTTTAAAAGATCACACAAGAAAAGGAGACAAGCCACCTGACAGCTGCGAATGCATGAAACCGCAAGGCTCTCGACCAAATTTCCTTGATTGGTCAACAGCCACACTGTGCTCGCAGAAACCAAGGCGCCATGCTAATTTTTATGAATGTAAACGCTTCCCAGATTCCGCAGTCCTCCCTCCCATCTCACACCCTTCGTGTCTTTCGGTCCTGTGGGCTTTGGCCGTCCTGCTTTAAAGCTGTGCTGTGATGTGTATGGAGCCAGACTGCACTATGGGGGATGCCAACTGTGAGAGGAGTTGACAGTTTAGCACACAGACAGGAGAGAGACAAAGCCATTTAAACACACCGCAGGGCAGATCGTCCTTTGGGCTTTTAGCTGATCTATTGAGTGTGAGCGTGTGTTCATATGCAATCTACCTGAATGTCAGATAAAGCCTATCTAGTTTTAAAGCATTGCGTAGTTTGTACCTTTTTTTTTTTTGCATGAGATTGCTGAGAGATTGCTTGTTAAAAGTCACACTGTGCATCTGAATGACATGCATATAGACATCTTAACCTTACAATTGAGATGAGTAAACGATGAATAAACAGATGCACAGTTGGTCACTTCAAACTTGCAACATTCGAATAGTGCGCAAGCACGATACACAGTACAGAAAATGCCTCCAACAGGATTTAAATCTAAGCATTATGCTTAACCTCATTCCTGTCTGAATAAGCGAGGAAACACCACAGATGGTGAATACAGAATCTATCATGACGTTAGACCTCACGGATCGGGATCAGACTAGATGACCTGAAAAAGCTTGATGTACTGTATATTTCTCTTACTTTGGATCTGCCATCTTTTAATAGGTTCAATCTTATATAGCACCCGTTGTGAAATCTTTGGTCACTTATGTTTCCACATCACTTTTGGTGAAATTTTTGGTCATATTTTAGATTAAGGTCCAATTCTCACTATTAACTATGACTTTTTTTCTCAATATACTCCTAATTCCTGCTTATTAATAGTTAGTAAGGTAGTTGTTAAGTTTAGGATTAAGGGATGTAGAATATGGTCATTCAGAATAAGGCATAATATATGCTTTATAAGAACTAATAAACACCCAATATCCTAGTAATATGCATACTTATGAACAAGTTGTTTTATATATATATATATATATATATATATATATAATATCAGAATTTGAACCCGGCCCCCATGCATACTATAAAATGATAGAGTATCATGACTATCAAGTTAAGAAGAAGTGTCAGAGCACCTCAAGAGAAAAAAAGGTGTAAAATGTTACACAAAACAAAAGCAAATTGTGCACTAGAGGGTTAAATATATTTGATCCATTTTTAGGCTTAAGAGCAGAACAGATATTAGCAATCTCTCTGTCAGCAGAGTTTTCTCCCTCCCATCATTTCTTTCGGCTCAGCCTGATGCTCAGTATGCAAATCCACTGCCGCGTGTGAGGCGAGCGATCATGCGTTGGTCCAGTTGACAGCAGCATGCAAATGTGCCGTCCCATAATCCCAATATGAAACCAAGAGCGTGCAGCTACCTCACCCGTCACCACGGGATACAAACGGGAATGAGTGGCAGTGAAGAGGAGGGAAGGTGACTGACCAGGATGTATTTGCCTTTAAGGCCCCTAGCGGCAAGCACGTTTGTGGTTGCGAGGGCATCGCAGCTCGTAGCCTTGCTTACGCGAGCGCGACAGAGCTTTCACATCTGCATAAACATTGTCAAACGGCTGTCACATCCAATAGCTCTGCGTGTGCCTGTTCTGTCCCCTGTTGTTGATTTTGTGATGACTGTGTGGAAAAGGCACATGAGGGATGGATGCAGTGATTGACAGCTGGCAGAGGCTTCTTAGTTACACTCAGCATTTTCCATAGCTGTGCCATTCTGCTGTCAGACTCACCCACGACCAGGATTGGATGATTAAAGGAACACTCCACACATATTCCATTGTTAGATATCCAGTCATACTATTGAATGGTCGTGCAACACCCTCTCATTTTCCCCTGAGATGAGAGAAATCCGCTATTTACCTTTTTCACTTCCTCTTACAATGACGCAAAGATCGTCATTTTACGTCATTGTAGGAGGAAGTGTAAGAGGGGGGATTTCTGTAAAGACTACAAGCACAAGTTCCCACCCTTTCAAACCCACCCATAGGGGGTTGGACCTAATGTGCTAACAGACCTATCACAGATCAGTGCCTGTGCGTTTGATTTCACCGGCAGAAACTTTTTGAAAATATGGACGAAGGTACTGGATACGCAGACGGATGCATTATGGATAGGGCAGCGCAGTCTCATCCCCTCATATAACTGACGTCTTGGGATGTCTTTTGACCATACGTCAACATCCGCCTTTTTAGGGTACCCTTAAACATCGGTTTAGATGACGTTATCGGATCCTAACCCTACCCCAGACCTAAACCTACCCCGTCACCTAACCGACGTTAAAGGTAAAGCATCGGTTGTATGACGGCCTGGGATTGTTATGGAACCGATGTTTAAGGGTACCCTAAAAAGGTGGATGTTGATGTATGGTCAAAAGACGTCCCAAGACGTCAGTTATATGACTTCTTGGGATGAGACTGTGTTAGATAGGGTTGGGTATCGAAACGCAATGCCAATAGGGAACTGGTTTCGACATAAACGGTAATACCCAGACCGAATTAGAACGAAAATTTCAGTGCCTAAGTCTCTGTGTCATGAGGCGCACACGCAAAGTCTCTCGCTCTCGCTCTCGCTCTCTCTCTCTCTCTCTCTCTCTCGTGCACTATACGGTTTGGAACACAGTCTGATCTGTCATGCATGCTCTTGCTGACTCGCTCTAGATTCCGGGAGAATTTAACTAACTTGCAGGCATCAGGGACCCGTTATCAATATGCAGGAGACTCCCGAAACGTCTGATTCCTAATTTTGTTTCCTACAATAGGTTCAAGGTAAAAAAAATTCTCAAAATATACATTGCATCTCCTCATTTCCCAAATAGTCTGAAAACAGTTTGTCTGAAGATTCAGTCTCTCTAAACCCCTCCTTACTGAGAGCCTACTCTGCTCTGATTGGTCAGATGGCCCAGTCTGTTATGACATATCTGATTGGCCGACCGCTAACAGCATGTCGGAAACGAAAGCCCATACCCATACCTGAATTTCAGCTCTAAAGTCTTCATAAGCGCTTTTTACACACAGTGATACACATTTTTTAAATCATTTTTTTGTATCAATCCCAGTGTGAGTCCACTTTCAGACATTTTACATTCACAAACAGCTATATTACACACTGGATAAAAGGTAATTTATCCGAAAAAGCTCATGTATGCTAATGTACAGCAGCATCATGTCTTACATCAGGCTTTTTTTTACCAAGCAATACACAGATTTGAAAGCTAGTCTGAAACAGATTATGTCCCCTACGTCTAATCATCCTGCCCTAGCTCCAATCCAGGTTTTACATTTCACTCCGAACTAAATTTGGTTCCATTCCATACCACTTTCATGCTGTGGTCTGGAATGCCACAAACACAGACAAGTGGACTGATACAGATCTTTTCATCAGCACTCTTGGATCTGGAACTATCTGAGTGATGTGTAATTAAAAATAGAGTGCTGTATGTCTGTGCATTGGACTGTGAGCATCAAAAATCATGCGGTGTGACAAGAATAAAAAGTTGATGCTCCAAATGTTGCTTTTAAACCAGTTGTGCACGATTTATGAAGCAGCATACTTAATCAGATTGAAATTCAAGCCATGTTGAAAGCAGTCAGTGCATAACCCCCCCCCACCCCCACCCCACAGAATGCCTTTCTTGAGTTGCATTGGAAATTAAATCAAAAGGTCTGCCGCAAAAGTGCTGAGTTACATGCATCTCCTCGTGTTCAATGCCTGTCAGCACTCGTGATGCTTCGTCACCAGAGCCTTCATGCGGCGGCGCGCAAATCGACACTTTATTGATGTAATGCACAGGAGTGCGGCGCAGCCTGAACGATAGGCTGTCATCCAGCTCCCGCCATCGGCTCCATTAAACCGCTCAACCTCGACACTTCATTAAAAAACACTTTTATTTTTTTCCATCTCTGCTAGTCTTCCTTTCAGTTCTCTTTTCTATGCGAATAGTGATTGGCGGGAGTTATTCACAAGGCCAATTTCAATAGACGACTCATCTAATCATACGTGCATGTCCTTTTTATCTGCGCTATAATGCATTTCCTGTAGTATTACTTTCTTTTTAAGCAGCATAAAGTCCTGAGGTCAGAGAGGACGTTATGTCCAGACCGAATTTGTACGCTTACTTATTCCAGCGGCGACCGTATATGCAAGCTGTCTGATGGCAAGATATGGATTTAGATAGATCCTTTTACTGCGCTTCCAGAACGGCATGTTTGTGGTTGTTCAGTTTAACCTTCTGGTCTGTAAGATTTGACCCCTGATTTATCAAAGTACATAGCCAGCATGCATAAATTCAGATGCTGCTTTCTTCTCTGAAACAAGCAGACCTTATTTGCTGATAGCATCTTTATCTCCGAGCCAAACTGAAAGAGATTATAAGGCATTCAGAGCATAAACTTAAATAACCTTATTTTCTGGCCTGAATATTGATTCAAGGCAATGCCTTTCACCATATATATTTTTCATTTGCCAGATGTGTATAAAGTGATTCTCAACATAAGCATTTCTGTGTAAATTTATATATACCGGTATATATATATATATATATATATATATATATATATATATATATATAAATTGCGCAATGTGCTTATGTGTTACTGAATGCAACGATTTACAAAAGAATTGTTTTACAATTAACGATTTTGCACAAAAATTCTGGTACATTTGAAAGGTACTTCAAGGAAGGTTAGTGAACTTACCAAGCAGCTGATATCTACTTAGTCAAAATTACATTTTAATCGCCTTTTTCAAAACAGAAGTGAAGTCAGATAACAATGATAGCAAAAATTCTATACAACATTTTCAGACTGGTGCATCTAAACTGTGATTGGCTCCTTTAAATGTTAGACTATGGATGGCAAATTCTTGGTAACAGTTTTTCCCATTTATATAAGTGGCATTGGAAACACTGAGCTAAAGCAGAATAGCGTATAATTAATTGTAGAACTTGCCCTCAGCTGAAATTGATAATCTGTCATCATGGTGCACTGCTAATGGTTATGTTGCATTTCTACTTCTGGAAATACACATGCTTAACATAAAATATGATGCCTGCTACCTGAAAACTTGCTCACTGCAGAGCCAAATGACATCCAGCTCCTCCTCTCTGGACATAATTGGTGGAGCTTGACCTATAATATTTAGGGACTGGGTAAGAGTGTGGCTGGACCTTTAAGCTCCTCCCATTATGTAGCGAGAAGGGAAAGTTTGACATCAATCTACACCCATTAGTTCTGCAGTGAGCAGCCTCTCTAAAATAAAGAACCTATTGGAAATCTTTTTCTGAATTGTACATTTGCCTTCAGTGTAAACTAAGTGAACAGGACATCTTATTTGCCGTATCCTTTGGTTTGCTTACTGGCCAAAATATGCAGGCACGATCACTGTCCTCAAGGACATGATGACTTCCCTGATGGCCAGTCGATAGCGTCACGTCAGCGCAATGCTTGACTGAAGTGCCAGCTGTCCGTCACTCAACAATTCCCACAGTGGGTCACTAAGTGAGCTCTTATTGACATTGCCATGTCCAGCTGTAACCTCCCTCAGCCTATAGCCTCAGTCCATCCCCTATCACTGACACTATCGCTTTACATGACCGGATTGGCAGATCCCACAAGACTGACAGCAACTCTGACCACCGGGGAGCAGAAAGACAAAGACAATGAGGATAACTGACAGTGAGCCGAATAACATAGGGAGTATAAATGTACACAGAGAACTAAACTAGACACTGGTGGGACTAATCAGTAACCAAGGTGACAAACAAGGAGGATTCAGTAGCTAAGGAGACAGAAACAAACCTGAATAGAAACATAGGGACATGAACGAAAACACAATGGCTGCAACCGAAATCGCATACTCTCGAGTAGTTACTTATTTTGAATAAGTACTGCGCGACTGCCAAAAAATATGTTCTATATAGTATGAATGTAATCTGGAAAAGTAAAAAAAGAAAAGAAAAGTAAAGCGTCAAGTAAAGTGTCCATTGTACGCATAGTTCATATACATAATCTCACTGCAATGTAATTTGGACACACATCTTTTGTCACACACAGTTTTTTGTCAGGTAGGGAAGTATAGGATTTCAGATTGGTATGGGATTCAGTATGGTATTCCAAAAATTATAAATTATATTAAAACATAAATGAACAAACAAAAATACTGTGTATTATGCACATTTAGGAGTAAATTAAATTGAATTAAATTAAAATCTAAATGAACAAATGTGACTCTGGACCACAAAACCAATCACATGGGTCAATTTTTTTTTTTTTTTCAAAATTGAGATTTATACATCATCTGAAAGCTGAATGCATAAGCGTCCCATTAATATATATAGTTTGTTAGGATAGAATATTTGGCCGAGATACAACTATTTGAAAATGTGAAATCTGAGCATGCAAAAAAAAAAAAAAGAAAAAAAAAGAAACATTGAGAAAATCACCTTTAAAGTGATTCATTTATGTTCATGAATGTAATGCATTCACTCACAAAAATAAATGTTTTATATATATATACACACAGTAGAAAATTTACAAAATATCTTCATGGAACAAGACCTTTACTTTAAATCCTAATGATTTTTCACATAAAAGAAAAATCAATAATTTTGACTCATAATGTATTGTTGGCCATTGCCACAATATACCCATGCGACTTGTGACTGGTTTTTGTGGTCCATGGTCAAAAATAACTGTGTAACACTGTATGCGGCCAACTAAAAAATACTGTTGAAAATACGATAAACATTTCAAACAGTAATATGCAGTATTATCACATGACCTCAATATATTGTATTTTTAATTCAGTTAATCCAGCTTTCAGAAATTAAATGGTTATTTTGAATTTTCAAATCTTGGCAGTCAGATTAATGAACAAATCAAACCTAACAATCGGGGCTGTGATTACTTCATAAAACAGGAAGTGATAGGTCAAATCATTTGCATTGAATTGTGGGATCCCGTATCCAGCACAAAATGTGTAAATTGCATATTTTAAATTTGCATACCCCTCACAGTGCACATACTGCAGAAACCTTTCAAAATTATAGCATGCTATTCCCAACATAACACAGGACTTGTAAGTTGTGCCAACTACATGCAGTGTTACATCCACTTTACCTTGTAAACAGTCAAACACATGCTCCTCTTGAGTATATGGCAAATAAGTATGATGTTCTTCCAGCTTCTCCCATACCATCTTCTGTAATCTAATTTTAGTTCACAATTGTTTTCTCCCCAGTGGCGGTCGACAAGGGGTATAATGAAATTAAGCTTTATTACCTTCAGGGGCCATTCCACACAGCGAGGGGAAAAAGAGAAACACGGTAACAAAAATATATATATAATCCCTTCCCAAAGCCAGCAGAGAAAATTGACCACATGCATGCATTAAAACATGCTGACTCATTTCAATGAAGAACATGACATGCTTTTATAGACTGAATCAGTTAGATCCAGCAAAATAGACCCACTTATGAGGATAATTTATTTTTGGCTACTTCTAATGAGCTACTGAAGAAAAAACGAAAAACAAGAAAACCGTGCCTTGGCATAGCGGTTAGCGCAGAGCATTAAGCCCTGGTGCTCATGTGACAATTGGAGGTTCGATTCAGCATTATGTCATGTCTTAATTCCTGTTTCTCTCAACTAAAACATGTTGAAGAACATCATTTCTCCACAACACACTTTCTGATAAGACGAATGCTATTAAAATGAGCGTGCGACAGAAACGATTCAGGTTAATAACCAGCAAATCCATATTTTCACTGTTACTTGATTCTCGAAATTAATAAAGCACTATCCACTCTCGCCTCACTATTCTTTAAAAAAAATAGCAACTGTCGAACTAGTGCAAATAAAGCTGATGCGCATTATTACTCAAGCAACATCCCCGCTATAATTTCATTTGTTCCTTAGCTGTCAAATTTGCATGTGCTCTCTGGAACACATGTCATTCCAGACAAAAGCATTCCTCTAACAATGATGCACCCTCTCCAAAAGGTCAGAGATGAAAAGAGGCTTGTGTTTCCCTCTCAACAATGTCGTCGTATGACTTGAGACACGTTCGACATCATCTGGGCTCTCAATCCAACAAGGGCTCTCGGAGTCTGGGTTGGCTAAGACGGCACAGGGATTTGGCCGAGAAAGTTTGTGTTCATTTTCATCACATTGATGGTTGGCATGCAAATCAGTTTCTCTTGAGCAGGTGCAACCATTAGTTTCCTGTCAGAAGGGAGCACATGGCCATTTTCTACTCGACCTCATGTTCATAAAGCGGACCTTCATTTACCATCATTCAGTTAGCATATGTTTGCAAGACCCCAGGTGTGTACATACATACTGGACTTTGAGAGCTGCGTAAACCCAACTCGATTAAATCACAATTTCTTTTCCCCCAATTCGATTACGGTGTCATCCGCCATGAATAGTCCAACATCAATCACATTTCCCATTAGCTTTCGATGGTACGCCCATTATGTGGTTAGATCATGTGATTAGTCTATATTTACTTCTGTTAGAGAGATTATAAATTTGAAGTCAAGAAAGCCATGTGATTTATCACAGTATGTTAACAGTCAGCACAGGGGTCTGATCTGCATGTCGGAGCGGATGTGGAATTATGCATGAGATCTGTGGATAATTCAGGGAATTGTGTACAAATTTGAACAAGAATATCTTCTGCTAACAGAACTCAAATTGGAGAAAAAAGAGCAAGGGAAAAAAAGAGAAAGAAACGTAATTTTCAAGGTGATCCAAAGTGGAATATTTGGGTTGAAAATGAGTTTAAATAATAAATTAAGGCTTAAAGCCGACATTAAATAATACAAGACCACATTTATTTGCTTTTTACACCCTTTTGTGAACAATTCATCAATGCACAGTATTACAAAGGGGGAAAAGGTAGTTTTAATAATCATTCATCAAAAATGTATAACTCTGAAACAACTTGTTTCCTGGATTCATTGTGATATGAAACTTTCCACAATCCTAATTTGCCAATGGATCCAACCTTTCATTGTTTAATATTCATTATTCAAACTTGTTTCCCTCAAAAGTACATCACATTGTGGAAACAAATGTTCCATTTCATGTTGACTATATTGGTATTCAGTTGAGACTTAAGGGTGGAATAAATTGCATTTTTCTCACCCTCATGTCTTTCCAAACCAAAATGACTCTCTTTCTGTGGAACACAAAAGATGATATTTTGGAAAATGTCTGTTTTTGTGTGGTCTATACAATGAAATCAATGGGAAATGACTGGATCCCAACTTTAAATATCTTCCATTGTGTTCCACAACAGTAATAAGTCATAGAGAGTTGGAAGACGAGTAAATGGTCCCTTTAATAGTATTTACCACTAAAACAGTGGGTAAAAGCTTCAAACCCTGACTACACATTTCATTTTGAGGAGGCATAATCTCATCAGGTCCAGCCCTAAGGGAGCAGTTCATCATTTTAGGTATTCATGGTTTATTCCAGAGTGGAAAAAGTGCATTCGAAAGATCTGACATTTCAGGTTGTGAATTCAGAGAAGTCAAGCTTCAGTACAGTCCATTCTCCCTATGCATTTCCCTCACTTTGATTAAAAAGTATCTAATTGGCAAAGATCCTGTCTAAGACATAATTATACACCCTTCCCCTCAGAGATTTTGAAAGCACACATTTGCTTGCAGTACAGCATTTACAGGCTGCTCTCTCATTCAGCCCTCGAGAGTGAGCGGAACAAAGATCTGACAGAACCTGACACATCTGGAAGCCCAGCAGGTTAAGAAACACAGAGATACAAAAACGACAAGAATATCAAACAAAAGTAGAGGGCCAACTACAGAGACTTCTCCAGTAGAGCTGCCCGTCTGGCGTTCGGTGCTCTTCTACTCTCGTTGCCCTCCGTTCTAGTTAACATACATTTTGAACATCGCTGACAGTCTGGTTTAGCATCAGTCTGCAGATTGCATAAGAAACCTTTAAGAAACTAGGAAATCCAATACTTTGCTCTCCGGGGCAGAAAATGTTTCTCTCAACATGAGAAATCAAAGCTGTCATTCAGATTGCAAACAGCATTTATAATGTGAATCCAACCAAGAAAGGCTTCTGAATTTATGTAAACCAGTTTCTCTCTTGCATTTCTCCGGAGAGATGACCGCAAAGCTAAAACGTTGCTTACTGCCTGATATGGATATAACTTGTCTACAATCTTTAGCAATTTACATGAGCAAAGTATACCTGAGCACCTATTGTTTCAGAACGCATGCTGTCGCCTACACACTGACTGATGCTACTCCATTTCTACAATATAAGAGCCTGTGTTATGATGTAACAAATATTGTGTGGGCTGTACCCAAGGCGGTGTTTGTAGCCTGACTCAGTGTTTAAATAACACTCTTGTGAGCTTTTTTTAAACCACAATGTGTTTGATAGTACACGACTACTAACTCATTTTCAGTGAGAAAGGGATTCATTTATAACTTAACCTTTCTTATTTCAACCCAACCGTATCATTGTTGTGAAGGCTCTGGTCTATGTTATTGTGGCAGTAACTTACAGTAAACCATCTCTAAGGGTCATAAATGAGCTTTCCCAAAGGACTGCAAAGTAAAAGAGTTTCCAGACACCTTATAAGTGAGAGAAATACAACCGAACATGAACGTTGAGATAGCGCAAGTCTGTAAAACACTTTTATGAGACACAAACGGCACTATGGTCGTTGTAAAGTAAAAAAGTCATATTGTGAGATATAGTCACACTAAAATTGGGAGACGAGTTGCATACAAGGTTAGTCACACTGTAAGATAGTCGCAATTATGAAAAACCAAGTCGTAATTGCAAGAAATAGTCACATTGTGTGAAATAAAGTTGAAAATGCGACAAATATTAATTTACGAGAAACGAAGATGCAATTGTAGAAGAAATAAAGTCACAATGTGATAGTTGAACATGTGAAACATACAGTCGCAGTTCCGTAAGAAATAGTGCGATTTTGACAAATAAAGTTGAAAATAACAAAGCCACAGCTACAAGCATCAAATTTGCAATTGTAAGTCACATTGTGTGAAATGAAGCTGAAAATACGAAAGTCAGATTGTGAGAGATAATGTGAAAAACTGCAACAAATAGTCGCAGTTATGAGAAATAAAGTAGCAATTGTAAGAAATAAAATCACATTGTGAGTAATAAAGTTGAAAATGTGACAAATGGAGTCACATTATGAGATATAAAGATACAAACAAAAGAGTTGCAATTGCAACCCCAGAGGAAACACTCATGAAACCTGGCACTTTCAGTTAAAGAAATAACAAATAAGCATCTGCTGAATTTCCTGTCATAGAGATGTGGGAATAATGAATTGCCATTTAATTTATATGTGACATTTTAGATTTGATATCATAACTCGGATGAAACGTTTAACACCTCATCTAAGGATTAAAAGCTCTATACAGCATGCTCATCTAGAGTTGAGTCTGCCCTGAGGTAAACTCTGTGACCCTTTCACAGTTGGCTGGCATAAACCACCGTGCCCGGCGTTTTGGGCCTGCCACCTCTCCTGTACAGTGAGAATTCAACTGTGAGATTAAAAAAGAGCAAACCAACACAAATGCTGTGACCTACCCTTTAGCCAACACAGAGTCAACCCCGTCACACTCAGCGTGTGGTCGCACACACACAGTGGGGCAAGAGCAGTGTTGTACAACTATATTTGCAGTCATATAATCATATTTTTTTTGTTTTATATTAAGTTGTGCTACAACAAACTACCTGTCAAAAGCAGACGAGTTGAAGCATATCAAAGGAAATGGACCTAGTGTTTAAAAGCATCTCATGATTCATGCGAAGTTTTGAATAGATAACAATATGTAATAATATAGAATATAATACAGGGCTTAGAGAATCCCTCAAGCACTCATTAAAATGTGTCATTTTGCCATCCGTATTCACGCCGTGCCCTTATCAGCTCTGAGTCATGTGTTTGACTTGCCTTTCTCGCCGCCCACAGATCTGCGGAGGATGACGGCAGGATTCATGGGAATGGCGGTGGCCATCATCCTCTTCGGCTGGATCATCGGGATGCTGGGATGCTGTTGGGACCGTGGCCTCATGCAGTATGTGGCAGGCCTGCTCTTCCTCATGGGCGGTAAGTCAACTTCAGAAAAAACAGACAATGTAGGTTGTTTAAAGTATGTTCACGGCTGAGTCAGAGTGCAATGTTGAGACAATGTAAAACATTTTTAAAGTGTATTTAGAAATTGCAGGCATTTTAAGTTATATAGCATAATCTATATGATTATATTTGTAATGTGAGGATCTTTGACAAGAAATGTATCAATTATTAAATGATTTTCTAAATTTGGTCGACGTAATCTCTCAGATTATTTTAGTACATCTATAATAAATATAAGTAATATAATATAAAATCAAATTAAATAATTTAATATAATTGGGGCCGTCAAACGTTTAATCGTGATTAATCGCATCCAAAGTAAAAGTTTTTGTTTACATAATATATGTGGGTGCACTGTGTATAATTATTTTGTATCTATGTATATATACATATAAAATATTTATATAATATAAATTATATATAAATCTATATACAGTTTTTACATGAAAATATTTCTTTAATATATGCAAGCATGTGTGTGTATTTATATAAAATAATTATACACAGTGCACCCACATATATTATGTAAACACAAACTTTTATTTTGGATGCGATTAATCATTTGACCGCCCTAAATATAATATAAATTAATCAAATGTGAATAAAATGCTTTTTTACCTTGAATGCACTCTTTGTATCTCCTGCTTCAAGGATAAGTGAATTTCCACTGCAAAATGAATAAGAAATTAATGTGATACATTTGGTTTTATTATCACTATTATGATGATTAAAAATATAACGTATTAATTGACTTGCATTGAATTTCTATTCAAGATGTATGCAATGCACTAATAGTTTCCCAACCCTGTTCCTGCAGGCACACATTTTGGATGTGTCACTACGTCCACATTAATCCGGACACATTTGAAAACGGGGTTTTCGTTTAAAAACGCTCTTCGTCCACACGAGCGTTTTCAGGCGTGTTCCAACGTTTCAGTGTGGATGAGTAACGTCTAAATTCAATTTACTGCGCATGCGTGAAATAAATAATAAAGTAAAGTTATCGCGCAATTCTTCTAACAGAATAGTTTTATTTAGCAAAATATCTCACCATCCCTGATGCATCCAGGTCGCATTCAGTCACCATATGTTTGGTCTAAAACGCAACTGCTCTCCTGGTTTGCCGCAGGACAGAATGTGTGAGTAGGGGCTACATTATCTGTCATCTTTGAAGTACTGTGCTATAGTATGAAGAATAGCACATATTACTGTAAGTAACATAGAAAGTAACACATTTTAGCAACAGTGTAAAAATGAATAACATATAACGGGCACAATACCGATAAACATGAATATCTATTGGTAGGCTACATGGATCACACGACTAAACTTACATCATCGTTTTGAAATACCTCCGGTTTCACTGTCCACACTACAACGCGAAAACGGCGTTTTCAAATTTATCCACTTTGGAGAGCGTTTTCCAAAAGATACGTTTTCGTTGACTTAAAACGCCGTCTCAGTGTGGACGGAAGGCCAAAACGGAGAGAAAATATACGTTTTCAAACGAAAACGTATTAGTGTGGACATGGAGTCTCTACTAATGAGATGAGTTGAATCAGGTGTGTTTCATACAAAATGTTACAAACCCAGGTCCACCTCTTCATGACAAGTGTTCCATAGTGGATGTGACCTCTTCCAGCAGAATAATGCACCCTGCCACACATTGTTGAGGAATGGTTTGAGGAACATTATAAAGAGTTCAAGGTGTTGCCCTGGCCTCCAAATTCCCCAGATCACAATCCAATTGAGCATTTGTGGGATGTGCTGGACAAACAAGTTTGATCCTCTACCTCACAACCTACAGGACTTGATGTCAATATTTTCTATTTAGAGTTGATTTACAGCTAAATTTAAATTCTTGTTTGATGAAGTTGGCATCATTGTCTTGTTTTCCTGTTTATATCCAACTAACATGCGGAATAAAGCACTATATAGCCTAAATGAAGGTGGCGCATTAGTCAATAATTCCTACGCAAGTCACCCCGAGACTGCATTAATTAATGACTGACAGCCAGGAAGCCAGCATTAAAGCGATTATATAATATCAATTATCTCCTGATCTCTTTATCTCACTTTACGGCAAGCAATATTGAGTGTCGGGTCTTTTGAACACATCACCTCACTACACAGATGCTCACACCATCTCACAGCCTCTGGCCTGGTTACTGTGCGTTCTCATATTCTGTTATTCACAGGAAGCGGCTGACTTGTTTTGCGTCACTCTCTCCGCTCCCATAAGAGTGGCGGAGCACCATAGAGAGCAAAGCGGAGACGCAATTACGATGTGCGCTGGATTAATGTGATGCCCTGTGTCTGAATAATGAGATGGCAATTAAAAACCCAATTAAGATGCTAAATTATAAAGGCAGAAGGAGCACTGAGGGTCAGATTATGGCAGGATGAATGTTTGCTCAGTCACATGGCGCAGGAAAATGAGTTTGTTAGAGCTTTTTATCGACTGGCTTTTTACGACAGCGTTATTTATTCTTGTGTATACTTGCTCGACATGTGGATAGAGCTTGTAATGCATGCCATCAACCATCTTGGGAGACAAAAAAAAGGAGTTATGCTAAGTTTGCTATTGGATGATTACATTACTGCAATCACATATTACGTAACACTAGTTTTGTTCCAAAACTTACTGAGTAAATTTTCGAAGGCAATCTAGGCAACATTTTAAGGTGCATTTCCAAAGAAAGGAAGATTACAAGTAGTAGGCAGCAAAGCTTATGACGTGAATATTAAAGCTAAAATGTTAAAACAAAATTTAAATTATGCTCTAATTGGAATCAATGACTTGCCTAATTCAATTACAAATACAGTATAAGATTTTCTTTTTAAAGAAGTGTCGTATGCTCACCGAGGCTATATTTATTTGATCAAAAATACAGAAAAAACAGTAATATTATGGAATATTATGACAGTTTAAAATGTTTTTTTTATATATATATATATTAATGCATTATTCGGTGTCACGTGATCCTTTAGAAATCATTCTAATATGCTCATTTGGTGCTCAAGAAACATTTATTTTATTATCAATGTTGAAAATCATTTGTGCTGCTTAATATTTTTGTCGAACTTAAAAGAAACAATGTTTTTAAATAATGCTTTTATAATAATGAAATAATGCTTCATAATATGTATGCTTTTGAAGCATTATAAATGCCTTTACTGCCACTTTTGATCAATTTAATGCATCCTTGCTGAATTAAAGTAGTAATTTCTTTCAAATAAAAAAATAATAATAATAATTTGTGATGTTTTTGTTCTCCGGTCTTCTAAACGTCATATTTATGTGTGCATGTATGCACACTCTAAAATATAGTTGCACTAAAATTATGACAAAAATTATATAAGCAGTAAAGCTTGTCTATAAACATGATATCGAATTATACAGTTGAGTAATATTTGATTATAAGTCCTATGTCTCTATGTTTTTAGAGGACTTCAGTCCTGTGTTTAAGAGGTCACTCAGAGATCTTAAAAAAAGGTCAGTTTCAAGACTCTGTCTTGGGGATCAAACTCAAGACTCAAGATGTGCCATCTCCAAACCAATCTGTCAAACTTGACATCCTAAGTGTTTGTTCTAGTTGGGAACCGTCACTTACAAGCTTGTACGGTCTTAAAATACTTTAAGCTGGAGAGTTTCTAGACTGAATGATGCCAAAACAACAGGATCTTCTGATTTTATGGTCCTGAGTGTTTTGACCCAGACTCTGCTTCTTGATCAGTAATAGCGCTCAGATTAGCTCTCAGTTCCTACAAACAAGTCAACTAAAACGCATTCATGAACTTCCATAAAAATTAACCAACATCTGTGCAGTTTATTTTATGTAAACCTCTACAGAAAGATTTGCAGATGTCAACCCAGCTGGAATTCAAAATTCTCTCCAAATCAACACAGGAAATATATTAAACTCAAGCTGGGGTGTTGCCTTAGAAAGTACAGCAAGGTTATACACTCATTAGGTTTATGATATAATTATAATCATAATAATCTAATGATCGTCTTTCTCTTTTTTTACAGGCACATTTTGCATCATTTCCTTGTGTACCTGTGTAGCAGGCATCAACTTCGAGCTGTCCCGTTACCCTCGTTACATATACGGCCTGCCAGACGACATCAGTCACGGTTACGGTTGGTCAATGTTCTGCGCCTGGGGTGGTTTGGGCCTGTCTCTCATCGCTGGCTTCTTCTGCACACTGGCGCCCTCCATACAGCCGATCCCTCGCTCCACGTGCCCCAAATCTCGTCAAGAAAACGGCACTGTGTGTTAAGAGACGGCCTCTGAAAAATCCCCAGGCCCTACGTGTGCAGACGGACAATTGGGGGACAAAAAAAAAAACACATCAAAAAGACCATATCATAAATTCATTTAGAATCATTTCTAATCTCACCAAACAGGCCACAAATGCCATTTTTTAACCATGTGTGTGAGTATCCTGATCGTTTAAAAGAAATTAAAAATACCATGAATAATTGTAAAGATAATATATCGGTGGGCCTTTCCGTCATCAAGATCCTGCACAGAAAAACAAGTTTGTTCTGTCAATATTGTGACTTAGTGAGCACAAGAAAACGGTGACGAATGAAGTGAAGTTGAAAAAAAAAAAGACAATGCTTGACGGATGGATATTGACATGTAGACGCCTAAAAACTGCCAAACCTGGAGACTATGGTGTTTGTATCTGGACGACACATGTGCAAGTATGGAGGTCCAGTGCCAATGTTTCAAGCCCAGGAACTCAGACAAAACAGAACCGTGAGGCTCTTTCACATGAGAGGACATTGAATTTGATGCGATTTGGATCTGTTGTGGTTAATCGGCTGATTTGTTTCGGGCCCTGGAGACTATCACAATGCCTCTTGGGATGTGGCTGAAGGATCTCTGGACGTTTTCAGGAATTGGAGATGCCTGCTCGTGATGTTATATTGCTCCCGCTGTACAGCAAATTGTAAAGAGAAAAATAATACCTATAATACTCCAGAAAACAAAACAAAAAAATCTGAATGGGAGGGACATTGGAGGATTTTCCATGTTTCATTTCTTATTCACATCCAAATGGTATCAGCGGACATTTCTAACATGCTTTCAATTTTATTACGTGCTTCTTTCTCAGTTTTTTTGTAGTAATTACAGTCATCATCAGTGTGAATGAGTAGGAAGCGTGGGCAAATGATGTATTATTGATATGTGTGGGTAAGAGTGTTTTGTAGTCTCCATACAACCTCCCAATCCCAACCCAACCCAACCCACAAACAAAAAATTATTATTAATAACGCATAAAATCAAAAAAAAAACCCTGCCTTGGGGGAAATCAGGTAGGCTCTTTTGTTGAATCAAGAATTACTGGAAAGGAAAGATACACTTAGTCCCTGTAGACGCGACTGACGTAGCACACACAGACAGAAACACAACTCAACATCACACTGTTACTGCCTTAAGCTTGTCTGCAAGGAGGAATTTATGCCATTTGATGAGAACGCATGCTGACTTCTCTTCTAAGAGCATCTACGCACTGACAAAAGAAATCCAGCTTCCTGCTCTGTTTCACCCTGCGTCTCTTTACTCGAAGGGGACTCCCAAAACAGGATGGGGTATGTAAGTGCCTCCTGATTACATGAGAAAGAGATACAGTGGTGCAAAAAGAGACTACATCTGAAGAATCGTGACCTCCGAATGGAGGATGAGCGGTAAGCACAAGCTTAATACAATCTCTGAGCCAATATGAGATTGGTTCCCTAAAGTTTTTTTTTGCGTTATTTCTCTTCTCATGCATGCATTCTTGCCATCAGAAACATTTTAATATCCATATCATATGCAACAAACACATGAACGACCACTTGAGCAGGGCATTATTATGGGACATACGCGCCGAGGGTCATTGGCGAATCGGCGCACTTATTCAAACATGCCAAATACCTACGCTTGGACATTTAGCTTAGCCGCAAAACCATGTTTACAGATTTCTAGAAGGGAGATTTGCCAAAACCATCTGCCAGGTCAGACTTTCGTTAGCATGATGGTCATCAGCTCAACCAGCAGTTAAATGTTGGTTTTGTCAATGTTTAGGAGTTCACCATCATATTTAGAAAGCCTGTTTCAACCATGGACTCAAAAAGATCAAAAGATAATTGTTACTTTTTTTGACTCCCAGAATTGCGAGTTTACATAAAATTATCTTTTTTTCCCCCAGAAAATTTGGAGATATAAACTCAACTTGTGTATCATTTTCTCTTCAGGCATAACAGACCAATGTAAATTGACGACTTTCACTTCACTCACATGTATATTCATGGCTCTAAAGCTGGTGTGTCAGAGTTTAGCTCTAAACTGCTCCAAAAACCTGCCAAGTTGCTAGTAATCCTAAACACCTGGATTAGCTCAGGTGTGTTTAAGTAGGATTGGAGCTAAACAAGAATGTTGCTTCCCTCTAAGGGTACGTTTACACGACAGTGCTATGCTTAAAACGGAGAAGTTTTCCCACCATTGTCAAGATGATCCCCATTCACACGAATCCACAAAAACGACTAAAAACCCTGTATTCTGCTGCCAGGCCAGTAGATGGCGATGCAACACTGTAGACTGAACACGTAATACGCATGTGCATGACGTCATCGTCTTCAGAGATTTGCGTTTTTCAAAAAAGTGCACTTTGAATCCCTTTTTTCAAAACTATGCGTTTTCGGGCACCCAAAACGCAAACGAATGGCCAAAACGCATACAAAGTTGAACTTTTTAGATAAACGGTGTCGTGTAAATACCCCCTAAATCATATATCACCTACTCCTAAATAGCAATAGCAAGAAACAAAACATCATGGTTCGCATTGATCCTCGTACTTCAGCTCCTTTAACAACCATCAATTGGTTGCAAAAGAAACGGCAAGTCGACAGCCATTTTGAAAGTGTTTTCATTACATCATTAGGATTGGAGCTAAACAAGAATGTTGCTTCCCTCTAAGGGTACGGTTACACGACAGCGATATGCTTAATACGGAGAAGTTTTTCCTTTGAGTTTTCCGCCTTTAGACGACACCATTGTCAAGATGATCCCCATTCACACGAATCCACGAAAACGACTAAAAACCCTGTATTCTGCTGCCAGGCCAGTAGATGGCGATGCAACACTGTAGACTGAACACGTAATACGCATGTGCATGACGTCATCGTCTTCAGAGATTTGCGTTTTTCAAAAAAGTGCACTTTGAATCCCTTTTTTCAAAACTATGCGTTTTCGGGCACCCAAAACGCAAACGAATGGCCAAAACGCATACAAAGTTGAACTTTTTAGATAAACGGTGTCGTGTAAATACCCCCTAAATCATATATCACCTACTCCTAAATAGCAATAGCAAGAAACAAAACATCATGGTTCGCATTGATCCTCGTACTTCAGCTCCTTTAACAACCATCAATTGGTTGCAAAAGAAACGGCAAGTCGACAGCCATTTTGAAAGTGTTTTCATTACATCATTAGGATTGGAGCTAAACAAGAATGTTGCTTCCCTCTAAGGGTACGGTTACACGACAGCGATATGCTTAATACGGAGAAGTTTTTCCTTTGAGTTTTCCGCCTTTAGACGACACCATTGTCAAGATGATCCCCATTCACACGAATCCACGAAAACGACTAAAAACCCTGTATTCTGCTGCCAGGCCAGTAGATGGCGATGCAACACTGTAGACTGAACACGTAATACGCATGTGCATGACGTCATCGTCTTCAGAGATTTGCGTTTTTCAAAAAAGTGCACTTTGAATCCCTTTTTCGAAACTTTGCGTTTTCGGGCACCCAAAACGCAAACGAATGGCCAAAACGCTTTAACAATTTTAGATAAACGGTGTCGTGTAAACACCCCCTAAATCATATATCACCTACTCCTACATAGCAATAGCAAGAAACAAAGCATCATGGTTCGCATTGACGCTCGTACTTAAGTTACTTTAACAACCATCAATTGGTTGCGAAAGAAACGGCAAGTCGTCAGCCATTTTGAAAGCGTTTTCATTACATCATTCGAGGTTACCCAGAGAGCTGTGGAAAACTAAACGCTGCAAGTCATTTGGGGTCTTTCAACACGAACACGAAATATGAGTCTTCATTGAGGGCGTTCACAGGCTTCTGACATATGAATGGGCGCTCTTGGTGATTTGTGTGGCAGTATTCAAGTAAAAAGACATGCTTGCATGCTGACAATGCAATTGGCCATGACATTACATAACTCCAGAAGACTTCTCCACACAAGCCCAAAGACAAATCGGCGAAACAAACTCCACAGTGCTTGATTACAGTATGCATGCAACAGAAAACATGCATAAATACACAATAACAATCTGTTTTCAGAGGCATCTCGCAATAAGCCCATCTGGCCTTATATAAGATAGTGTTCCTTGACACACTTAGGAGGAAAATATTTATTTCAGTCCACGGATTACGCTCCTAGGCGAAGACATAAATGGGGTCAGCTGGTTGTACGCAACATTTCTCTCAAATAAACCAAAACGCCATCCTTGCACGGTCCTGCTTGAGAAATAATATTAAAAAACATTTTTTCCTCCTTTAACAAAGCAGAGAGGGTGTTCAATCACGGGGTAAAGACACCAAAGAGTCAGAAGCAGATGCTTGCATTAGATGCCAAGAATAAAGACATATTAATTGGCAGAAAGCAGGTCGGGACCTGCATTGCATAAGCTTTGTAGTGAAATATTTCAGTCAGTCTTATAAAAACTCGGGCAATGAATAAAAACTAGTCGCTTAGTGGGCATTTTAAGGACTCTCCTCAATGAAAGATCATAAAGTGATGGGCATGTAGGTGATGAATGGGCTCAGGATCACAGATTCCTGTATTCATGAACACACTCCACACATTGTATTCACACAAATGTGTTTACATCACAGCCAACAGTTGTCAGCCTTTTTTTATTTTTGAGTGGGTGGGATGGGAAATAGGAGTGGGAATATTTTTGTCTTCAAAATGTAAAAATATAAATGAAAAAAGTAGCAGAATCAGTGAAACTGCAACTTTTTGTAATGGGACACTGAAGACTAACGGATCTTTTTCATCAGTAATGTGTCTGTTGAGTACCTGAAAAAAAAAAAAAAAAAAAAAACAACTGTAAAAAAATGTTTAAGAAAAAAAAAAGAGAGAAAATAAATCCTGGAAAATGTTAAAATGTGGAATGTAATATCATTACAAAATAAAATCTCATTGTTGTGTTCATCTGTATTGTATATTTACCCGTGCGTTGTACTGACCTTTATATTTACAGGCAATTGCAAATATAAATCTAATTTAAAAAGGGTAACACTTCACAATAATGTTCAGTTAACATTAGTAATGAACTAACACTTAAAAATGGTTATTGGTGAATACACAATTTTTCACATTTAATTTGTTTTTGTTCATAATATATTACATTAATTTCTACAATTTGAAATGCCAAACATGTATAGATTAATAATCAAAGAATTGTTTATTTTTAGTTAAACCATTACCACTAATGTTAACAAATGTTCAATTTTGTAAAGTGTTACCAAAAGAGCCAGAGAAAAAAGGAAGGCTGGCGAGACAAAGATCAATGAAGTTCACTTGCTGACATTTAAGGCAAGTAAAAGCACCTAGGCAACAAATATGATGAGATTATTATCTGATCAACTGGGCAAACCGTTGAAATGGATCCAGAGAAGTCGAGAGAGAAAAGTACAATGAGGGGCAAACTCATCAAACGTGATAACAGAGAACGAGGAGGCAGAAAGAAACTAACTAGCCTTCATGCTAGCATTGTTAGCAAGAACGTACAAAACAAAAACAACTCATTTAAAGAGATGAAAAGCCTGTGTTTGAGGATTGATGAATACTTCATGAATGCATTTAGAGCGAGAGCACTGCTATGAATAAGCACCTCTGATTAGGACGGGCCCGTGTGTTCTCCATCAGGCCTCTTGAGACAATGAGTATCGACGCGGCGCGACAGAAACACAAGCATTTGAACTCGAGAGCATTTAGATCACTGCGCAGAACAATGCTTCTCAACATGGGTCACAGGCCTAATCATGGACAGGTTGTGAACAATTCACACGATCAGAATTACATTACTGCAACAAAGATGACGGGAATTATTGGATGCCAGAAGATTGAAACCATCAACGTTTAAAAAGACATTTGGAACCCAAACACTGACTTTCATAATAAAAAATACAGTGATGTCATTTGTATACTAAACAAAAACACTACCTTTTCTGATGTCAAACGGGACCCAGTGTAAACTATGGGTTCTGAAAAGTAATCAGACCAGGTTTCTGGAGGTTTTATGAAGGTGAATTTTGAGATCAACTAAATAAAATGTAATGGATTGAAGGGGAAGACAATACGTCACTCTGTTCTCTAAATGTGAATGTCATGGGAGAAACACAATTGCACAGTTGTAGCTACACTTTTTGCCACAGATACTTTTTAATTTATTTTACAAAAAAGGAGCATGAATCGCTCCTAAACACTAGAATACGGAAATAACTTATGTTCTGTGAAAACAAAGATCTTCATCAAAATGAAAACGTAATTCACGGGGAAGTTTTCATAAGTCATTGACGGATGTTCTTGTTTGTTGCTACGCTATCTCACAACCAATTCGTACAAATTCGTACGAGTGATTAAAAAGTAGCCAGTTCGTACTAATTCATATGACCTCACTTGTACGAATTTGTACGATTTGTCCAAACCCACGTGATGGGTAGGTTTAGGGGCGGGGTCAGGATCATTCGTACAAATTCATACGAATTGGCCAATTCGTAAAATATGTACCATTTAGCAAAAATGTACTAATTCGTATGAGTGAGGTCGTACAAATTGTTACGAATTAGCCACCTCTATTCAAAATAATCTTTACAAGTTAAACCAAAACGTATACATTTTGAAGCCTAATTTTGAATTTTTTTTTGAAAATTCGAAAAAAAAATTGAAAAAACAAAACAAAAAAAAGCAGACACAAAAAAGTTTAAAAAACCACAAGCAGGTTTAACGGTGTGTTCTTTGTCATAGATCAAAACGTGAAAATATTTAGAGGCTTTGTTCACCACATAACTTTTCAGGTGATTTAGCAAAAACCCATTAAAAAAAACCCCATAGACTTGAATGGAACCGGAAGTGCTAAAATGCTAACTCACTTCCAGGTTTTGGCCTACAAAGTGACCTCATAACTGTGCCACTCTATTGTAACTAAACTAGGTGTGCATTATGACAACCTAGACCTGAGGGAACTTGCATAGTTTTGGCACAGTGCCACCAAGTGGTTAGGAGATGTGAAAAATTTATATTTATTATTATCC
The DNA here is from genome assembly GCA_038021265.1 of Cyprinella venusta. Lineage (NCBI taxonomy): Eukaryota > Metazoa > Chordata > Actinopteri > Cypriniformes > Leuciscidae > Cyprinella > Cyprinella venusta. The sequence continues at coordinate 7,958,769 of CM075885.1, forward strand.
TTTAACCAGGTTGGCTACTTAAGAACAAGTTCTGATTTTCTACAACAGCCTGGCTTATAAATTCTGAATGGTTTGGACAAAAAACAAATAAATAATGACAAAACAGGTCTCTTTAGATTCAGTGCAGCATGCAGTCAAATGATACCCAAATTTCACATATCAGCCATTTTGAATTTTGTTCAACAAATTGGCACATTGTTACGGAACTCTCTCTCTCTCGACAAATATATATATATATGTATATATATATTTCAATATATATATATATATATATATATATATATATATATATATTTCAATATATATATATATATATATATTTAAACTAAAATGATTAGAGAAGCACTGGCCTAGACTAGAGCGCTCTCAGGTCCTGCCTCATTGAACTAATTACACCATTAAATAACGCTGTTATACATGCAAATCATCTTAAGGTGATAGAACAGAAATGAGCCACTCAATCATAGAGTCTATTATACATGTATATATTGACTCAATCCTACATTACATATTCGAGTCATTATAACTGAGGCCCCGAAAAAAACACATGCCGAGTCGCTGCAGGTTCAGTATTGCATATTTGTTGGCAACTTCCACTGCCAATTAGATCAGCACTGCAGTAATTTAGGCACGGGAATATGACAGAGTGGCTCTGCTGAGCGTTTGAAAGCAGAGCACTCGGTAAGCTCGCTTCAAATGCCTAATGCACTCTTGACATTATCTAGGAGCTGCTGCCTCTTTACTGAGATAAAGCTAATTGGGCCGCTCCGAACGTGTTTGAAGGCTTGCGCACTGGAAGTTGGTATTGACACCCCACTAAAGGGAACAAAAAATAAATTAAAATGAAGCGAAGTGCCACAAACCCTCTTCCGGGCCTGATCCCTCAAAGGAGCAATCGCAGACGAGCGCTGACGCAAATGAGAAGGATGTGTCCGAGCACTTGCGGGGCAGAGCGAGGAGGTGCGACAGAGCCCATCGCCGCCTTTCATCACGTCTCAGAGAGCTGCGTGAAAAGAAAGCTAAAGGTTGTCAAAAAAAAAAAGAGAAAGATCACTGACTCTTTTATTTAAGATTTAGTTTTTATTTTCCTCCAGACCTGTAGAGAGGTACAATTTCCTCCAGCTTTTAATTTTTCTTACATTTTAGCACTGTGTAAAACCCAAAGTTAAACTGGTTTCGTCATTGTCGTCGAGATTTAATTTATCCATTCCTCTTGAATACTGTTGAATACCAAACAATCGGCAAGAACCTACACAGCTGACACAGGATTAAGACCATCAAAAGAAAAGTGAGAAGGTAATGGGAAGGAGGGGTGAGTAGAAGTGACAAACAGAAATAACGTTCCCAGACGAGACCCCTGTGTATTGCCAGAACCTCAGATGCCCAATAGAGCCACTATACCAGCTTTCCCTTTTATCGTTTTTTGTGTGTGAAAAAGAAAGTGCAAAGTAACTGCTACAGTCACAATCGGCATAATCACATCAACATCATCACCCTCATTAATTTCTCTCCACCGGAAAGCCCTTTAAACCTGATTATTTTCAATCGAAAGTCGTTTCACGCCACGCATTCACACTTAAAAACGTCGTTTCACTCGGACTCTAGATCTATTTCCTAAACCTCTCAACACCTCGCACACCTTCAAGTTTCTTCAGGGAGCATAGTCGGAGCGTAAACACTGATTAGGCCACGTACATCGAGGCAGCTATGAGAAACACCACATGGTGGCGTCCTGTGTGCTACACGACCCCTGCGCTTGAAAGGGGTCAGTGTTACCCAGCTCTCCATTCCTCTTCATCTCGCAACGTGCCGCCCTCTGATACAGAGGTTAACGATCTGTTGCGATCTAAAGCGGAAGACCCCCTGACCAACCAGGCAATCTGGTGGATGGGTCAAAGGCAAAGGCCTGCATCCATCTACAGCTAAATGCCGCATTGAGAGCGGGCACCACGTTTATGACCCCTAAAATGCATCTCCCTTTTAACAAGGTAGAACAAAGTTAAAGGCCAAAGATCCTTGGGGAAAGTGCTTTTTGCTTGGCCTTCATTATGCCTTTGATCCGTCAGAATAATGGAAGTCAAGTACCCTTTTGATCAAACATAAATTGAAGCCCTGTTTTGATTTGGGATATCTGCTTGATTGCTTAGCGGCATGGCTTTAAGGACTCTCACAGGAAGTATCTCTGTTGTGCAGATGGACGAACAGGTGCTGTTCTTTTTGGTTTAGCTTTGAAGGCAGACTCTTATTTCTAAATCAAGACACTTTTCGTTTGATTCTTTCCATTTGGATCAAATGGAATTTCTAGAAAACACATCACTGATGATGCCTTTTTTTATTTCGAGTGTAGTGTTCCAAAAATGATGTTCTGACGTTAATGTTACGTACTAGTGAGGAGTTTGTTTACCTGCTGAAAACCTATTTGTTATGCTTTGATGCGACCGTTTGAATTGGGAAAGCTGGAACAGAGCACTAGGGCAACAAGGAAAAAGAAAAACTGAACCAAATCAAGGAAAAGGGACAAAAAGGAGCAAAAGGTGAAGTGGGGAAACAATACATAACCTTGTTAATTTGTTAATAGCTTTGTACGGATTCATCTGCCGTGTTTGTCGGCGGTTCTTCGGATAAGGGGAATAGGATTTCACAGTTCCTAATGGCGGTCCATGCCGGCACTCTGTAGCAGATCTGTGGAGGCCTGAGCTGAGGCTCTGAAGGCGTTCTGGAATCCCGGGGGAGGAGAGTGGAACTGGGTGGCGGGGTTGGCCGTGGCTGGATAAGGGGTCCAGCCGGCTCTGTGGGGGAACTGGGCTCCGAAGGGGCCGCTGTGTGGGGGCTGAGGGGGCACTGTGGAGCCGGAAGGGACATCCATCTCTGTGAGCGCCTGCAAGGATTTGAGCCAGTGGGGGGGATTGTCATCCTGCAGAGAGTCCAGACTGTTGCCTGAGGGTGCTGGGATACCTGAAAGGGGCAGAGTGATAGGGAAAAAAGGGTCACATGTATGTGTCAGGTTTTTAAAAGTTCATTTTTGTAGTAACATTGACTCTATATGGTTTTGCAAGACATTCAAGTAAAAAGTAATATTTCTTTGATTCAAGTTGAATATAAATGTAGAATACATGTCTAATTTTCTTTTTTTTAATCATTATATTATTCCTAAATACCATCACGTTTGTAGGGAGTCGCACTGCATTTTTCAATCTGAACTAACCTTGTCCTGTTATTAAAAAGGTCAAATTATCTGATGTTTTAGGAGATTAAGCTCGACAAATATTCAAGAGGGTCCGCAAGATTCCTCTCTGCAATATTTTCTTTATGACTTACAAAACTAACAATACTTTAACAAAACTGCTTCACTGCATTTCTTCTTTTTTTTAAAGTCTATTTTCTTCATTATAATATAAGGACACCCTGAGTTTTTTTAATTAATGGCACAAAAAAAATTCTAAATTAATTTTAAAAGTGATAAGTGAAACAGAAGTGTATTAAAGTCAATGTGGTTCTTATATATAATGTGATTCATATATATATATATATATATAAATCACATTTATTTATTTTTGAGTGAAGAGATTCGAACTAATAAAATGAGCATCATTACATTGAAACTGATAAAAACAAAGTTATGAAAGCATAAATCGTGAATATCCACTGACAGAAATAAATCACTTTAAACATAACCGCATAATGTGCTAAACAGGACTGAGCAACAGTTAGCTTGCGATCAACAAATCCATCGTTCTACAGTTACGTAGGAATCCATTTATCACGTAGGCGACATTATTGAGGACATTTTTAACTCATTCGCCATAATGGGATTAATTACATAAGGAAACAGGCCGTATTGGGGTGCTTTTGCACCACTTAAAACATGGCAGCCTGCTGTGAGCTATTAATTCTAAACCCCCTGTGGATGATGGATGTTGCAGGCAGCCGCAGAGAGCACCCAGACAACATCCGTGACATCCATACAGATTGCGACGTCGACCTTAGGGAGCAACAGACACGACTTGCTATTTCCCTTCAACCCAGGAGAGACAAATGGAAAAACTTTGCTTGAAGTATTGATTAGGAAAAAAAAACTGAGTAATGCAGCTAAATTTATATTAAAGATGAAAATATTGCTTGAACGATAAACAACACAATAAATGTACATTGTTTATTTAACCACTTTGGATATTAATAATTGGTGTTTTTCTGTGTGATATCTGATTCAGTCCACATGGATGCTTTACACCGGCTGAAAGTGCAGGAGATCGAACTGATCTGAAATGTGTGCCCTCTTCTGTGGCCCTTAAAATGGCTTTACATCTTTGACATTTTTAGTGAAAAGGTTACTTATAAATGTTTAAAAGGCCTAAATGCATTATTCATTTTAGCCCCCAAAGGCACAATTTGAACGAGCCTTGTTTTTCCTGAGGTAATCGGTTAAATGTTTCACAAATGTGTGTTTTTAATACTGTCAGAACACATCTCACACAACGTTAGCAAAGATTGAAAAACAAATTGGCAATATTATCACATTAACTATAATTTGTAATATTAAACCATGGACAATAATGAAATATATTCCAAAGTTAATATTTAATATTAGTATTTTTGTGTACATAATAGATTATGCAAAAGGGACAGGTGCAAAAGGGAAGGAAACAATTAACTACCAAAATCTGGAGGCATTTTACAAGGCAAATATATGTTGTGAAGTTAATATACCTGTGATGATGGCTGGGTCCATCCAGCTGGCTGTGCCGTCCCAGCTAAGGCTGTGTGAGATGCCGCCTGGGTGGTTCACGCTAGAGGAGGAGGAGGAGGATGAGGAAGATGAAGATGAGGAAGAGTTGGGCAGTCCACCAAAGTTGATGTTAATGTTGGGTAAAAGCGCTCTGAGCCCGTCCTGCCACTCCTTCACATTTAGACTTTCTACTGAGGTGCTGTTTTCTGTTCGGGAGGGTGACGGTGGAGTATCCAAACGCCCGTGCGCACAAACACACCAGAAAAGAAGAGATTGGGGGACAACAGCAGAGATGGAGAGAAGATGGAGAAAAAGAAAGAAAAAGCAATTATAAGTTTCAACTTGTACAACCCAAAAACAAGAGATGCTAGTTGTCTTAATTCAGTGATTAATTTTAGGGCAAATGATGAAAAAACAAACACACACTCAAAAACAGCCAAAAGGAGCACAACAGTAAAATAGGACTATGTTTAGATGCCGTGAAAATGACTTATAAAGCAATCAAATCAAGTAAATAATTTGATTAATTATTTGCAAAATAATGACTGGCAATCAATTGACAAACAAAAACACAATTTAATTGAATTCTTTTGCATTTCATGAGATATAGAATTTAAAAAAAACCCCCAGCATTAATCAAAGCTCAACAGCGTAATATTACTCTAATGGTGATTTATACTCGATTCAGCAAAAACAACAGGTGATCTTTGGCTCCCTTCTCAGTCAACTAGCCCTTTCTAATGGAGGAACAATCATTATAAAGCTCTTTACAGTCCCGTTATTATTCAATTAGCTTCTCATTTATTTTTTTCTGTGTGTCACACTGGAGGAGAGACATGCAGGTTCAATAACGCAGAGCTTCTTTCAGCTGGACCCAGGCCAAAATAAACCTTTTCTTCTCTAATCAGGCCAGTATCCTCCTAAGGTTGGCTCCTGCCCACAGGGACAGAAACCAAGCAGCAAAAATGATGATGAAGAGAGAGAGAGGAATCGCAAAGGCAAGGGATTGGAGTGACTGAGATAACCCTGTCAGGGGGAAAAAAGCCTTTAGCCTCTGAGCTTGACTTAAGATTCAGCAAACTTCCTTTTAAATACATACAATACACAAAGAGGTAAAATTTTGACCATAGAAATATCATCATAAGTGTCTGTCTTATATATAAAATTAATTGTCATTAATCTCAGTGTAATATTGATACAACGTGTGAAACTAGGCCCAGCAAAAAACCAAAAAAACAATTAAATTAAATCCAGAAGGATGCGCTAGAAGCAGAAGTTCTTTAAAACTGTCCTATTCATTTTGTTAAAAGCCTAAATGTAGTTAATTATAACAAATAATCATTGAATTTATTGTATTAGTTAATTCATAAAATTAAAAATAAAGTCAAATTAAACTCAAATATCTAAATTTATCTGTTTATTTAGTCAATATTATTTTCAAATAATTTTTAACTGCTTTACAATTTTGCCATTAAACGCTTTGAACAAACATAGTATTTGGCTAATTGGATTTTTAAGCGGGATAATTAGCAGAAATAATTTGATTAAAAAAAAATAAACATTTTAGGAAAACTTGAAAGTAGATTCCATTTTTCATTAATCCGGACACATAAAGTAGGATATTGCTATCATATATTTTAAATTATAGATTCCCCCCCCCAATCAATGTTTAGGTGGTTAGCATGGGCCAGTTAGCCCCTGTTGGTAGATGGAGTAACTACATCCTTTGAATGGTTTCTCCATTTGCCTTCCGAGTTTATTTATTATAGCTAAATATGTCCTGCACACAACCTAAATGACACATTTCATTACATTACAGAAAGTGATTTCCCAGTAACCGATTACCAAATTAACAATGATCAAGCCTCAAACACAGAAAGTGACAGGCTCACTTGGGAGACGCTGAATTGGTTCTGTAGTCGATACAGCCAAACCTAGTCAAGTCAAGTGTGAGAACGAGCCAATATGAGAATCTAGACACTCAATATCAACACTTGAAGGGGACTGGGGCTTTAATGAAACACCTCTGAAGGAGGAGATAAGATGAACAAGGTGTTGAATAAGGTGAATGAGGTGTTCTTCTTATACCTCTCCACAGTTCTTCCTTCTGATTGGAAAATGCTCGTCTAGCCAAGTGTGTCGGGCATTAACACAATCACCCATGTTCCCATTTGCATACTCAGATAAACAAGTGTCATCATGTTTTATTTATGTGGATGGGACAAAAGCTTAACTCAGAATCATAGCAGCAAACTGAAGGAACCTAATTTCTTTTGAGGAGCTGTAAAGGATGTAGAGAAGAGGGTTTGCGATGCATTTTTTTAAGTGATGAATAATATATCAGATATATATCAGAATATATCATGTTAATAAAACATTAAAAACAAAATCACCACCGTGACATTAGTTATTTTGGCTGGAAATTCAATTAAAAATGTTTTATATGCACTTCTTACAATTTTATTCCACAAGTAATTAATAAAAAAAAATGACATGTATGAATATTAAAAGATTTCTATTTCAAATAAATAATTCTCTTTTAAACGTTCTTGAAGAACCCTTAAAGAAAAAAAAAAAATGTATTACGGTTTCCAAAAAATAAATAAATATATTTTTAAATGTATTACGGTTTCCACAAAACTATAATCACATTAACTTGGAATATTAAAAGAGTAACATGTCTTCTGTTTTTAGTTATTATGGACAAATTTTAAAGTAAATAAATATCTTCGGTAATCCACTTTCTCTCTCTCTATATATATATATAAAATAAAATAACATAAACACTTTATAGTCAACCAATTAACTTATTTTTATCATTTATTATTAGCTTGCTAAATCTTATCTAAATCTACATTTTCCATGTCGCAGAAATCTCTCTCACACACTCCTAATGAGACTGCATGTGCTGGCCCTCCAGCCTATTTTGGTATCTCGACTTTTCTTCGTAAATAATGCAATGTTCTCCTCCCAGGTCCTGGGCAGCTGCATTCTCTGGAGGACACCATTTCAAACAGGGAAGACCATTTCTCTCTCAGACACTCATGGATTGAAGAAACAAACAAAATACACTGCACAGCAAAACGGAGTCTAAGAGGAAGCCAGTAGTCATGCTAGTTATTCATTGTTTCAACGAATAATGAAACCCCGAGGTCACATCCAATTTCCCGTCCCTTCTTTTTGCACCAACTGAAATACAAGTTTAATCTAATCTTAAAAAGTAAAGGCATGCTGAGAAACAAACAGCATGTTAACAAATGCTACACTTCCACAGCAGTGTCAGCGGATTAGATTATTTTACATAAAAAGCCCTACAGCTAGACCGCAAGGAAACGCTTTATTTAAATTAACTGAATTCCTGAAAGATCAATTCAGGATCGGGTTGGGGAGTAACTAACCGAACCTACTGACTTAAATAATTTTTCAATTGCATGACAGTAGCTCAGCTGCTTTAGTGTAGCTACAATACCCGATTTCAGTGACTCCATTGCAGTGTGTTTGTAGTTAAATGCTGCTGTTCTGAAATGCGTTAATTGTGTGCCTAATAAATACTGCTTTTTATATATTATCCTAAATGCACCTTTAATCAGTGACTCCCAACATTTACTTGTCCGTGCTGTTATGGTATCAGACGGAATGACGCGTTTTATGATATTTGCTCCTAGCTGAAAGACTCAGGTAAGGGCTTGAATGAAATGTCAAACTGTAGCCTCTCCCCCCTGTCCGAATACCTTCTCCTCAGACAGATAATACCGGCATTAGATATTTTCTAATACGGGTTGTTCTCACATCAGAAAAACAAAAATGAATCTTTGTAAACATTGGTTTTATACTGACTACTTTAAATAAAGCACTAACCAGATTTAGAAGTTCACCCCATAAACCACAGAAACATACCTAAAATGCTAAAGGTAAGAAAGGAAGTGGGCAGGCCCATCATGCATTATGCACACTGCAACCCTGTCATGAAGATGTCCTCAGGGGATGATGATGATTACATGCTCTACAATTTGTATCAGCACTAAACGTGACACCGATCTCACTGCTATAAATCATGAGGTTTCATTCCATAAGAGAGCCCTTGGCAATCACTAGAATCTTCTCTGATGATGTACATGGCTGAATGATAGGAAAATAGTACTACACTGCCCACCAGTGGCTGAGTTTGGAATGACAGAGATACCCATAATGCAAACATAAAAGTTAGCATAGTATATTTTAGAAGTTAATTCAAAATAAAATTATTACATTTTTTTAAATGTATTATTTTACTACATATAATATTCATTATGGATGCACCGATACCACTTTTTCCAGAAGGAGTCTGATAGTTCATTTTATTTTGAGTACTTGCTGACACCTCGACTTTCATTGCCCAATTGTTTTAAATGCAAAAGAATCAAAAGAATACAAACTAAATAAGTTAGCTTAGCAAATAGATATTTCCACACCTAATTAATGCCAGTTAAAATATATTGTAGGAGCTACTGTTACTTTCACTGTTCATATTGATTTGTATCACCTTTTAAACTTTCATTTAATAGAGCTGATATGCACGCACACAGAAACAGATCCCATTCCCAACACTGGTTTACACTTACCTGTCATGTGGATACCTCCGAGCCCCGTACTGTGATGATGTTGCTGTTGTGGCGCCAAGTTCAAGTCCAAAAAGCTGCTATGCTGGGCAGCAGAAGAGGCCCCGGTGTGATTCAAGTGTTGGAGGTTATTGCGCATGTGCATGCCCATCCAACTGTGGCGAGAGGTCTGCGTCTGGCCGGGAAAGCTAAAGGAGTTGTAGACGGTGCGGTGTGGGAGCTGGGAGAAGCCTCGTGAGGGCAGGCTGGAGTTTGGGGCAAAGTGTGAGGACATGGGAGGCTGAAGTGCGCTTTTCATGGAGGGGGTGTTGTGTAGCGGGCCGTGTAAAGGCCCGTGGGGGAAGACTGGCCCTGACATTGTGGTGGTCAGGGGCAAGGAGGCTTTATCCTGCACTGAGAGCTCATTCTCTATGAGGTCAGCCAGTGCCTTACGGGTGACGTCAAAGGGGTCAAAGCCTAGGTCGTCATCCTGCTGCTTGGTCGAAGAGCCGAAACCGAAGGCCGCTTGCCAGTCCGTAGAGGACGACACTGGTATGGTTTCTGTCAGAAAGAAGACAAATAAGTGTACATTTCACAGTTTTCTCTTTCATGTGAATGAGTAAGTCTAAACGGGTCCAGGTACCTGATGTAAAGAGGCTCTGTGGTTCTGGGGCGGTGGGCCAATCGGAGTTGCTGTGAAGAGAATTGGAAAAGCTGGGCAGGCCACTGGGGATGGGATTGGGGTGCCGAAAGTTGCTGTTGTCTGAAAAGAGTGATTGTGACTCGGCAGCCGCTCCTTCGAAAGGCGACCGTACCGTCAGTCCTACACAAATAGGCACCACTAGAGATGGCTTGGTCAGGCCAGGAGGGGGCGATGGGGAGTGGTTGCCAGAAATCTGAAGAGTTTAGTAAGGGGTAAAAAAAATCATGATGTTAAAACATTGGTAACAAAATAAAAGAAATGTGATTCAGATAACATTATTTAGGTGTATAGCTTGCCATTCTCAAAAGGTACAGAATGAACTTACTTGTGATGTTTCTCCATTACTTATGCTGAAGCAATCTGAAGATTTGTTACTCGGGCTGCAGAAAAATAATAAAAACATGAGAATCAAATTACATTCATATACTACCAGCATTACACCAATGAGAGAGATCATTTAGATAGACGGATGACCTTAACTGTTTATTGCTTAATATCTAATGGTTGGATTGTGGAAGATATGGGTGGTTTTGGTGTGATGGAGAGCTTTTGTCTATGTACTGTTAGTACTAGTATGTATGTGAAGTATGTTTTTCTTCAGGTCCTCTCGAAAACGAGAGGTCGCATCTTAAGGGGTTTTCCTCTTAACAATAAATTTGGTAGATGCAGAGACTGTCAGGGACAGAAATCTCTCAGATTTCATAAAAATATCTTAATTTGTGTAACCGAAAATACAAGGAAGTCTTACAGGTTTGAAACAATATGAGTGTGAATCAAAAATCATTTTACGGTGAAGTAGCCCTTTAAGGTGTTTTAAAGATTGACATTAACATGTACATGTTTAAAAAAAATTACTTGACTAAATGTTTGTGATATTATAAACAAATTGAATGCTTATTTTTTCCCCCTTTTTTTTTACATTTTCTCTTTCTATAGTAGGCTATTTAGTTATTGTTCTACCATCCAACAATGTCTCTAACACTGTAACCTTGGTGCCCTTAAGTTTTTGAGAATAAGATGATGAAATGTTCAGCAAAGGAAAAGGCTGACAGAATGAGGCACAGGGCAGAAGTTCACAGGCTGGCTACCTGACAGGGTCACAATTTGACGTGAAGGGAGGCAGACCAGCGATGGAGCCAAGGCCGAGCTCTGTGTCCAGACCGTCTGGAGTCATGTTTTCAGAGTCTGAGCCACCATCTAGGGGTGGGGTCTCATGGTGTTCTGGAAGCCCATTGGGCATCTTCCCTGTGGTTTGTAACGAAGGCCACGCCTCTTTGTTGTTACTGTTGGAACTGGGGGTCATGATACAAATGCAAGATTAACAACAAAACTATGAGATGCTCCTCCTACTTCATGCAATATAAAAACTTCAGATGACCAGATTGTAATTAATTCATTTTATTTTAATTATAATAATAATTCTAATATTCAAAGTTTGAACACATATACTAATTCTTTTTAGAATATTTTAGAATTAAATAAAAGAAAAAAAAAATGTGTCAAACGTCAATGCGTGTTATAAACTTTTTTTTATTGAAGCAGCTGGGAAAGGTGCTATTGAGTACAAACCTCTGTGATGTGCCTGATTTGCCCTTTGTCTTTTCCCCTACCGAATTCTGCAGGAAGTTGGGGTTTGTTTTGTAGAGGTCTTGTAAGAGTTTCTGTTCATATTCCTGATGTTTTCCAGCCTGAAATGTCAAACGTTAAGAGTTCATATGCAAGTTTGTCGATGTCAGTAAACATGCTGCAGGAGGCTGCAACGTTACCTGCATTTCTTCTTTTGTGAAACTAGCAGCTTCGTCTCCCAGCTCGTGAAGATACATGCAGTCAGGTTTGGGACACTGCATGCTTTTTAGAAAATAACTGCAGTATTTTGTTGTACCTAAAGAAGCCTAAATAGAATAGCAAGCAAATTAGTTCCAACGCCCAGCCCTAACTGAAAGTCTATTGCACTTCATAATATTGGACCATTTTTGTCACAAAGTTTACCTTAAGTGTTCTGCCGTCTACTACAACATTGTTAACACATTGTATAGCTCTGAGGGCATCTTCTGATCGAATGTAAGTGACGTAGGCACTGGCGCTAGGACCCTGGGGACAAAAATCAAACATAGATGATTAAAGAGGCTACATGCGATTTCCTGAAATTTAAACTCGCGACTGACACCTGTGGGCAAAAAACAGAACTGCTCTTCCTTTCTGCTCGCTCTCAAAGCGCGCTCGTACGTGCACACTTAAGTCATCTGGAGCAAGGAGGTCAACATTATGTTTACAGAGGTAAGACCAGTTAAATACATATATTGTTTGAGATAAGAGTTCTGTTTGCGAGTGTAGGCTACTTGCTGACTAGCAGTTGTGGGCTGGCAGAGTGATCTGACTGAGGGTTTTCACCGACGTAACGTTCTGGGCGGTAACCCGGATGAGCGGCCATTATGGAGGCACTCGGATGTAAACAACAGCATCGACTGCACTGTTAATGTACAACTGAACTCATTGTTACAAAAAATCCGTGGTAGATGCGAACTCATATAGAGAAGGACCTTATTCATTTGCATAAAGATGGGCATCGGCCAGCTTTTTGACGCGCTGCATTTTTTCAAATGTAGCGCCGCCTGGACGCTTTGCGGAATATACGTAACATGAACGCGCTTGACGTCACATCCGCAGACAGCGCGGGAAAATTCGGACCCGACAGAAAATAAGAAAAATAGGATACAGGCTTATAGGTGCACCCATTGTGAGCGGACAAGGTGTCAGTATGCTCATCCGGAGATGTTTGAGTCATAAATGGTAAAATAAAAAGGCTATTGTTATGTTTATTTTGGGGGAAAAGTTGCATATAGCCTCTTTAAATCAGACAAAACAAAGCAGTAGTAAAAAGTGTTTTTGCTGTAGTAGAAAAAAAAGACAATTGGCAGGCTGTTAAATGCGCTAAACATTTGAGAAGGCAAGAAAACGACCAATAAGAAAGTGAAGCTCACCTGTGAGCCAGCATAAGAAGTGCTGTTATTGATGACCACTTTGTGGATCTTTCCAAACTTCCCGAAGTACTCAGGCCTTTTTAAAACCTGCAATCAGACATCAACTATATATTTAAAAAGCCCTGATTGCCGTTTGCAGATCATCAACAGCACAAGCAAATGCAGTTTATTTAGTGGAGTCAAACAGGGAGAGAGCACACCTAATTATCATGATTCATCGGAAGGATATGACTCAATCACCAATTATTACAAGAGAAGGCCATATGAAATCTAGGTTAGGAACTTAATACACCATCAGCACCGTGGCAAATATCCTTTAACAATTTAAACCACATTTCTTACACCAACAAACATCATAAAACCTTACATAAGTAAACCGTTTTACACAACAAGGCTTTTGAGGACGAGATAAAAGCAGGATTTGTGTGAATGACATACTGTATTAAGAACCGACAATCTAAACACTATCAACAGGATGTCCACAATGTTCAGCCAAATCAACACTGAAAACAAAGTGTGGCACACAAGTAGGTCTCTAGCAGCGGGTGACTGACAACTCATTGGCGGAGGGCTTCGCCTCGATGGCATGGTGCTTTTGAGATTCTGGTCACTCTTGAACTGTGAAAGCAGTCCGGATGTTTCTTTGCGGTCTTTGTTCGCGTAAAGCAGCTTCACTCACTTTCGTTTTTTGTTCTTTTTCACACCCTCAGTGTGAAACAAACAAAAGCACAAAGACTGATATGGTAAAGGGGCGATTGATACAGAAAGAAAATTAAAGCAAATCCTATAAAATTAAAGACCTCTGAAAAACAGTCACTAACATAGATTTGATGGGTTTATTTAAGCTTTGTGCTCCGAATATCATCCGGAAAGGAATTAGAAGGCATGTTCTCACTCTCTCTCACTGAATAACATGTTCTCTGCTGAGAGCTATTCAGGGTACATGACGTTAGCTGTGATGGCAAAGAGGGAGAGAAAGTGTCAGAGAGAAGGGAGCGAAAAGAGAGTGAAAGCTGTTTTTCGTGGGCTGGTAATGAAGGCTAAGTGCAGCTAGTGGGCAGCTAGCTTTCTCCCATTTTCCCAGGAAAACATTTAATCTCATGTTTTATTGCCATCTGACGATATGTGGATTTTCTTACAGCTCTACATAATAGGTATGCTTTACCATGGAAAAGTTGCTTTGGAAGCACTAAAAGGCACATTTTAACTTGTTGACACAGGGAATTACTAGCGGTCAGTCGATTTATTTATATATATGAGCAACCAGGAGCTACAATTCTTGATCTTCATTAGGTTACTGTCTATGTTCTCTCGGTTCTTTAATAATAGAAAGGCAAATGCTTTTTAATTTACCAACTGAATTCAGAAAACATGCATTTAAACATTATATACACTGTGTACTGTATGTAAAAATAGTGTTGATTCCCAAAGCGCACCATTCACCAGATTTTTGTTTGCTTTTTATTAATGTTTTTAACAATTTCTTTATATTTTAAAATTCAATCATTTTTTACTTTTTTTGTATGATCTGCCTAATCTCTAAGTATCAGCAACTTATCAGTAGACCACCAATATCTAATTGAATAGAGTCATATCCAGACCATAAATCCTGTGAACAGGTGGGTCTTTTTACACAGAAGGTTGTGAACTCTAAATGTCCTTTATGTTCTTTTCATCCACTCATGAAAGTCTTGTTTTAGCAGATAGGAGAAATGCTCCTTAATTTTTCAACACTTGTACAGATAATACCTTGATAGGACACAGAAGAGAAAACGCGACGTGTACCTTTCTATATCTCGCTTGCAGTAAAACTTCTATTAAACATGGAAACCATATGTGGGTGAGAATATTGAGAGCTCACTACCTAAAAACACCAAGATAAATATTGAGCCTTGGTGTTTGAAAATGGACTTCCTGAATGGTTTATATTGAGTGTGAACGACATCATTGAGTTTTGCTGAATCACCTCGGGGTCGGCGAGTCTCTGTGAAAGGCCCACCACAAACACCAGGTTTCTCTGGACGACTCGCACACTGGAGAGGTGCTTGCGGTTCTCTGTGATCTTCTGCTTCCGCTCATTCTGCTTCTGCTTCTTCTCGTTCTTTATCCTCTGAAGTTCCTCTTGAGAGAGAGGTTTGTACACTGCAGGGTCTTCTGGATAGGGCTGAACCAAACATAAGATTCTAGATGTAAAATGACTAAAATTCACTAACTTAGGTTATGACAGAATATTATTTTTTTTTAAGTTTATTTTATTGCCATTTCAGAATCAAAGGCTATATTCATGGCATAAGAAATAAATACAACACATAATGAAATGTCTCAAATCTTACATTTAAAATCTGAAAGAAATGCTAACATTTTCACAATGCATCAATGCATTTTAATAAACAGCAATGAGATTCAAGATTTACAGTGTTTAATTTTGAAGTGCAAATTTAATATATTTTTATATGCCACAGATTAAGTATCAGCGGACACCCTGGAGTTCTCTTTAAGATCACCCACAGGAACGATGATGATGATATTGCATGATATATGCTGCAATAAACATGGATATAATAACGTGCATTAAGCACATCAAGGTTAAGGAGTTGCAGTAAACTGGCCACTACAGGGACTGGTGTTCGTGAGTGTTTATAAAAAGAATACAAGCAAAGGAGAACTGTTGTGCTGAACATGTTCCCTCCACACAGCACCAATAAAATCACACAGGACCTGAGGCAACAGCAGGAGCATCAATTAATCCAGCAAAGTTCCCTGGGTTGCTGAATGCTAGCAATTAAAACATCTCATCTCCTTGAGCTCCCCAAAGGAGCAATTTCTTAGAAACAAATGAATGGTTTCTCTACTTATTTGTTACCTTTCTGCAGGCCGGACAGAGGCCGTTCTCGTCTGTGCGTATGCGATGCCAGCAGAAGCGGCAGATCTGGTAGCCGCAGGTGCAGGGGAAGAAATTGACGTCATCAATCTCCAATGGTTCCATGCACAGTGGGCACTCCATGGGGTCCTCCTTAACCTCAGGGCTGCGGGACATCCTATGGCACGGCGCAGAGAAAAGAGCGGGGTGTTCTTACAGTTCAGAGGCAGAGCTGGGGAGAAAAAATAAGTTTCAATACGTTTAATTAATAATAATAATATTGTTGTTGTTTTATTGTCCATTATGGGCCAAAAAGTTTCAAACAAATGAAGCTTCTAGATTTAGAAATGCAGCCAATATCTACAAAAATCTCATTTCCTTCCAACAGTGCGTAGGCTTAATCTTAAGAAGCAGACAGAATTAGGCTCATAACCTTCAAATAGTCTCAAAGCACACTAGAGGTTGCATCAGCAAGCAAATAATGATTCTGCTACTAGTAACAGTGTGTCTGCGTGTGTGGGAGGAGTTTAAAACTTCAGTCATGAGAGGAATTGAAGGCATAATTGGAATCGACAAGCACAAACACCCACACAAACAATCGCAACAGTTTCATAAACAAGTATATGCATCATCTAGGGACCATCCAGTGAACTGTTAGTCTAAATGTGTAGGTGCAGATTCAGCAATTACTAAAAGTGAGGTTTTGGATCCTCGTATGGAACACAGATCCGTGGGCACATGACAAGGTTCGCTGAACATAGGACGCATTGGTTGAAAAACAATTTAATGTCTCTGAGGTGTTATGTGTGGGAATGTGACTTCTAGCATCTTCATTTAAAACACTAATGTAATAGAAACTAATGTTGGCATCCTAGTGTGCCAAAGCAAGGGGGATTGGTTCAAGCTAATTCGCCCCTTAGTGACAATCGGTTTTCTTGAGGACAAATGTTTGTTGTCACATTCTGGTTTGGAGTCTTTCTTTCCGCTGTAGTAATCAAACTTCTATGTATTAACAACATGGACTAGCACAAATGCAGCAGTTTGTCCGAGACACTTCTGTTCTCTGGTGGCACTTCCCTAAGAGGGTCATTCATCAAACAATGGTCTGAACGAAGCTCCTAAATGTGAACAAATACAGGACAACATGTATTCATAAACAAACAAACCGGAATATGGAGCTTTCATGCAGAGACTCATCTATGACATGTTAAACTTACAAACTATAGTCAGGGCTCCAGGCATTTTGCAACTTTCCTACCACTGACTAAATTTTGTTAGTCCCACTGGTGCCACCACCTCCATCACCCAGTTGTTACCCAACTGATAAGACTTTCCAAAATGAAACAAAAAACATCTTAAGCCCAAACTTTTGAATAGTAGTGCATGTGTATATAGCCCCATATCTACCAGATACAGACTAGAAGCCAACAAAACACCAATTTGGATTTCATGGAGTCTTTATGGTCACTCCGTCAGTAGCATAAGAAAGAACCAGGAGTGTGAAGAGTTAGTGGGTGGGTATGAGTTGGGGCCTTCTAAATATACCCCATCCTGGGAAGGCAGAGTACAGCAGGAGGAGGAGTCAGCCCCTTGAATCTCCCTTTAAAAGGGAAATGCTGATTGAACACGGAGGGCAGTGTGAGCTACATATAGGGTAATCACTTCATGAGATCCAGTCTCACCACAGCTAGTGTTGTGGGAAGGGGGTGGCGAAAATGAAGCTTACCATCTCCTTAACATGTTGATATGGAATTAGAAACTGTGTAAGAGGTTTTTTTTTTTTTTGCTATGCTCAGAACTGTATGGAAGAAGGAATTCCCACTGTCAGTGAGGATGGGACTCCTTCCCAGTAGAGGCGGATATCAGCTCTAAGTAATGAAAGCCTTCCGCTGGCCCCTGCTGGGAATGATGCATAACAAATATCTAACCATCACTCTCCTAAAAACAGGGATTTGATTTCATCACAATGATTACAAACCCCAAAAGACACAAGCTCAGCGGGGCTTGATTCCTTCTGGCATCCAACATCACATGCACATGTTGTGAAAGAAAGATGCATAATATGGAAGGAAACTTTAATAAAAAGTCACAATTGACCTTTGAATTCAGATAGTAAACTAAGTGTGAACGCATGCAAACTGGATTAAGTTAAACAGAAATCAATTGTTGACCACCAAAGGGGCCAGAATTACCCACAACCCTCTTCTAAGCACGAGTAGACAGACTAACAAACATGTTTGCAAGGTCCTGGGAAAGCGTAGGGACAAACAACGATCTAAACCTACAATGTTTGAGTGTTGGCGATGGTAGATGTTTTCGTTTATACATTAACTCAGTGTGCCGTGAGAGCTGAGCGCTGAAAGGACGACCTGAAGGGCCCTCAAACCTCTGTGTAGGGGTCGATGTGGAACGATCTTTCTTTAAAGCATACCGAATCTTTGAGGAAACATTCAAACTGCTAATTGCAGGCCCATCAGGCTTTCTGATTTTCTCCACACCTTACTGAGACTCTCCGGCACACTTCTTCAAAGCATAAAAAACAAATGAATTCCATTATTTGTTGCCTGAGACCCTGAGAAGGAAACGTCTCTGATCGCTCACTAGTACTAATAGCTATATGAGGATGCATGCATGATGGTCAAAATAATTCAGAAAACTTTTGCCACCCTTAATAGAAAACCAACATTTGAAACTACGTAAATAGTGGCAAATCTCAGGAACACTGTGGCGTCTAGACATCTTCAACAGAGCACTGCTAACCACACAAAGGATGAAAATAACAACTGTGCAAAACTGCAGCTTTAAGCACAAAATAAACCTTTGAAGACTGACTTGGAAAGTCTTTGGTAACGTCGTTACGTGATTCTGAAATAGTTCATTTAATGTGCCAGTCAACTCGGTGGTCTGAAAACTGGAAGGTGGTGAACATGCGGTTACATCTATTCTAGTAGAAACTGATTTCAATTAAGAATCTGATTCCTTACACACAACAAACAAATTTAAGTCAACTACACAGTAACAACACTGCTATACATTAAGACAGACTGTCAGACTCAATTTACAACATCATGATGTTTAATTAGTAATAAATAAAATAAAAGGCTCAAAAACATTTTACGAGGATGTAGTACGCCGACAGGCTTAGTTAGTGAAGAGACAGACACTTCTGATGTCATAGAAGAGCCTAGCTGAAATTATCATCAGAGTGGGAGTCGTGTCCATTTGTGGGCTGCTCTTCATGAGCAGATGGACAAGGCATCGGCAAGGAATGAACGATATGTCAGTCCCACAAATAGCAATTCTGGGCAGACAGCATAAAAGCACAAAAACAATGAAAACATTTGAGACAAAGGGTTCATCCCTTTTTTTCCTAACATATCTGAGATGGCCCACAGCTTAGGACAAAACAATTTTAATCGTTTCAGATCCTATTAAAGAGATATTGATATTTAAAAGACTTTTTTCCTGTACTGCCAGGATTGCGACAGAATTGTTCGGACTGAATGTGAACTTTTTCAACCAACTATAAAAACGAAGAGCTTAATTTCTATTCAACTGAACACCAAGGCAGATGTGATCATATAGGAGCTGTAATCCTTGCCAGAAGAGTGTCTCACTAACATTGTGTTTGGTACCAACAAAGCCAGCCGGACAGTGCACTGGAACTGGGTATAGACATCCCTGTCCAGCTATGATTACTATTAGAATCCACACAAGCAGATCATTTATTTGACCTGCAGTTTTATGCTGCAGTTTCATCTTGTGTCACTTTAAATGCTTGAGCTCATCTCTTTAAGACGAATTGCTGCTATGCCTCATTTGGATAAAAAAGCATCTACTGAAAGAACAATTGTAAATGTAATACATGACTGAATAAATGTGCTGGCAAACCTACTGTGTAAAATTCAAAAGCAAAGTTTTTAAGGGAAAAGTTTACAATTCTACCATCATTTACTAATTCTCACATCCAAACCTTTATGACTTTCTGCTCTCAAACCAGACAGTCTCAGCCACAAATCACGTTGATTGCATCTTTCTTTTCATTTCTTTCCAACCAAAGTGCTGCCCATTCTACATAACATCTCATTTTGCATTGCACAGGAGAACAAAAATTAGTAATATAGGGTTGAAACAACATGACTGTATTCATTTCTGACGTGTCTACTTCTTAAAAAACAAGCTTACAGCTGAAAGACAAAAAGCACATAGTAAGCTCAAAAGGCCCACTGCTGAAAAAACGGATTAATAGTGCGCACTCAACACAGTCACTATAGTCCAGGAACGTGATGCTGAACGTGACACCAAACATAAAAAATGCTCTTTTGAGAGACTCTGGCTACATATGATTGTTTGCGGAAAGGACATGTGTTTTTTGGTCAACAAAAACCAGTAGCAATCACCTCCTGTCAGTGGTCTGCCTTTTGAAACACGCGTCACACACAATAATGAAGGGTGTGGACAAAAAGAATATATGGAAATGACCTGCAGTAAAAGAGCAATCAATGTCATCGAAATATTTGCCATCACATCTGTATACTGATGTTGCACCAAGAATGAACAGGAACTTCCGACTCAAATAACAAGGGAATTCCCTCTATGTACAAGTACATAATCATACACAGAAATGAATTCTGTTTCCTTGTCAATGCATTGAAGTAAACCAGCTAAGCTAATACCTATTGAAGTTATTCAAGAGGCGAAATATACACCAAAACCAGTGTACGTACACTATATACTGTCTCAAAGTATGCATAACAAAAAATAAGTCAGTGTTTGACCAGTCGAGAATTAATTTTAGAGTATTTTATTAAAAGCCGGTCAGACGGTGCGGTTAGCGGCTAACTTACTCGGCTAACTAGACGGCTAACGTTAGTCTGTCAAGACTGATAAAGCACGCAACAACACAGGAATTTTCACAAGAAATGGACGTTTGCGGGAGAAGAGGGATGAGATGTGTTATTTAGAGGTGAATTGAGAGAGGAAAGCAGCTGAATGTGGAGGCGGTGGACAAGAGAGGCCTTAGTGGGATACTCACCCTGTCTATCTGTACAGATTGATTCACAGCAAATAAAATCTATCTGAACGACCCAGGTCTAGCACAACAGGTCGCAATATAATTTCCCGGGTGGCTTGTCACTGCTCCTGTGTGATTTGATGGGAAAACACCAAGCCTTGTTTCTTACAGCCTCTCTGTTGAGCGGTAGTGCCTCCTAACCACCATCTTACATTGAAATAGGGAGGGAGGGGCGTCAAGTTGTGACTTTTCAGCGCATGCGCAGTTCATGATGGACCTTTGCATTTGTGGGTAATGTAGTGCGGTACATAAAGATCGATGCAATGCTATTTTTTGATGGGTGAACTCTGTTCTCAACGGTATTATTTTCCAGAAATTTTAGGTCACATTTTTTATTGGAGCAAACTGTGATGTATTTTAAATTGTATACATTTGAAAATGTATTAATTGTAATGTTCGCAGGCAAATAATAACGTAAAATATATAAATAATATATATCTTTACATGACCTATTATGCTTTTACTGCTTTTTGTAATGAATGATTCAATATTGTTTTACTGTTGAACTGTGGAGCAAGCTGTCACGGGTATTTTAACACATTTGTGCAGTTTATGTATTGCAATATTTGTTTGCAGTATTCATTACCTTTCACACCTTTCTTGTTTTGTGAACAATATTTCATAATTGTTTTACTGGATAATGTTGTTAAAGCAAAATCGCATGCACACGTTTCAAATTTTATACATTTGCAATATTTATTAATTGTATAAAAAGCATTATACACTTTTGCTGTTTTATGAATTGTTTCAAAATTGTCAGTTATATGTGCACACACTAAACCCCCAAATAAGAATACAAACAATAACAATAACTGTGTAAATATACATTACCCATACATATGCACACACATCTATAATTATGGTGAAATATTTAATTCAGTCCAAATTTAAATGATTAGTACTTGCAAATCATTGTCCTTAAAAATACAATGGTCTGTACCATTTCTGAAGTTCAACAGTAGATGGAGACACAGGCCAAGAGTTTTAGAAGAATACATTACATTTAGTGCACATTCTCTTAGGTGGCTATCCGAGACAGAGAACACATTAATAGTTTAAAAAGAAATGAAAATGATAAATGGAATAATAGAGATTTTGTTCTGCCCTACTAGGGTCATTAAAAGACCAGGAATTAAGGTTCTTCATTCTTTAACAGGAAGCAGAGGACATATCTCTGCAATGTCTGTGGCCACGTCCTTTAAAATCTTACTCTGGTCCACGGTCTGCAGAATAGCTCTAAGATTAAACCAAAATACTCGCTGCTTGCGTTCATCTGTGGGCCACTCCAAGTAAGTTTTCTGCCTTAGCAGCGTTCGTAACTTTAGATACTTCTTGGGCAGAGAGTCTGTCGGTATGGGCTCCAAAAGAACGAAGACCAGAGAGTCGTCATTCACGCTGATGGCCCTGTGCTGGGCGAAGAACAGTTCATAGTTGCACCATTCGCTTTGCACAAAGTTTTTGGACAGGATGAAGAGGCTCTTGTAGCTGTCCTCTACACACTGGATTATATTGTCCACAATCCACTTCCCAGGTTCAAAATCTCTCTCATGGATGCAAAGAGACAGGTCTGACCTTTCTAATTCAGGTACCAGCTGAGAGTCCACCCAAACTGAGTCATGTTGGCTGTAGGAAATGAAGGCATGGTAGCGGAAGGTGGCGTTGAGCAATCGATTAGACCTCTTGGAGCCTCTCCTCTTCATTCGTATCCACACCCAAAGCATTTTGGTGTACCAAACACCATCACAAGCATAAAAAGTGACGGCCAGAGCACCTCCTACCACAAATAACACCAGCAGAACCACAGCAGCCTGCAAGCTCAGTTGACAGGACAACCACCCGTACTCAAACGTTCCCAAATGCTTTCCGGAAAACGATGACGCGGTGCTGCAAACGTAATCCTGTGGCCAATCTAGGAGAAGTGACTTATTCAACTCCGTCACGAACCAAAAGGAATCGCAATCACAGCTAAATGGATTGTGGCTGGCTTTTAAAGTCTTCAGCTTGGGAAGAGCTTCAATTGTTTTCTGGCTAATAGTAGTAATTGCGTTCTGGTCAATGTGCAGGCTTACTAACTCAGGAGCCCAAATATCTTCCGGGATGACCTGTATGCTGTTAAAGCTCATATAGAGGTATGTTAGTCTGGGAAGCAATGATATACTATTTAAAGGAATGACACTTAATCCTGTTTTCGAGAGGTCTATCTTCTGGAAGTGTGGTGATAAGAAGCGAAACACATCATTTCCTAGATCGTTGTGGCTGAGACTCAGTTCAGTCAGGTGGGACGGCCAAAAACACGTCTTGCCTATGTAAATAGAGTTGAAACTCAAGTCAAGAGACTCTAAGAACTTCATATCAGTGACTTTGTTGGCAATCTCGGCGAGGTCTTTGAAACGGTTATGGCTTAGTGAGAGTTTCCTCAAGGCTGGAAACACTTTGTGTGACGTACAGCCACTCCACCAGAAGCCGTTTTCATCCAAGAGGTTGTTTGACAAGTCCAAGACTTGTAGTGACTTTATGACTGAAATTAGATTACATGGTAGAATGTTCATTGCAGTACCAGAGAATTTCAGGTAGGTTAGTTGGTTGATTAGTTCCATGCTCATGTTAAAAGTGGTGAAGCGGTACTGATTGTGACGCACACCATCGAGTATGATCGCTCGTAGGTTCATGGTGTGATTCTGCATTGGTAGCTGGAAGCCATCTGGAGTGTCCTCATTGTATGTGATGTTTAAAAACGCAATTTCCTCAAAAGATGATTTCCAAATATTTTGGACCAGTTTGACCAACACAGAGCTGTTTATCCAGGTGTCTACAATGCTTAAGTTACTGAGGACGCGCAAATCTTTAAAAGCATCAAATGGGTCAGTCGTTATGTTACACTGGTCTGGAAATAGCTTAATGAGCTGAATTTTTTTAGTTTGGGTTTGGTCAAAATCTAGAATCATGTCTTTGAAAATGTCAAAACGTTGACAAAAAGTCACTTTGAGAATGACTTCCTGTACTGATTTGAGTTGCGAAAAAACTCCCTTTTCATAGTTGTGCAATTCCGTTCCATCTCCAAATATGATTTTTTTCAAAGGGATGTTTCGAAGAGGAATAAAGTCTTCCACTTTAACAGAAGTAGCATCTGGACTACCAATCGCAAGGATGGAAAGATAATTTAAGCTACCAAATGAGTGTGGAAGCCCATAGTTTGGATAGGGATTTCTGAAAAGGTCTAGGACCCTTAGCTGGGGCAAATGCAAATTTGGAATGATGGTCAGATGGTTGTAGGAGATGTTCAGAACTTTGATTTTAGGGTTGCTGTGGAAGGCATCAGGGGAGATGTGTTGAAGGCCACAGTGTGTGATTTTCAGAAAGCAGAGATGGGTTAAACCAGACAGGTCACCATAAACAATGCTGGAGATGTTGTTGTGTGACAAATCTAAGTACTCTATGTTGTTTGATAAATGTAATGGTATCCTTGTTAGATTACTATCGGAAAGATCTTTTGTGTATTCACTGGAACAATATCCGAAATGTTCACCATGTGCTTTAAATGGAAGAACTAAGAGATATGAGATAACAACTGGCCAGATGGTGGTAGACATCCTGTGAAAAAAAATATTTTAGATTAGTTACATTTTAAATAATATTCGTGGATTAATGAAATTTGCAGAGATGTATTTTGCTTGATGTGTAACTGAATGAACATACACATACAAACACACACACAGAGTAATATAATAGAATAAAATATTTTACAATTTCCTTGTTTTTGAGATGTACTTATTTTTACATATAACACCACTAAAATATTAAATGACAATTAAACATCTGCATTGCCAAGAAGAAAATGAAGAAATGGTCATTTACCTTTGATATGAAACGTGAAAATTAGTCAATAGAGAATTTTATGATTTTCCTCCTGTCCATTTGCAGCTTGATCTCTGCTGTGCGCACTATAATATGGCTTTATATGAAGACACTCTTGCACATGGTAGTAACCACATACAAATACAGAATGGCATTTTTATCAGGACTTCTCTAAATGCACAACACTGAACTTCCCCTAAATGAGAAAAAAAACCTTATTTGGGTAAAAGAGTGCAATAATCACATGCTTGCAAAAATGAAGGAAAATGTCATATTTAATGGCATACTGTTAGGTGTTTAACTGTATTACACAAGAAGCTAATACTAGAAGTAAAAAAAGATAGAGCTAATGCACAACGCGAACTGCACGGTATCTCAGAGTTGTGCTTATTACCATTTCACAATAGAGTGAAAGAGATGGTAAAATAATTTAAGCTACCAAATGAGTGTGGAAGCCCATAGTAGGGATGTGGATTTCTGGAAAGGTCAAGGATCCTTAGCTGGGGCAAATGCAAAAATGAAAAATTAAAAAGGGAAAATATTTTTACGTTTTTCGTGTGCAGACATCATCAAATCGGTCCCCGTTCACAAGGATCAACGAAAACGACTAAAACCGCTGAATTATGCATATTGTTAGCCAGTAGTTGATGTAAAGAAAAACTTTAGACTGAACACATAACATGTGCATGATGTCACCTTTTTCACAATTTCACCTTTTTTGTGGTTTAACCAGAGACAATATGGTATCATTTTCAAGAACTTGTACTTTGAAACCCATTTTTAATCTTAAAGCTGTAGTTGCCATACTTTCAGTCAGTCCTCTCCAATTTCTATTCTATCATATCTTTTTCATAAGCGGTGAAGCCTACTGGTTGACCAATTTTATTAAAAATGTTCATGCACAATGCACACCACAGCAATCCAGATTAAAATATTTAGGGATATAATAAAGGGAATGTCATGGGTAATAAGATTTTTTTTTTTATCAGTCACAATGTTGATTTCAGGAGAGAAAAGCTGTGCAGTGACAGAGCTGAGGTCAGGTGAAAAAGGGAAGGGTGGAGGGACTTTCCTCACCACTGTCTTACAAGAAACATGTCTACGTCTGACATGTCATGAATATGCACTTTTTTATACTAAATTTATGACTAAATAAGAAGTTGAATAATCTGTCTGCCTTTTCTCTTTTCTTTCTCTCAGCTTAATTTGTTTGAGGTGTGTGGTTGTGGAAACTCTCGATAGAGTTTTAAGCAGGAGTGGTGGCCGGTTGTTACATAAAGAGAAAGGGAAAGTAATGTATATTTCTGCCTGCTATTTCAAAACCATTGAAAAATCAATCAGTGGTTACCTAAGCAATAGTACTTCAGACTAGTGATATATGACTTTACTGATTATCTGATCACACTTTTCTCATTTTTAACGACTACGACAATATATAGTTGTCGACAACATATAGACCTATTCTGAACAATACAGCAAGTAGGCCTACAAGCATTATTGCAACATTTAACGGTCACAAGACAACAGGCATGACAGTGACACGCAAGCGGTGTTCCTCGTGGGGACCAAAAAATGTCCTTACAAGGACAAGACAAGACATTCTGGAAGGATTTCGGATATTGCCATCTTTTTAGGAACATTGTGTCCCCATAATGCAGGGTTTACCAGCAGAGAACACTCGATCACATAATGCGCCTTCGGTTTTCCGAAAATGTCCGAGCGCAAAGCGGCCGCTCTCCGGAAGATCCGGGTGCTGGGGCTTCAACATAAACAGCAATGGCGGAGGCAGCGGCAGCGTCAACAGCGGCTCCAGCAGTTATCGGAGGCTGGACGAAGCACGTACCCTGCAGGTTAGTGGAGATCAGCCGAGGAACGCGGCTATTGCGACATTTAACGGTCACAAATATAAAACGCAAACGTCTGACTGTGTGTCGATGTTGAGGCATCGGATAGCGCCGCTGTCTTTGTGCTGAACTAGATGAGTGTGTGTTTGTTGTTGTAGCACACCGATCAGCGATCAGTCCGACAGCGGCTGCTATTTGCGGTCCTTTCTTCCTCTGTAACATCCGTGTTTGTGAAAAACAACACGGTACTGCATCAACCACATATGGCAGTCAGTTTGACAGTAAAGCGTTTTCAAGGAAGCCATTAAAATCCTTGAGTTTAACGTTAACCGTCTGGGCAGCAGCCAATGTGTCAGTGTCAGCCTTGATGATTTATGTATATTAATTCACTTGTCAGGCTTTATTCTAGTCTAGTCATGACTGTTCAAAATAACCTTTTTATTTGAACCCACATATCTAATGGCATCAAATGCAAGATAGATTTCAAACACGAGTGATATGTAGTGTTTACATTAGCACTGTTGTCAAATATAACATGCGAATACGAAGGGTTATTTGGGTCATCATGCTGTTTATTATTCAGTAAATGACGTGGGCTGTGCATCTTGTATCTTAGTCATATTATTTAGTCTCTGTTGCTTATTGCCATGACATACTGATTATTTCATGTTGAATATCAGCCTTTGTCCGTGCCTTCAGTTGTGTAAAAGCCTAAAGTGGAGTCTGTATGAGTGTTGTCATATGGCTCCAGTTTTTTGACCAGTCTCGAAAAACATCTTCATTTATAGGTATTTCATGCACGGCCTTTGCAAAGAGGGCGACAACTGTCGATATTTACACGACCTCAGTAGCTGCAAGCCAACCATGATCTGCAAGTTCTTTCAAAAGGGATCCTGTGCTTTTGGGGACCGTTGCAGGTAAGAGACATAATGATGCAAGGTATTGCATTTGAGTAGATCCTCAAAATGTGCTGCACTTTCATGACAAGATCTGAGCAGATGCTACATAACTGCAAAGGTAATGTAATCTGTATTTCTGTTGAGGGTCAGTAACACGTGAGTGTGTTTAAATGTATTAGAGGTAAGGAAGGCTTCTGAGAAGTGTTGTGTGTTGCTTCATTACATGTCCGTGACAACCGAGATGCAGAATTTTCTGTAAACAAGTTTGTCACTTCCTTAAAGGGGTATCCCCCCCAATTAACATTCTTTAATATTAATATAGTAATTAATATTTTTGTAATTCTCATACCTCTACAAGTTTCGTTTTGCTGCGGAACACGAGATGTTTTGAAGAGCATTTTTTTGTCCTTGCCATGTGAGAATTTTCATTTTTGCCTGTCGGTCTCTTTAGGAGATGAGTAAAAGTAGCTCTAAAAGATCAAGTTTGCATTTAAAGCATTTGTGTTACATCAAGTGACAACAAGTACATATAAACAGACCACCTTTGGCCAGTGCAGTGCAAAGTTACCCGAAGCAGTGTAAAAATTTGCCTGCGAGCCAGACAGTGCAGACAATGTTTGTCTCATATCTGTCTGCAGTCAAGTGTATCCCCATAGTAACTGCTGCCCCCAGCTCGGCACTATGGGAATGTCTTTGTTTGCCGAGGCTGTCCTATGACAGCATTACATCTGACGAGAGCTCTCCTTGAGAGGACTGTTTCCTGTGGTTTAGGGTCTTGAGCTTAAATATCTGATGTCTGGAGTCTAGATTGATGTCTGACAGAGTTGTATTGTCAGCGTTGAGATTATCTTGGGGAGGCGCAGTGATGCTTTTGTCCCCATATGGGGTTTACCGCATTATTGTTCCTGTGTTTATTCCGAGGGAGGGAGGGAGGGAGGGAGGGTGTCCAGCTTTCATTAAGTGTGCGTAGAAAAAGGGCCTCAATGTATGCTTCATTATGGATGGATTCTCTATGCTGCTTTGTGTCTATCTCTGTCTCTTGCTTTCTCTTTCCATGTGCCCTCCCCCCCCCCACCACCTCCACCAATCTGGAGCCCAAATAGAGCAGCGCAATGCACACTGCATGGCAATTACATAACCCTAGTGTGTTAACATGCATCTCTCTCTCTCACTCCTTCTGCTGCTGTTGCTACCGCCGTCAGGTTCACTCGGTTCATGCTGCCATTCTGCAGTAGCCACTTGTGCTTCCGACCGCTGTGTCGTTTATTTATGCGACCCCCACCCCCACGTATATAGGCCGACACACGCGCACAAACCAGGCTAGAATAGGGATGAACGACCCAAGTGCTTTGAGGATGGAGGGGTCTCTGGATGCTTAAGGAAAGCATTGAAGCGTGTTTTGTCTTGGAATAATGAGACAAATAAAGGTCAGATGCTATGGCAATTTGATCAGGCTTGTTGGCTATTGTAAATAACAATATACTTTGATTCCATCACATTAAACTGTTTTTAAAATAATGTGGTCTTTTTATTTCTGAATGGTCATTTTTGTTGCACAGTTATTTAAGATAAATCTATTTGTAAATTCTATCTATCTGGATTGGTTTTTGTCTTTAACTGTCATTGCACATGAAAACTAAGCTCTTCCTTACAAACAATATTGTCTGAAACATGACTTGAGATGCAGAGAACACTACATGAACACTTGTACACCAATAAGGATGGGTAATAATTAGTAAGGCTTACTAGTTTACTTAGATTTTTTCCCCTTACATTTTTGTTTTTGGTTTTGAAATTTAGTAGCCATGGTGTTTTAATTAGCAATAGCTTGCCTGTAGACACTGTCAAACCCACTCACAAATGTTAAATATTTTAAATGAATCATTTCTGTAAGTGGCTAACTGCTGCATTATAAGTGTGAACAAGACATGTACTCACCATGGTACTCACTCACAAGTTTGTGACCATATCATCTTCAGGGGAAAAAAAAAACACCCATGGGAAACACACCAACACCTAAGACAGAAAAAAAAATCTGCTTAATCATTATGATGTGCTAAAGCCTATCTGAAATACTTTATCTGAGTACATTTTAAATGTATTAGTTCATTGGTGTTTAATGCCCAACACTCACTTGGGTATTAATACTATTAAAACTGTGATAACACTTCATAACTATTATAAATCACAGAAAGCTAGTTTTGCACAAAAAAAAAAATTCTTCTAGAAGCTCTCACTTAAGATGCACTACTTGGGTCCAGGGGTGTATTTTCATTGCACTGCATTGCTTACCAAGAGTACCAGTCTACACATTATTGTATTTTCATTAAATTTGCATTGTGCCCCAGGTATGAACATACCAAACCTGCCAAGCAAGACGAAGTCCCTAGTTCTAAGCCGTCGGTGCCGCTGACCGCTACTCCCCTTGCTGGCACTCCTGATCCCGTTTCCGATGGGCCAGGTGGCACGAGCGACGCCCAGGACAAGCCCCAAGGCTCGGGGGCAGTGGACTGGGTCAATGCTGCCGAGTTCGTGCCAGGGCAGCCCTACTGTGGGAGGGGTGAGTGTAGCAGGGAAAGATGTTCAGTTGTCACTGCCAAGACAATCTGTAAAAACATGGTGCCAGCAGATAAGCAAAACATTCGGTGTGCAATAAAAGCAGTTTTACAATAAAGCTTTTGTATAAGTTTGCTTGACGAATGCCTTGGTTTGTAATAATAATGCTATCACTGTTGTGGTACTGTTTTGTGGCAAGCTTTTTCATTGCTGTACACACACACCACAGCATTCGAATCTCGCTTCGTGGAAAATAAATTAGACGGAGCGTATCTGAATTCTCTTATTCTAATTCTTTGACAATCAGATTAGGCTTGAAGTGGATACTTTTCAACACGTTTTTGTTAATAATGCAATAATTGATTGGTAAAACTTAGCAGGTTCAGATCCCCATTTCATGAAATAATGAACAGCAATTGTACAGTATTTATTCATCTAGATTACCGCAATTTGTAGATATACTAACGTTGATATAAGTCCTATTTGTTAAGGAAGTAGGAACTAATGTTAACTTGTATTGTTTGGAGGTTAAATGTATTAGTGTGTAGAAATTAACATTATCCAAGATGAAGAAATACTGTAAAACTATTGTTTTTTGTTAGTTTATGATACATAATGCATTAACTTTAACTAACAAATTTAACCTTATTTTAAAGTGTTAAGCATTTACACTTGCAATTAAATCTTGCCTTGGCTATTAACTGAAATAAAATATGTTGAAGTGCTAAAATGACTAAAACTGAAATAAAAATAAATTAAAGCTGAATAGAACTATTTAAAATACAAAACTACTAAAAATGACAAAATCACACAACAAAATGACTAAAAATATAAGCCAATTCAAAGTGTAAATGAATACTAATAGTATATAAATGATACTAAAATAACACTGCCATGCAGTAATGAAGCCCTTGAGCCTAACTGTAGGCCAGTGGCCACAGATGTGCATTTATCGCCATTTTACGATGCAGCTCATACAACCAGAACTAGCTGTTTTATGATGCAGCATGAATACTTGGACCGGCACACACAGCCGATCTCAGGCTGTGTTCCACCGGTGTGGCCCAAACCCACTTACATTCATCATAAAGGGAGACTTAATCAGCAAAGAGCTGAAGGAACAGTGCTGTTTCTTTCCTATTCTTTGGGTGGCAGCCAAAACTCTTACATTCAGGCAAGCAGGTGCTTTTCTTTCAGCTTTACTGTGGTAGACCAAAATACGAAACTGGTCTTTAGGTTGGCTAAAGGTTTCTTCAGCCCACACCGCTATACGTTGTAGTTTTCCTATTCCTATCTCAGGAACTTGGTTGCTAAACCTTAAAATTGTTCCTCCTGCAGCTGAACCAGTGCTGTGTGAGGGGCCTGGTCCTCTCATCGAAGAGGAATATGAGAAAGATCAAGCTAACAAAGAAATGAAGAAACAGCTTTGCCCGTACGCAGCCGTCGGCGAATGTCGCTACGGCCTCAACTGCGCCTACCTCCACGGCGACGTGTGCGACATGTGTGGCCTACAGGTGCTACACCCTTCAGACACTTCCCAGCGCTCGCAACACATCAAGGTGAGTAGTGGATTGACATCCTGTTTTTATCTAATTTTTTTTAGAGATTTTCGAGTAAAATCTCCTGTTAACAACAGGCCTGCATCGAGGCTCACGAGAAGGACATGGAAATCTCATTTGCCATCCAGCGTAGTAAGGACATGATGTGCGGCGTGTGCATGGAGGTGGTGTTCGAGAAAACCAACCCCAGCGAACGGCGTTTTGGCATCCTCTCCAACTGCAGCCACTGCTACTGCCTCAAGTGCATCAGGAAATGGCGGAGTGCCAAGCAGTTCGAGAGCAAAATCATAAAGTAAGACTTAAGATAATTAAAC
Source organism: Cyprinella venusta (assembly GCA_038021265.1). Taxonomy (NCBI): domain Eukaryota; kingdom Metazoa; phylum Chordata; class Actinopteri; order Cypriniformes; family Leuciscidae; genus Cyprinella; species Cyprinella venusta. The sequence goes on from CM075885.1 coordinate 7,990,717, forward strand.
GTGTATTAAGTTGAATAGGATTCTGGGGAGGTGATCTTAAATCTTTTGTAATTTTACGGTTATTATCGCTAATTGTAATTGTCCACCTCTTCTTTTAAAGGTCAGAACTAGTGTAAACGGGAGAATCAAATTTATGTTAAATGAATATGCTCTCTGTCAGGTCCTGCCCAGAGTGTCGAATCACATCGAACTTTGTCATACCAAGCGAATACTGGGTGGAGGACAAGGATGAGAAGCAGCAACTCATTCAGAAGTACAAGGATGGCATGGGGTACAATTTTACATTTCTGATACAAGTTTACTGCTTTAAATAATAGTTAAAATAAAAAGTACTCACTTTTTGAAGAATATCTTTGCCACTTTTGTCCATATAATGAAAATAAAGGTGGCTGGAGCTGTGAAAAAAATAAAACATATGCACCATAATTGTTTTTCCACACGACTAGTGCACTATATTCCAGTTCTTCTGAAGTCATACAATAGCTTTGTGTGGTAAATATACCAAAATTTAAGTCATTATTTACTAAAAATCTCATCAAATTTGCAATAAACTCATCAAATTTGACATCTAGTCACGATCAATCCAAGAAGCGTTTGGCGTCAATGGTGTTAAATGGCAATGAAGTGCCATTTTTGAAGTCCATACAGATTTTGTAGTCCTTAAGTTAAGGGTAACATTAAAGTGAGCAAATGACATAATTGTAGAATTGAATTTTTGGCTGATGTGTCATTTTAAAGCCGAAAAAAAAGTGCAATTTTGTGATCTTTTGTTTAGCTAATTAATTTTATCCATATTCGCACCCAGGAGTAAATCTTGCCGATATTTCGATGAAGGCCGTGGGACCTGTCCGTTTGGAGCCAACTGCTTTTACAAACATGCTTTTCCTGATGGCCGTCTGGAAGAGCCTCAACCCCAGAGGAGACAGACCGGCTCCAATGGAAGAAACCGGGTAAAGCTTAAGGCTATTTTGTCTCGACGTTAATGCCAAACTGCAAATTTAATTTTGGCTTGCGTGAAAGCATATTGAATTTACTTGATCATTGGCATACGATTGAGGCGTTAATGAAATCTGCATTGCAGAGCTCCAGAAGGACGCCACTCTGGGATCTTTTCGACGAGCGGGAGAACAGCGACTCCTTCGACAACGAAGACGAGGAGATGGTGACGTTCGAGCTCAGCGAGATGCTCCTAATGCTTCTGGCTGCCGGAACCGACGATGACGTCACTGACTCGGAAGATGAGTGGGATTTGTTCCACGAAGAGCTGGACGATTACTATGAGCTGTACCTATAGCAGGGCTCCCTCCATCCTTCGCTAACTCCCTCCTACTAACCCTCGTCCCAATTTACTCTACTTCTATCCCTGTTAGAAACTAGACAGGACTGTTTTGTGTGACTGATGGGCAGTAGCGTCTTTTTCCCCCTGTGTTGTGGCAGTGCCTTTCAGCAGGCCATTAAAAACAATGAATTCATTTCAAATACAATAAATGAATATAAAACACACGTCAAAAGACAAAAAAATAGCTCTTGTGCTCAAATATTTTCTAGAAAGCCTTCTCCATTCTGTGAGTCTGTTCATGTCTGGTTAATGTACTAGAATAAGTATAAAGAGCAAAAACAAACGTAATTTAAAAAATTGCAAGAAAGGACACTAAGTTATATATGAAATTGGAAAGATATAGCTCGCAAACCTTGCCTGAGTTTATATCGAGTGTGGGTTTGACATGTTTATCATTGACTGTGAGGAAACAGCAACTGTGTATGACTTCACTAACTGGTGGCTATTAAAGCTTCTGATATTTTTTTAAATATCTCTCTTCTCATGCACTGATTCTGAATGGGTGGGATGTGGTGGTAGCGGTGAGCTTCCTGGATTTCACAAATGCACTCGTCAGCGTTCACGCGGACAACTTGTAACATTTATCCTTATGTAATGTCCTTTTGTTTCACTCTATTAAATTATCCACTGAGGTTTTTTTTGTACCTGTTATTAAGCTGTACCTGATTAGCTGTGGTATCCCATGGGTAGTCCCTATGAACCGAGTGTGCCGAAAATTTGTGAATCTGGGCTCCCAAATGCCGACTTAAATGCATTCAAATATGAAGCTGAATGTTCATCAATTTAACTGTCTATTAATTGTAAATCTGTTTTGCTTCAGTGAGTATTGCATATTAAGCTCAGCTGGCAGTAGTCAAACCACAAACACCCAATTGTTATTCGGTTCTTGTCGAACTTGGTTGATATGCATATGTTTATACAGAAATGTGCTTGTTTTCTATGGTTCAGAACCATCCAATGTAACTTGAAATTAAAGTTTATTATCAAAGTATTATTATTCTGTGGATTTTTATTTTAATTGCATCACTAATGGTTTGGAGTTAAAGTTAGGGGGTGTTTGGTAAATGAGATTAGATTGATATCACGGTATGTAATTTAGCAGTTATGTTCTGGGCTAACTGAAGGTTGAATATGGGTTAAAAAAGTTCCAGTCTAAAGTATAACATTGTGTCATTTTTGGTAAATTAGGATATACCGAAAATGGATCTTAACATTTTTTTTTTAAGAAAATCAACAATACAAATACAGCTCCAATGCCCTATACATAATTTAACTAAAGCTACAGCATTTCGTTTTTAACATGAACAATGCCCTGACTCTCCTACAATAATAACTCGGATAAATAATGGATACGATTCATACTAGGCTTCTGATGTCCAACATCAGGCTTCTGTGAGTGATCATGCTTGAACGCACATCACATCATCAGACAAATGTGACTGTTATAAAAGAACCGCTGTGTTGGAAAAAGCACATCATATATCATTACCATTAGTTTAGAAAAAATCTAAGGCACTCTTCATCAAAATTATTTTAAAAGCCTTTATTTGTACTTTATTTCATGATAGAAAATTAAAAGACATAAGAAATAATTGCTTGATTCTACATGTTTGTTTGAGAAATGAAAAGCTACACACTCCATTGATTAGGGTTAGAAGAAATAATGCCAAACATACAACATGCTAGAAACATAATAATTCCTGCAATAATGAGCATTTGCCAATTTATTTATTTATATATATATTTTTTTAATTTTTGGTACGGCTGTGTATTAAATGGTATTACTATAAAAAAAACAACAATCCTTTTTTTTCTTTATAAAAATGTTAAATATATATTTAAATGCAGTACGATAATTTTAAACGTGGATATGAGATGTTTAAACATTAATTAATGTTTTCAATGAACATCAACGTCATTTTATTCATTGACTTGAGTTCATATTTTATCAGTTTTATTTGGAGGGATTGGGTAAGTGCGCTCCAATCCAACGGAATTCCATAACGGGATTTCCTCCTCTGCCCCCCCCTTGAGCGGCTATCATTACACTAGCACAGCCAAAACAAGTCGGGAGGAGAAGGAATGAATACAATGACTGCTGAAATCATAAAAGACATCTCCCAGCCCGACTCACCTGTCTCCTCCGCACCAGAAAACGGACAGCTGCTGTTCATCCGAAGCGTCGCGTCCAGGAGAGACACGCAGACCACCAGCGGCAGTGCCAACCTCGAGGAGGGCAGCTCCCAGCCCCTGGTCTCCTCTGCCACAGCTCAGCCTCAGTCTTACACCATGACATCGAGCGAATTCATGCAGTCCACCCCTCTGTTCGTGCAGAGGTCTAAGAAGAACCTGTTTTATAAGCTCTTGTGCTTCCTCGTGCTCGTTCTGCAAGGAGGGATGTTGGATTTCTACCTCATCGTCTTCACGGATCTCTACTGGTGCTCGTGGATAGCCACGGATTTGGTGGTTATATCGGGATGGGCGATCTTCTTCATGAAAAACGCCAGGAGTAAGCGAGAACGAGCCTGTGGTTTCCACCAGAAGAGCTCCATCTTCGGGTGCAACCTCGGGGAGTTCACCTTCGCGTACTTAGCATGGCTCATCTACGTGATCGCGTCCACCCCGAAAGTGGTGCTCGTTCTGGAAACGTCCATCCTGGATCTAATAGCCCTGAAGGTGCCATTTGGGATCACTGGGTTCAAAATAACCATGTTGCTCTGCGCGCCTTTGCTTTACTGCCTCATCAACTCCATCATTGAAGACCCCAACGGTGCCACGCGCTTTCACTCCCAAGGCTCGTTCATTAGCACCTGTTTAGACATCATGGACAGCTTCACTCTGGTCGAACTGGTCCTTAAAAACGAAATCGCCAACATATACCTTAGGTACACGGTCATATCCGTGTATTTCATCGCATTGGGCGTCCCGGTTATTTGGCTTTACGAGTTGACGGCCTCGGAGATGAACTGTCGCTGGATATGGGCGAGGTTCTTCACCGGCGTTCTGCTCAACGCACCGCTGTTGGTGGTCAGATGTTTCCTCGTCTTTGTTTACAAAATGCCCATATCGGTTTTCATGTTCAAGAACATCTTCTTCCTGGGCTGTAAGTGCCTGGAGCTGGTTGAGCAGTGCGTGTCCTTACGAGGTGTCCGGAGGTTTGCACGTGGACGTGGGGGTAACACAGCCCAGTTCTCCCATTGCGTTTCCGAAAATGACATGTGTCCCCATGGTTATGTGAACACACTAGCAGTCAATACTCAGTCGTAGATGTTCATTGAGGACTAACGCTGACCGGAGGCCACGTCAAACAGTGTGCATCAGCCCTTTTGAGGGGAGGTACTGCAGGTGCTAACGTCCTTCTTCTTATTATCTAAAATTAAATCAAAATTAACCAATAAATGAAATGTACATTGACTACCTTTTAGTAAAAGTGCGATTATGAGGTTGTTTAACACAGATCCACAAAATGATAGCAAATACGCTCTCGCGAACGAAAGTAACCATAGCAACAGTATCGGTGAGAGTTAATAGATACAACCACTTTCGCCAGTCTATCAGTCTATTTTATAATTAAAATGAACAAATGAAAAATAAATAAATATTTGCAAAAAATTACAGAGAAAAAATCCTTTACAAATCTGTTCCCCGCAGGTAACGGAATAATTCGCTACCTGGCCTTTTACGTTTTTATTGAATATGCAAACTAACGTTCTCGTCATCCTATTCAATTTTCACAGGTGTGCAAAATATAGGCCTAACAAGTGAAACAAAACACAGAAACAGAACTAACATAAACATGTTAGCTAGTATTTGAGATGTTTTTGGAAAATTGTGCCGAATCAAAAAGACAAATACAACCTAAATCCACATTTAGCCTGCAGAACCTCTCCTTAAAGGGAATTCACCCCAAAATTTAAATGTTCGTCATTTATTCACCCTTGTGTTGTTCCAAACCTGTATGAGTTTCTCTCTTCAGTTGAACATAAAAGAAGATGTTTGTAATCAAACCGTTTAGGTTGACGATAGCCACTGACTACTGTCCACAGTAATGCCAACATTCTTTAAAATATCTTTTGGTTAACAGAAGAAAGAAACTCACACAGGTTGGGAACAACTTGAGGGTGAGTAAATTATGACAAAATATTCAATTTTGGGTGAACTATCCCTTCTCCTTCACTCTCAACAGGTGCTACAACCAAACCACTCAACGTGCCAATGAAAAACATTCCCACCTGTGACCTCTGCCGTATATACCTAATGTATTGGGATGTGACTGTAAACCAGTGCTTATATGATGATACGAGAATCTTTGATTTGCACTTGTTTTGTGAGGCACTTTAATTACGTGAGGACTATTCAACTGAGGAAAGTGCAATGTTGTATAATTTATTTTCTATGTAAAAATGTCCTCAATTTAGTAGGCTGTAATGTAGACAGATGTTTATAGTGTTTTCAGACACCTTGTCAAGAGATGTTCCTAAATGCACTTATCAAAAGTGTAAATATGCCTTGTGACTTGTTAGGCTTGGTGTACACTTCAAATTGTGAATGTGATGTAGTCCTTTCCTATTTGAAATACTGTCAGCGGCAATGGTACTTTGGACTGGAAACTGCCGAACGGCGTATGATTCGTGATGTTCCTTAATGTTAATAGGCTAAGCATAGAATCTATGAGGATAACTGTAAACCTTCTTTAATGACCAAACTCCATTGCTGCTCCCAACCAGCCATATTGCCATCATCAGTTTTTACAAGGCTACCTCTTTACACAACCTCATGTTTGAAATCATGAACCAGTTGGTTTATCTGCTCAATTCCAGATGCTATTTTCATGCCAGTAAATGAGGTATGATTATCACAATTAATATTTGGACCAACCAAGACAATTGTGATAGCGCTGATAGAGAGATTGCGAGAGGACACAATCCACTAATCTACATGCAGTGCGTCTGTGTCTAAATGAGATTCCGGACATGTATATTTCAAAGCTCTTTAGTTACACAAAGAATTACACCAGTAACCTGAACAAATATGTCAAAGCCAAATCAATTGCTATAATATCCAAATCTCAGTCACATTTTCCACCTTAAATGGACACAGTTCACACAAAAAAATAATTTACTCACCCTGATGTCATTTCAAACCTGCAAGACTAACTTCTGTGGAACTGTGGAGATAGACAACAATTATTGACAGCATTTGTATAGACAACAATTGTTTTTTTAGAGTGACCTGAGGGTGAGTAAATTATATTTGTCCCATAATACTCATTTTAGGGTGAATTATCAACAGTTTGGTTGAACAGTAAGAAAGAGTATTTTATATTCTAGTGTAACATATAATTAATAACAATTGTGCATCCTTATTCTAACATATATATATAACTCTTGTGCTTTGAGGATTGGGGTACAGGGTGAGCTAAACGTGTTAAATATGCAGGCCGAAAGTGCATTATGGGTTTTTTTGTGCCTCATTGCGCAGTATTTAACCTGACAAATATATACCACTGCATACTACGCATGTTTTTTAAACTACAGGTTTTAGAGTACGTACATATTGCATAACCTTTTTTGACGAGGAAATCAACTTCCAACCCCACCTCTCTCTATTGTTCCACAATGTTTTACAGAGGATTTTCTTGCAAGGGCTTTATTTTGCAAGTTAAGTTACTGTTATGTTTACATAAGACATTGTTTGCACTGTAACAGCTGCAAGGGTCTGGAAGTATCCTGGTTAAATTGGTTAAAAAGTAATTAGAGGTCCAAAGTCGGATGAAGCAAATAAAATGATTCTTAATCTAAATTATAGTAAAAAGCACACAACAAAAGATTACCAAAGACATCTACTCATAAACAATTTTATACAAACTTCCATAGTAGATGGTTATAGCTGTTAAACTGGAATAAACTATTAAAAAAGTAACTCTAGTGCAATATAATACAAGTACGAAACGTAATATGAAAAACAGGACAAATGTATCATTGCAAGCCCAACCAAATGACTTAGACTTGTGTTCAGTAGCTAAACATAACCTTAATCATGTGCTGTGCTGTTCTATATCAAGTTGTTTAACAAGGTACTTGTTCTGCTCCATAGTAAAAGTGAACAAATCACACACATCTTTGTGTTTGTGTCTAATAATTTGCTATTGATGAAACATTTATAAATCAGCTGATCACGGAACTCATTATCCATCTAGCTTATTTCCTATTGACCTTCCGTTCGAATGTTTTAGGAGTGACGACCAACCATAGACAGTTGAAGGACTTTCTGGCAAATCAGAAAACAGCCAAAAGACACTGAAGAAATTCAGATCTCCATTGTTTTGTTGCAGAAATTTGAAGAGATGGGGCTTTTCAGTAAAAGTTCCATTTGTAACTTGGCTAGAGAGGAAAGGTCTTCCTGAAGCTTGGGGTCTTCTCTCACTGTGGAATACCTGGAACCATATCCCTGATCGGACCCTCGTGATGGTCTCATCTCAGAAGCTACCTCCATTTCACTTTCCTCCATCTCCACTGGCTGGGACATCTTTCCATATAAATGGAAGCTGTCCTCCATCGAGGGTGGAGGTGCTACTAAAAAGCGCATTCTGCTGTCCTTCAGATAATTATCTGACGGTTCTTCCATTGGAAACGCGATAGGAGGATCTGAGTACTGGTCCACTGGTACTGGTTCGGCAAGAAGATATGGGTGGATTTGTGGGTCCACTGGCGTCACACTGGGTATTTCAAGAGGACGTTCTATTGCCGGATAATAGGAAAGTACTTCTCTGTTATCTGGCTGGACTCTAGGATTAATAATCATTATGGGCGACTCTTCAGGATTCTCATGAATTTGGGGAATTACGGTGCAAACGCTCTGTGTGTCTTGATGGATGTCCACCTCTTTCACAAGGATTGGGAGTCCGTTGTTATACACCGGCACTAATTCACGTATTGGCGGAATGGACTCCTCAATAAGTGCGTCAGTTTCTCCTCTCACATCCTCCTCGCTAGTCACACACTCTTTCTCAAACCAGTCGGGATTCTTCATTTGGTGCACCTGGAAGGCTTCGATCGCATTCCTCAACGCTTCGCCCGAGGGGCATTTGAAGTACTCTTCCTTTCCAATACCCTCGATACAGTGCACCATCCCTTGCTGATACTTCTCCACATCCAGGATACGGAAGTAAAGCTCCTCGAAATGCTTCATCAGCTTGTATTTGACCGCAATGTCAAACAAAGACGGGACATCACCTTCACTGCATACATCTTCAAAGTAAGCCACCAAATACGTCCCGTAGGAAGCCGGACGCTGCATATCAGGTGTAATCAGCTGAAGGGCGAGAGTCAGCATATCACCGATCGGAGAGCGCACATCCTCTCGGAGGAGGACTCGAGGCTCTCCGCAGATCGCCCCCCACTTGGCTTGCACTCCTCGGGAGCAGAGGACCAAGATCTTGTTTGACGTCTGCTCAATGTACCGCTTTTTTTGCTCAATCCACTGCAGCCGGCCGATGGTGCCAAGCCAAGTCACGTCAAGTAGGTCCAACACAACCTCAGTGCCGCATTTAGCCCGCAGGAAGGCGCAAAGCTTCAGTACTATGTCTGTGTAAAGAGGGTGATCTCTGGAGTAGATGATCAATATGCATCGTTGGCCGGGCAGAACTGGCGGTTCTAGAGGTGTTTCTTCCAGTGGCTTTTCTGTACCTGAATTAAAACACATTTTGAAAATTAGAAACAAGGATAATCATTGAAAATGTTCATTTACTGCATATAAGATGTATTCTTTCAGTCCTCCTAGCACTGCTTATGTGGCTTAACACAGGAAGTTACTCTGCAGAGGTATCACTGCCAGTGTTACGACACACATAATAAACATCACAGCCTTTAAAGATAAAAATAGCCATCTTAAATGTCACTGCTTACCTTTCTGTTGTTTCCTGCAGCACAAATAAATGGCAAAAACACCAATGCCACAAATTAGGAGGCATAATCCGACACAAATAATCCAAAATACTGAGTTGGTCTCAGGAGGGCTTGTTGGTCCTAAGGAACATATACAAATTAGTAAAGCGGCATTGTGTGTTTTTTACTGTATTTTTTCTAACTAGTTCAAAAAGTGAAATCGTTCCATACACACCAGGGACACATATGTTACAACTATGGTTTATTCGACGACAGTCGTTGGCACACTTCCGAAAATATGGCTGGATCTAAATAGGAAAAGAGCACTTTTTATATCAAGATCCTTGTATATACGAATCATATTACTTCATTCATTCATTAATTTAGCGCACATTTAGGCTTACACACCTGAACATCGAAATTGCAGCATGTACGTGGCCAGTTCTCCAGGGCATATGTCACATTTAGTAAAGTCTTGCTCTCCTAAAAGAGTAAAATTATTCATCCATGGTTTTTCTTTTAGAAATATTTAAATATACATATATAACCTGTCTTACATTAGAAAGAGTCTTCATTACACGGTCCTTACTGCACTTCACAAAAACGTTGTATTTGTCTGCGTTCTCTCCGGGATTAAACGCAACATACAGAATATCCTTGCCATTTAGACTTGTAGTCCTCCCCACAGTAATATTGGGTTGCCATGTTTCCCCTAAGAGAAACATCTCATATGTTTAGATGTGTAAGTAATATACTTTAATACTGAACTAAGGTGGTTTATATGTGTGTATATATATTTGATTAAGGTAAACCAGTTATAATTAAGTTCTTCTCACCTCTCTCAATACAGATTTTGGTCGTTCGCATCAAAGGATCGCCACAACCTTTGGTTGTCATTATGACAACATGGCACAACAGACAGGGGAAAATATGACAAGAACAGTGGATCACTTGACAGACAAAAATCATGACAAATATAGTCTGTAATTTAGATTTAAGCAAGGAATTTTGTTTAATTTAGCACTTACCTGGAACATCAACTGTTCGGTTAACATTGTAACTAGTGTGTTGTAAATTTGGCTTGGGAAGGTTGGAGACAGTCACTACATATTTACTGCCTGGATCTACCACTACTTTATCCAGAGAAAAAGACCACTGAAATAGAATAGGTAATATATATATCAGTATCTGTGGAAAATAATAATAATTCAATCAATTGATCAATCATCTTGCCTTTTCATCATCATCATTTCTCATCTTCGAAAATGCCTGCAGGAACTTCAAATGAACACACAGATGCTCATTGGTGGAGGATTTCATCACGCTAAGCTCTGTTCCTCTCAAATCCTTTATGCTTCCTGCAAACAAATAATAGAAAAATAGTATATATAATAAACTAATAAAAAAGAGATTTAAAACACTTCACAATAAGGTTTCATTTGTTAAGATTACTAACATTAGGTAACATAACCGAACATAGAACATTTAGTTCAACATTTATTAAGTTCAACATTTATTAATATGTTATTGAAATAAATGTTTTATCTGTTAACATTTTTCATGGACCTGAACTAACAATGACCAGTTGTGTTTGTATTAACTAAAATGACCAATGATTAATAAATGCTGTAGCAAATGCATGGTTAATTATTGTTAGTTAATGTATCAAGGTATCATGGGACCTTATTGTAAAGTTTTAGCTTTATCATAGCTTTTAATAAACTAAAATATAGGTTTAAACATTCAATTTAAGTGTCCCTTTGCTTTAAAATTGTTGCAAGGAATTGGAATGGATTTCTCCATCTTCACATAATGTAACAAACATATCTAATGATAATCTAATCTAATCTGAAAACTCACGACACCGCCTACAACAAGTGACCCACCGTCATCCTTCGCTTTCCATTCAGCCACAATCACTGGCTCCAAATCATCTTCCATATTTCTTCTCACATCAACATACACTTTTAAATCATCAGGGCCGCTGGGAGTGAAATCTGAAGGAATGAGCCATCCTTTATACATGCAATTATCTGTGGGGGGAATATCATTAAAACCATTAGTTCAAAGATATATAACCCATAATACTATAAATAAAACATTTCCAATGAGAAGACTAAAGGAAAAAAAATACAAGCACTTACTAAACTCTGCTTTACATGGTACTTTCTGGAGAGATAAAGTGAAAGAAACAACAATGGATGACACAAATATGAGTCTAAAACTCCCAAAAAGAATATCAGATGTCTAAATAAACACATACAGACTATTAACCCTCTGGGCTTCTTCGGTCAAAAATGACCGAAAACTGTTACGTTTTGAAATGTTTAATTTTTTTGCTTGATCGGATGGGGCTGAAACTTGGTGACTTTTGTTGTATTACCTATATGAACACACAAAAAAATCAAGGAGATGATTCTGATTTGTTAAAGGGTCGTAAAAAAAAAAGTCACACTTAGCTTCCTCCCGGTCAAAAATGACCGACATAGGAAATGAATGGGAAACACGAAAAAACAGGAAAAATCAGAGAAACTTTTGGTGGTACAAGCTACAAATCAGCAACTGTGCTGAAAAAAAGTGTACAGCAATGAAGGGGTGACACTCTAAAATATCAAGAGTGCAAATAAGACCACCCCCCCCACACACACACACACCCACGCGCACAAACACACACACATACACAGCTAAACTGGCAAGACTGTAACAGCAAATTTGTAGAATATGCAAAATAAAATCAACAAATGAAAAAAAACGTTCTCAAATGTGAACACGGACACACACGCACGCACACACACGCACACACACACACGCGCACACACACACACACACACACACACACATAGAGAGAGATAGAGAGAGATTCAATGGTAAGACCGTAACAGCAAATTTGCAAATTTACAAATGAAAAAAAAAAATCTTGCTCAAATGCACACACACACACACACACACACACACACACACACACAGACAGAGAGAGAGAGAGAGAGAGAGAGAGAGAGAGAGAGAGAGAGAGAGAGATTGATTCACTGGGAAGACTGCAACAGCAAATTTTGAGAATATGCAAAATAAAATCAACAAATGAAAAAAAAATCTTGCTCAAATGCACACACACACACACACACACACACACAGACAGAGAGAGAGAGAGAGAGAGAGAGAGAGAGAGAGAGGAAAAGAGATTCACTGGTAAGACTGCAACACCAAATTTTGAGAGTATGCAAAAATAAATAAATAAAAAATACAAAAGAGACTCTCGCTCAAATGCATGTCCACACACACACACACACACACACAAACCGAGAGAGAGAGAAAATTAACTTAATTAGCATTATTTTATGTTTATTTCTGTTCGATCATAATTGCTGTTCTCTTACGAAGTTTTTATTACTTATTGAATAAAAAAATTATAAAAAATACCAATTTATTGCAAAATATCTGTAAAGTGTTTTGAATTATCACCATCACTTATTTTGTTCAGTTATTTGAATGATCAAATACTGAGTAACATAAATGTTTGCATTGTGTTTCCTTTCTAACCAAATGATATTGTTCGATTGTAATCATAATGCAAAACCTGATACACTTATCTAAAAAAATGATAAAAAAATTAATTAGTTGTCTTTTAGAATATCTAAATGTATATCTAAATTAAAAAAACCGAATAAGATAGAGAAATCATGTCTAAAACAAGAACAGGAATCAAAAAGCCTTTCTATGTATTTACATAGGAAGCTATGGGCAGCCTACAGGCTGTGCAGGACATTGCACACATTTAACTATGTTTTAAAGCCACAAGGTGGCGCTCTTCTACTGGAACATTTTTTTTTTATTAAGCTGACACTCTATTTTGATGTGAATTGTTGCATTTATTGAAAAAAAATAAAAAGAAATATAAAATAAAAAAATATATATTAATTCTAATGAAAAAAATAGCTCTTAAAAATTATATAATTAAAGCAAAGTATCATAAAAAACTCTGAAAATTCTAAATAATAATCAGAAAATATTATAGAACAAAAATATATTTGAACGGTTATCGTGGGAAAAAGTAAAGTTAAATTTTAAGGCTTCGTCCGTTTTTGACCGGGAGGAAGCTAAGTGTAACCCATTTACGAAGAAGCCCAGAGGGTTAAACATATACAAATATAGGCTATATACGTATAACGCTGGTTAGCATTATCTTACCTCTTGTGTACAGTTCAGAGAGAGCCCATTATCCATAAGTTTAAGATTCAGCACTCCAGGTATGAAGGTGAAAAACACAACACCTTTCAGGTACAAGAAACTCATGATCCTACATAAACCTCAGTAGGCTACAGCTGATGTTTTAAGACACTCTTTAATAGATGAAGCTCGTCTGAAAGTGTAAGGTAAAAAAGGTAGCGTAGGTGCAGGAAACGCCGACCTAAAAAAACTTCCTGGAATCATAATATGCAAAGCAACGTGACTCACATGAAACGCACGACGCGACGCTGCTAAACTGGAACAGCCAGCAAAGCTTATTTATGTTGCGTCGCGTCACCTAAGATGTCCAATTCGCGTCTTGTGCGTCATTTTGTGATAGTTTGCATTATTTTGAACTATTATTGCATAGAATAACAGAGGCAAGGCACAAAAGAAAAAAACGCCAAGAGCAAAAAAAGAAAAGAAAAACAAGGCAGATGATTAGTACAAGCACGAAAAAGTTAGGCCCTATTTAAAGTTAGGCCCATGTAAAAACCTTTAAAGAACACTGGAGTGTTTTCCATAAATATTAACGCCACTAAATTAAAACACTTTTATCACTTAATTTATCATGTAATAGGCTATTATTAGCAGCACATTTGAACATATTTTACACACTATTTACATTTTTTTTTGCTTTTATTGCTTGCATCATTTATTCAACTGTTACAGTTATTTTATATATTGTTAATGAGCATTAATTTTGGTGTTGTTACTTTAATAAGCATATTCAATAATTTCATACTGAATTTCATTTCACTTCCTTTCTCAAACAATCTTTCCACATGAGGGCGCTACGTCACTACTGTATATTGTATTACACACTGTATTATACATGCGCACTGTATATTGTATGTGTAGTGTGTAGGTAGATATTTAAAAAATGTTTAGTGTCTAGTTTTCCTATTTAAATATATATATATATATATATATATATATATATATATATATATATATATATTCTGATAAATAAAGTAATCTATGGATTTCTCATAGCATATTTAAGAAATAATATTGGATAAAAGTGCATTATAATATACCTAATTTCAAATGCCACAGCAAAGACTTCTGATTTACTAAAAGATGCACAGTTGACATTCTCCTACATGTTTCTGGTGACTCTTTATGTTCCATTCAAACACATATTAACAAATTATTCCAAAAGCTCTTTGAATATTTCACATGAAACAAATTCTTCTAATTTAAGAGAAATTAACTGAAACAGAAGAGATAGAGCATATTCTCAGTCCCAGACTGTGTCTGTCTCTGTACTGCATACTGCACTAATGAGCCAGCCTATAAGGGTCAAACAACACACTGTCCCAGTATCAAAATCACAGAATGAGGGCTACCCACACCTAGCCCAGGTGCGCACACTCCTGCTTTCACAGACTGGCCGGAGATTAGAAGAATCTATGGCGCTAACATGTTGCATCTTGGGATTTGAAGGGTATTGTTTGGACATTTCTAAGTTGGACAAAAATGTTGACTCTTATTATCTCTTTCATCTCATCCATCATACCAGCACCTTACAAGTTACAATCAAACTTTTGTGATAACATAGTCTCATATAGTAATCTTGTACTGATTTATTACTACTTTGACTGAACTTTAACTCACTTAAGCGTTATAATGTTTTTAGAATATCAAATAATCTCAGACTTTCCTTACGTCCAGTATTTTTTTTTCAGTTTTATGACGGCAAGGTATGCAGAAACTGCACTTAAAAAAACAATCACGTTAAAGCATGTCACATTTATCAGTTCTCTGTGATGAGATCACCGGTTTTAGTAAGAGATCCATGAACTGTTAGCTGAATACTGAAGAAACCAATAAAATGTCTGATTAGGGCTGACAAGTCTGTGCTTTGATTGAATGAGTCTTATATACAACAACACGCCATATATGCCAAGCTGCTCTGAAAACGGAGCTAAGAAATGTCACATACTGGTAAAATCCTTTACTTACAAGTCTGATTTAAAAAAAAAAGTTGATTATAGTTGGGGTCAAAGGCAATTTGGAAAATTACACCACTAGAAAATATAATCTGACCAATGACTCATTTCTTTCCAGCCGTATGTGTCAAAAGGGTCTTAACTGTAACCATGAGAGTATTGCTTTGGTCATGACACACTTATCCACAATTAAACTGACAGCTGAGAATACACATCAATGCTGAGCCGTAGACCATGAAAACTAGAAGAAATCCAAGAAAACCCCACAAATAACTGCAAGTACATTTCTAGCTCAGGCCACAATCTTGAAAGTAATGGGACTTTCGTTGCTGCCTTAAAGTTATCAAGATGTCAAAGGTTCTTCATGTAACCATGTATTGGCAAAAGCCAACGGTTGTAAGAGTACGTTGAAGAGTAATACTATGTAAGAGTATAATGAACTAATACATTGCACAAATACATTATGCTAACATACTGGAGGTGAATCTTCTGAAATAGACACAAATATGCCTAGGAAAAAAAAATGCTAGAAATCATCTCTTCGTGATAAGTTCCACGTGAGCATTTAACAGACAAGGTGGAAGTTGTCAGGATCAGAGAAGTTGTTCGCTAATGCCAGAAGTGCACTTAGGATGTCACTGGCATTCAGATAAAATGGAAGTTGGCCATATATGTTCTTTCTAAGTGCCCTTAAGTGTTCAAAACACTGCCAACTGTGATTTTACCTCTCAAAAGTGTAGATGAAGTATATGAAAAACTGATCACTTTGAAATGAATATGCCTTGATTTCATTTATCAGAGATAATGCTATCATGTGTGATATATTTGATGAATGCTAGGAGGAGCTGATTAATAACATAACCTAAATCAGTAGTTTAAATCTGTGTCTGTATAGTACAGTATTTTAAAAAGGAGAGTAAACGGCGAACAGATACACATTCAATGGTCCAAACAGTTGGACACTTATTAAGAAACAATTTCAAAAACCAGTAACGCTCACATGCAGGACAGACAAAGCCATTTTCACACCAATGACATACCAAGTAACATACAGTACTTGATTTATTTTAGAGCCAATGGTTCATTTCAAAATTCCACAAACGCTGATCACCATAATGGTGACTTAAACAAACTTTTTTTGGAAGTTTTACTCATTTTAAATGGTTAACTTTTAAGGAATTAGTTTGATTAATTATTACTCAATTCTCAATTTTTTTTTATTAGATAAAGCGCATTAATCTTTACAGTGCCGACAAACCAGGCAGCATCCTTTAAGGGCCACATTTGAAGGCCGAAGAGTCACCGCTGCGCGACAAAGACTGTCCCAATTCGAAGGCTCCTTCAAATGCAGCCTTGAAATGCAACCTCCGTGTCCCGTTATATGAAGGATATAACATATGGATCCTTCGTGGCCCTACCTACCCCAGAACTCATTGCAAATCTGACGCCATTTTGTGTCTCAGTTATATCGATGTAAGCGAATGACCATCAGACGATTTTAGTATTAATATTACTGTAATGTTGTTGCATTTTACGTCCAGTCGCTTGGCTGATTGCTTTGTCCTTTAAAGCGGACTATTTTTTCTTCATTAAGTTCATTTACAGGCAAATCTTTCATTTCCAAGTTTGAATTTATTTGGTGATTAGCCGTGTAACTGTCACAGATACGAGATCCCTTATCTCACAATTACAGCTATCTTGTGCGCAAAAAGAGATGAAGACATGAGGAATGAGGACTATTACATAAATTATTTGCTCTCCTGAACATTTACAAGGAAGGAGGAAAATTTGTAACAGGAACAAACCAAAGCTTTGAGGAGCCAAAAACCAGTCTCCAGATTTCTTTCAGTAAATACCATTATGTAACCAGACATATTTCACATATTTGTTTTGTCCAAGATAAAACAAATAGACTATTCCTCCAATTATCAGATTCAAATTCTTAATCAATTCACGACATAAAATTGTCTGTTGTTTCATTAATGTTTAGCATAATGTATAGCACTGCTATTATGCATAATACTTTTTTGATGGTGAGTGGGTTGCTATAATCTCTGCACTGTTGCCTCCCTCCGCTTCACTGTGCTTGGGGCCTGGAGAAGAATGGAGTCCCACAAGGTCTCCTGAAAGTAAACTTTGTGTCCCGGAGGAGACTTGGCAGGAATGGCAGAATTGGATAGGACTGCTCACACTTTAGCTCCAATAACTCTTTGGCCCTTCAACACACTTACATAACCCATCTTACATGTTTGGTTTATCTAAACTCCCTTACCTCCATGAAGTTATTTAGAATACAAAAATCAACAACATCCCAGTTCCTTCACCAATGGCCTTCAGTGAAGCCTCAGCTCAGATCTACAGGCTGCCCGTCTTTATTCTGTTACTCTCTGCTACATTCCCAGCATTCCTGAGCCAGGTTGCTGTAACGGGCCGGCGAGTGCCACTGCTCCTTATCTCAGCACACATACCTGCAGTCTGGATGTGTGGCTGTGGCAGTACGCTCCAGTTGCGACTGGCTATCTGTGCCATCCCTGTGCTTGGTTCCCGTCAGTGTGGTAGTTTCAACGCAGCTAGTGGGGCAAGTCCAAGTTACCTTTAAACCTGAGTGGCACAAGATGTATGAATTAATCAATCATCAATGTGTACTTACATTTACGAGTCATTAAATCATGTTTAACTGGGACTTCTCTTTGAGGTTGTGAACATAGATCTGCATTATATGACTGACAGACAAGAACGGTTTGACCTAAAAATATCAAAATTGCAACTACTGTGGAAACAAAGACACCTACATCATGGATGCCCTTGAGGTAAGCTAAAACATACCCAAAAAAATATTTCAAAGTGAACTATCCCTTAAAATACATTTTTAATTGTCCTATTTTTTAGGGCAATAGTATGCATTCATCACACATAGGCCAACTTTCTAATGGGTCAACTAGCTAAACCTTGACCTCTCGGGTCCTCAAGCCCTACTTTTAGTTAATGTAGTAGATGACTAACCAACTAAACCAATCAACCAACTAAACAAGTTTTAAACAGACGAAGATCCTAGTAAATGACTCGTTTCAACCAGCTAGAAACCATGTAAAGCCAGTATATGAACTTATAGCGTCATAATGCTATAAATTTAACAGCACTACAGTTAAAGAATCTGTAATCTCTCCTTGTGTATTCCCCACCAAGCTTTCCATCTTCCTATTGTCATCTGAGCACGTAGAAAGTCTCCACTTTGCGTTCCATACATGTGCGCTAACGTGATAATGTGTCTTAAACAAATCACCCTCCCACTGAACTTAACATATATCAGCTTCACATGCCACTAATAGAACATGCATGAATGTGGCTCACGTGTATTAATGCGTGAAATGTGGGTCAATAAAACAACAAAGTCCAATCTTTTTGATGTGAAAGCCAAAATCTGTTGACCTATTAATCGGGACTTAGCTGATAGACAGAATGGGACGCATTTAAAAACATAACACTATAACATCAGTAATACAAGCACTGGGTCCTTGTGCAGAAATGAATCAAAGAATCATTTTCGCCTGTGCTAATCAGATCCATATGTTAGGCTTTTATTCCATCAAAGAGATTCCAGCCGGCCGCTGCAAACTAATCCCTTGGCCCAGCTATGAATTAGCTTTCAGCTATTATGGTTTATGGTGTGCATGGCACTTTCTCTCCATCTCCTTCTCAGGCAACGTGTTATTTTTGCAAGAGAACACACGCAAGGTGCAGTGACGGTGGAAATAAAAATACAATTTCTTGTCTCTCTTAACAAAAGCAATTTAGCAGTGTACGAATTCCCAAGGCCAACTCATTCTCGGTTTGAATTCCAGTGGATGTGCTGTTAATTAATAGCTAATCAGCCCATAGCGTTCATT
The DNA here is from genome assembly GCA_038021265.1 of Cyprinella venusta. NCBI lineage: Eukaryota > Metazoa > Chordata > Actinopteri > Cypriniformes > Leuciscidae > Cyprinella > Cyprinella venusta. The sequence goes on from CM075885.1 coordinate 8,010,008, forward strand.
AGCATGGTTTGTGTACACTACTAAGCATAGAGCATGTATCACAAATATTCACTGTAAAAAAAGTAGTCAATTAAACCTATTGAAGTAGGTTTTACAAGAGATTATTGAAGTATGTTTTATAAAAAAAAAAAAAAAAAAACTATCTCAGTCTTTCTACTTCACAATTTCATACTTGCGGTGTCTTTATAATTATGTCCATGTCCCAGTCAATGTGTTAGCTAATCAACAACTAAGAATGCTACAAATGGTGATTATAGATGAACTATCAAAACTAACTGGTTTTGTTTGGGTCAAATGTATTGAGGTACGCTCAGTAATTTAATTTTTACACATTAAAAAATAAAGATATATAATTTGACTTAAAACATTTTTTTGAAATGTTGTACACTTACATCAGTCAAATCTGTATCATAAAAGCTGCTTTATTTACATGAAGCAGGTCTCCTCACGGGGGCAGCCATTTTGAGATCACATGACCAGCTGAATACTGCTGACTTGACCTCGTTAACACCCCTGTTCGCTTGCAGAATTATCCACAATCCAATGCAATGCACTCTGGGGATTGTTGTCTACAATCCACAAGCACTAAAAAGGTCATTTTCTGACTTTTATCGGCCAAGATGGACCCAAATTAGAAATTTATGATACTATTCTACTATATATATGACCCACTTTCAATACATATTCATGTCTCCACTGGTGGAATTACCCTTTAATATATAAATATGATGATTAAATTATGAGCAGTGTGAGAATCATTCTTCAGCACACCTGCTCAACGTGTGTCGTTCCATGTGCAGGTAAAAGACAGTATTTCTATCTGTTATGGTACACGGTCTATTGCGGTTAGGTAATTTTGCGTGCAGGGCCGGACCGGGCTCTTTGCTTTAGTCAGGTGTTGAGATCGCTAAATATTCAGTGTTTGCCAAGAACACCTGAAGAGGGGTCACGCACAAGTTCACATGTGTGGTTTGGACAGCAAATCTCTCGGAACCAGTTGCTCGCTTTCCTTCCAGCAACACCTCTCTTCTGCTGCTCGTCCTTCCACAAGTTTGCACATGTAAACACACACCACCAATCCACTCCGCCTGCGCCAGATGCTGTCAATGCCTCTTTAATGGGTCAATGATGATACGAGAACATGTTGTGGTAAACAATATTATTCATTATGTCTCGTGACCAAATTTAAAGAGCTTAAGGTGGGAGGTTAAGTCTGAGGTATGACAGCACGTTTGTTTTCTTTTTACCCTGTTGACTGCATCACTAACATTGTATTGCGATGACTAACTGTGCAGCCATTTTTAATCCCCATAGCTAAAACTAAGTGTGAATAACAGAAAAAATGCAGGTGAGTTGATGCCAGTATTATCATGTAACCGTAAAGATCATTAAAATCATAGACCTAACCCTATCACTAAATTCAAACGTGAAACGTGTGGGTCTTTTACATAATTCCATTACTGAATATCAGAAATAACAACTCCACACGTAAATTGCAATTTCCGTTTCAACCACATTTGGCGATAGAGGCCAACGTTCTGAATCAAAACTGACTATTCGTATATTTATGGAATTTTGCTATTATGATTTATCCGTGTTAATTTTTTTTGTCATCGTAATCTTTAATCAAAATAACCCCCCCTCACACTTGATGACGTTTTTCGGCATGAGGACGGGACAATCTGTCACTTGCACGAGATCACTGTAATAGCAAACAACAATGATTCCAATCAATTCCCGATGGACCAAATTCAAAAAGTCCCAGAGGGAAACTGTTTCTTGTTCGAGAAGCCATTTCACTCGGATAGATGTCATAGTAAACTTCTGTGTCACGCTGACTTCAAGTGATGTATCTCTGTTCAACTAGCTTCAGTAAACAGAATGATCACTGCAGAATAAAGACTGCTGTCAAACTAATTTCACACCACTCCTCTGTCCTCCATTGTTTGGACAAAAAGGCTGCCTCATCCCATCTCGCACCAGTGCCAGTGTTATTATGTTGGGCCAAACAGGCTCTATGCACAACTGCACTACTTCCTGAACTTCAGCCAGCTCCTTGTTTCCTGTATACCATTATTGGACAATTTGATTAATTCAGGTGTGTTTGACCTCAGTAGTCACGGCAACAATAATCAAACACACCTGAATTAATCAATGTGTCCAATAAAGCCAGACAGGAAACAAGGAGCTGGCTGACGTTCAGGAAGTAGTGGAGCTGTGCATAGAGCCTACTGAGCCACCAAACAAACAGATTGCAATTCCATTTGCCACCACTAGAGGTGCTAAACTTACACACTTCTTTTAAAACACAACCGTTACACAAAATTCTGAAGGTTGACAGGCCCAACATAGACGTCCGACTCCTATAATGGTAAGTGAAAAATACATGTTTAGGCGAGGGGGGAGTTCACAAAGCATGACTTAAAAGTGAAATTCCCAGCACGTTTAGCTGTTTGAGTGTTTATCCAGGAATCAATACGTGATGACAAGACCCTCATAAGCAAAAACTTTGTGTTTCATATCTCCCTTTGGATCAAAGCTGCACAAACAGCCATCTGCTCCTCTTCATTATGTTGACAGAGGTTTCTCGTCTTCACTTCAGGTGTGAAAACTACAGAGACCCAATCCACACTTAAAGCAACACTAAGTAAGATTTTTTTTTTACCTTAAAATAATGTTTCCAAAATCGTTTCAGTGGTTCATCAAGTCGTGAACAGGGTGAAAGGCACTTTGCGGCCCTATATCTGCTATAACCATGCTATGTAAGATTGCCAGATCAGGTCACGTTTCTGTAGTTCTAATGATACATAAGAAAACTACAAATCTGATTTGCTTTACGCCAAGTGTTACAATAGTCATTATTTTGTTTTTCTTCATTTCTGTTGTTGCTATACATCATACTTTCATGAAATCATGCAACATACTCTACCTTGTCTGTGGAAATCGTTCATTCCAAAGCCGGTGCTGGATAAACAACGAGCATGTGTGCAACAGTAGGCTGGTAGGCTAAATTATTTACGACAGCAGTAATGGACAATTCCACATCCAACCTGTAGGGCGACCACAGAGGAAAAGTTACTTGGTGTTGCTTTATCCTGACTCAAATATAACAGAGCATTACTTACTGATGTAGAAAACTTGTCTTGTTGGATGTTGGCCAGACGTCCAAAAGGTCACCGAAAAGCACGATAGCTTGACTTTAGCCTTGTCGGATGACAAAAGAATGAGAATTTGTCTCATCTGTTTGCCTGCTACAAGTACAAGAGCTTTGTCAATATAGGTCAAGTATACTTTACTGTATTTTAAAGTATATTCTTGAGAAGTACGTAAAAAGTAAACCAAAAGTATGCAATCTTATTTTTTAGTTTATAGCTTCAGAACAATGCTTAATTTTGATATTTTATTTTTTGTATATAAAATATTTCTTTTCTGTAGAAAAATCAGATGTTGTGTGATGACGTGGGTGGATGCAGGATGTTGATATGCAGTTGTTCTGGCTGGTTTTTACTCAATTAACAACTCATTGAATGCATAGTATGCACTACACATTACCTCATACTCATCACATTGCATTTTGCAGTATGTCTTAGTAGTAGCTAGCCTACTACGTTTTTGTAGAATGTTTTCAGTGTACAGTATGCAACATTTTTGTGTGCATGAAATACCCACCTTTTGACATATACAACCAAAGCACACTGCATAGAATACTGAATCCCACAATGCAATGCATCCGACATGACCTTCCATTGCCAGTGTGAGGAGGAATGAACCACAAGCAACATCAATTGATCTTTAATAGTATCTGTTTACTTTTGAAACAGGTTTAATAGTATTACTAAATAGTAGGCTACATAGTGCATACTGTGTATTCTATTACACACACTATTTAGAACATTGAAAGTCATTAGCATTTTGCACAATACTGCATGTACTATGTATCTGGTAATTTGTAGTACAAAATTAGAACAAATAGTGACTCATCGCTTGTTTCTTTCCAAAATCTGAGTCCGTTCTACATTATCTCCTGACTGTAACATGCAAACTTGCTACCTGAAGCAATTGAGTTGCACAACATTCAAGATAATGCTATTTCTGTGAGCATGTCAGATAAAATATTCAATACTGCATATCTATCACTTATGCTCTGGACATAGGTCAGTCGTTTCCCAATTTTGTAGAAACAAATACCTTTAGATGTGAAATCCTAGAAGACGAAAAGATGCTTGGTCAGTACGGCCACATCATTTTGACGCACAGACACCATTAGTCAGTCATTGATGGCATCATACATACCAATAACTACATAGCAAGCTAACATTATTTCACAACTTACGGGTTAGTATTTTTTTTAATCTGCTGTTTACACATCAAAAGAAGTGATTAAAGAAACATTTAAGGCAAAGAACAGATATGTGCAGCTGTACACGGACGTAAAAAAATAGGTTATTATATTTTGCATAAATAAAATTAAGCCTGTTTTAAATGTTTTGCATTGTGACAATTTATTTGTGACAATTCAGCACATTTTCTCATTACCACAATGAGAAATCATTACGGTAATGAGAATTTGTGAGGTAATTGTGCGTGATTGTCATGAAAATATTGTTGCAATGCAAAAATCATAATCATCAGGCTTCACTTTCTTTAAGCAAGGAAACAATTAATTTTCGTTTGACTTTGGGGTGAAATGTGTCCATGTCCCAGATGTGTTTTTTGAGATGCACCCGGTAATGACTGTGTGGCACAGACGATAAGCGGTGAGGCGATCTAAACAAGTTTGATGCATCTCATACATCAGTCCAGCAACAATTGTCCAAGTTCGGTCTCAAACGGATTTCCGCCGCTTTCCGAAGACGTTGTTGATGAGTTTGGCCATGGACTTTGATCCGCTGGGGCGACGGCGGCGTTCCTTGGCTTTGCCCCCCAGACTGGCATTGCGCACAATCTTTGAGAACATGAGCACCACCTCCTGGTAGTGCTCCGCAGCGGACAGCTCGTAAAACTGGCAGCGGCCCTCTGACGCCAGCCTCTGGCCTTCCTCCCGGTCCACCTCACGCATGTGGCACAAGTCCTGCTTATTTCCCACAAGGAAGATCACAGAGTCCATGTCCCTGGGGTCAGAGGAGTAACAACAGTACTTAGGAAGTTTCATTGTTTGCTACAGTTTTATCAACTACACTTTACACTTTCTCTTAAAAAGCCGCCAAATTCAGAACATTTTTCTTTTGATTAGATGAGTCACCATGAAATCAAAATGGACAATTCTTATTTTTTTTATGGAATATTACAGGTTTATTACAAGTGATTTAAGATTACAAGTGATTATTATTGTGGTTATTACAAGTGATTTAATAAAAAGCACTTTTTTTTCATGCGCCCTCATAATCTTTAATTAAAATGACCTTCCCTCCCTCTTGCATCGACATCTCTTCACTTCTGATGACATGTTTACCGGCACTAGGGCGGGACAACGTCACTCACATGAAATCGACCAATAGCAAACCACAATCACACAACAATCCAATCAATTCCTGATGGACAAAATCAAGTCGCGTCCTACATTGTTTCTTGTTCGATAAGCAGTTTCACTCGGATATACGTCACAATGGGGAAGAAAAGATGGCAGGCTGAACTATTTACGACAGCTGTAACGGACAATTTCGTTTATGACCAGTAGGGTGTCCGAAGAGGAAAAGTTCCATGGTGTTTCTTAAAATTAATTCACTACCAACCAAAGTAAAAAAAAAAAGTAGGAAAAGTCTAAAAATCACAATTCATTTATATGATGAAAAAACGAATCAACCTGAATTATCAATCTTCCACCTATTTCTGTTATAAAGTGAGTTGTCCAGTGCATCTACTTTACCACTGAAAAATTCTCAATAGCCAAGGATGAACTAAAAATAGATATTTTTCATTGAGTCACCAGCTCAACCACCCATCAACATCACCCACATAGTCAATTCAACAACACTCCTCAATGTAAACACAAGCTGGTGAATTATAGACACCCACATAAGAGCAACAATCGTACAGTATGTGGACAGAAATAGGCACATCATCTGCTGCCTGAGGATGTTGTTGTGAACTTAGAGAACCGTTACCTTTTAGTCCCACCCAGGTGAAGCTCTCGGATCAGGTGAACTATGGCTTTGGCCGTGAGGAAGGAGGAACGATCGCTTATGTCGTAAATGACCACGAAACCATCAGCCCAGTGGATCTGCTCCTTCAGAGTGGATTTGCCCTCGCACGGCTGCAAAGAAATCACACGTGCATTATGTATTTAAAGGAACATTACAGACATTACATTGCATGTTCAGCTCAATCGATAACATTTGAGGCGCAATGCGGAGAACCACAAAAGTTTGAATGCAAAAATTTGGAGCACTTAAAATGAAAGTGAAAAGGGCCAATCTGTAAACGTTAAAATACTCACTTTTTCAATAGTATATAATAGTATAGTTGATTTTAGAGTGGAAAAACACTGACCTTTTGTGTAAAACTATTTACAACAGCACTATTCATTTAACTAAACATCACTGATTACACAAAATGGGATCGTTTGAGGAAAAACAGGATAATCGACTGGACCCCCAAGATGCACAGATGGCATCCAATCACATAATGGGCAACAGGACTGATTCAGTAATTGGATTTTGTCAAAGAGGAAAACACAGTCTTCCTCCTAGACTGTATTTATCATATTTTTTACCACCAATAATATATATAAAGCTTCATCTCGTATTAAATCACTCTTGAGTGGTTATATAAGGTTTATTTCCAAAGAATAATATAAGCGTACAGTGAGCAGAGCTTGGTCTGGTGCTTGTGGAAAGATTTTATATTAAGCAGCAAAACCTTCTGCAATACACATTAATGCCAGGGACACAGACAACACTTTCTTTCTACATGATACATATACTAAAAGTTTTTGAGGTCTCTGGGAAAAGTCAAGACTAGTAAAGTGAACAAGATTACATTTCAATCCATGTATACAACATGTTTTTTCTTAGCTTACAATGAAATTCGGTCTACCTGTTCAAACAGGCAAAGGTTAAGTGATCTTAAAGAAAGATCTGTCACGTCACTGGAATATGCAGTAGCACACTAAGTTATTGGCTTGATTACTCCAGCTAGATGTCCACATACCTGAGAACAGGGGTCATAAAGTTCAAGATTGAGCTGTCTTCCATCAATAGACATGTGCTTTCTGTAAATGCATTCTGTAAAAGGCAAGAACAGGTCACATCAGATGCAAAAAAAAAAAAACAACAAAAAAAAAAATATTTAATATGTTCTGTTCACTTCTCCAAACCAAATGCACTATGGGGGGGGGGGGGGGGGGGGGGGGGGGGGGCTGGGGGAATGCAATCTGAAAACAATATCACACATACCTGATGATGATGCATACTCTCCAATGAATCGCCTGGTTAAAAATCGAACAATAAGTGCTGTGGATGTGAAGAGGAGTACAAAAGATTAAACGTATGTATGTATGTATGTATGTATGTATGTATGTATGTATGTATATATATATATATATATATATATATATATATATATATATATATGTATGTATATATATATATATATATATATATTATATATATATATATATATATATATATATATATATATATATATATACATACATATATACACACACACAGTATATATATATATATGAGCATTTGATTAAATACAAATGATAAATATACCTGATTTCCCGACACCATCGGATCCAAGAACTGCAACTTTTATGTCATTCATTATTTTTCGCAGAAACGCGTCCAGATCTTTATAGGAATTAAACTCAAACGCCCCTATCCAGTTCAACGCACGCTCCACATTTCAGTCAGTCTGACTGGGACGCTTTAAAAAACTCTGAAGATCGAAAGTAAGAAGGGAATGATGCATCCTTTATAGGCTTGTTGATCTCGCGCAGGTGTTCGTCAGACTATTGTGGGTTTGCAGCGCTGCCTCTCCAATGTTGCTCAGCTCGAGCGTTATGAGAATCCTGACGTCACGCTGACGCAAACCTCAGCTGGAGCCAAAACATCGCAGGCTCGAGTGAAAGGGGTCACTCTTTGTTGCCTCGTTTTTGCCACTTTGCTTTTGCATTTGATTAACAGTTCTATTTGTTTACAAAGATTCACCAACATTCTGTTCTTGTATGAGATATTAAAAAAAACTATTATGCTATAAACTAATACACTAGACTATAAATAGGAAAAATGATACATAAATCAGTTTTAAATTATTATGCATAGGTTTAACAAACAATAAGTGTTATAAAATGAATAACATATTTAATATTAAGTTAAAAAAGTTCAAAGAAATGGCCTAAAATGAGTTTTAGTATGTATATACTGTATTTTAGTGACCAAACTTGATGTTCGGAGGAGATATTTGTTTTTAATGACCCTTCATTAAACCAAATATTTTAGATTTTTAAACATTTTAACAATGAGGGAAGAATAAAACACTACACTTGGTTAGTTATCTGACAAAAGTATTTGGCAAAAAACCCCAGCAAACTGTAGGTTTTATTTAACTATGCAAAATAATGTAGTAAAACAGTAAAAAAAACATACATTGACTACAACATAATCAGTTATTAACATTTAATTGGTTCATTGTGTTACCACAAAAAACCCAAAAAACAGTGCACTCCAAGCACATATTCACAATCTAATAATATTTGAATAAAGATATAATTTTTTTCTAGGCCGGACATCACTTTTGGCCTCTACAGTACACACACACGTGAATGCAAGAATAGCTTCAGAAATAACAAATAGCTGCACTAATTGGTCCGTGGGTGTTGTTTGGACCTTCACTGACTGAGTGAATGTGGAACTTACATAAGCTGTTGGTCCCCCACATAATAAACATTCACCAGGCAAATGCAGTTTAACACATTATGTCAATGCCACATTATGTCAAACAGAGGTTTGCCTATCAACAAGTCAATCTGATGGGTCGAGAAACAAACGCATATTAATTGCATTTGAGTTTGTGTGTTTAATACTGCGTCTGTTTGTTGAATGTCTGAGAGAGCAATGCAAGGCGAAGTGGATCACTTATCAAGAGTTATTAAACCAGCAGAATAATCAGTGATACCAGAGCCTGGATGTGTGATTAGAGGCTGTTGCATCATTAGATTCATGATGGGAACTGCAGAAAAACAAAACAAAAAACACACTCAGTAATAGTCATTGTGGTTTATAAATGTGATACAGAAGAAAATGAGATGTTGACTAAAATCATGGGCAAAACGTTGACTGAATCATAGCTAATTTTATGAAAAAGCAAAATTGATTATCATTCAAGCTGTACATTGTTTTCCTACCATATTTTTCTAAAGCATTCTCTCTCTTTTTATTTTTATATGATAAATGGGGTGTAGGGTCTTGATTGCCATGCGATCAAAGATTGCCTTGCGTTCTTTCCGTGGGGCATTAATCAAAGTGGATTATACCTGAATCTGGTACACTTAATTCTTTTCAGATCTACATATGTGAAAACCAAGGCCAATCAGCTGAGGTCAGCCTGGAAACCTCTCAAAGCAAAGATTTGCTGTTTGTCTTCAAGAGTGCACATACAGGACATGGAAAACGGTGACCTGTTGGTGATTATAATTGTTTGCATTGTTTACTATTTGAACAGGACATCTTGTTAAATCTATTGTCATGAAAAATCATTAACAATGAGCTACTTTGGTGTTGCAACAATACAAAAGCATTTCATTTTGACAGCCACTAATGTACAGGGGTGAATTTGTACATCTTGTTTATTTTCAGTATGAAAAATAGCCAACTACTTCCTGATAACATCACACAGCTGCTGCAGATTTATCGGATACATGATGCAAAACTCCAGTTCCACTATGACCCAAAGGGGCTCTAATGAGATCTATGGACTATGGAGGCCTTGTATTTTTCATTGTCATTTTCTAAAAAAAAACAGTTTGAGATGATTTGAGCTTTGTGACATGGCGAGTTATCCTGCAGGAAGTAGCCAGATGGGAATACTGTGGTCATAAAGGGGTGGACACGGTCAGAAACAATACTCAGGTAGGCTCTAGCGTTTAAAGGATGCCCAATTGGCACTAAGGCACCTAAAGTGTGCCAATAAAACATCCCCCACACCATTACACCACCACCACCAGCCTGCACAGTGGTAACAAGGCATGATGGATCTGAATGTCGCAGCAGAAATCGAGACTCATCAGACCAGGCAACATTTTTCCAAAATTTGGTGAGACCATGTAAATTAAAGCGTCAGTTTCCTGTTCTTAGTAAACAAACACTACAACATGTAGCCTGTTTTTTATTAGACTGACAAGAGGTAACTAATTCACGTTAACGCCATAAAAGTTACTGATCTGAATCAATGGTGAACAAAGAAGTGAAGGTGAGATCATTAGATTTTTTTAATTTTTAGAATTACTAATAACATCTCTTCGATTTCAGTTGAAAATGCTAAACAAACAGGATAAAAATAAAGGAAATTAACGTGCTAAACATGTAAATCCAGTTCATCAGCATCAGGCTTCAGAAGAATAGCTGCAGTATTTCTAGGAGAGGAAGCTCTCAAGAGAATGTCTGAGGCTTTCGTTTGGTTTGGCCAGAACTTGAAAGCACTTCTCTAAATTGAAAATATCTGTGAGGATAAATGGCAATTCATAGTAGCAGAGGCATTTTAACTCTGTGGATATTTTTCAAACTAATCCATGTAGACAGTGAAGCTCACTGGGCCAAAATACGCCATGAAAGTGAAGGAGAGGGAGGACGAACAATGATATTCTTCATTGGCTTTTTGATCACTCTCGGTGCCTTTGAGAGAAACCCTTCCACTGATCTATGACTTCATTTTCATCTAGCCGGGAGCTGGAATTATTCTTCCCTCCCAAAAATCAATATCAAGAGTTTTTGCTTCCCATTGTGTCTTATAGAGAACCGAGCAATTCCCTCACTGAGGGGAATTAATATGTGCACAGTTCGACTGGATGTATCCTGTGCATTCCTTCTAGAATTTGATTAGATCAGGAAAGAATGGGTTACTATCATTGGCTACTCAAAACAAGCAAAAATGAGAAAGAATGATCAAGGTTTTCAAAAACGTACAGGGCCAAGCCGACGCCACTCGACAACAAACGTAAAATGAAAGACAAATACTTGGCCTGAGTTAAGCGGGAGGACAGAAGCCTGGTTAAGTTTAGGCAACATGTTTAAAACAGGCTTTCTGTCACACACTGGTTTCTCAAAGCGTAGCAACAGGCTAATATGCCATAGATGGAATTGCTCTCTCCAAAAGAAGAAGCAATATTTCTAACATTTTCCAGCTGACCCACCCCTGACAAGTCCATTTCATATCTAGGCTGGCTAGCATAAATATTATGCTTACTTGATGCTCCTTACTTCTGTATTTTATTTCGTTAGCAATATCACTTTTCTAAAGAAAGCCACCATTGAAACAGTTATCAGTTCCCAGTGTCATCCATACAGACTCCAGAATAAAAGAGAAAATTGTTATTAACAGCAACACTTGATCTTGAAGCGTCAGAAAACACTGATGTAAGTGAACAAGCTAAAGTTCAATTCAAAGCTCTACAATAATGGGAATAAAGTTTCAAGTATACAATACAGTGCCCATGTTATGGATAGGCAATCTTACATATAATTATAACTGGTGGTGGTTGGCAGTGTTGTTATATCCAATGCATTGCGAAGATTTTTCGACAGTTGGAAATCGTAATTTCTCCTCAACAAGCTGCATCTTTTGTCAATTTTAAAACAACACGGTAAATCCAAATCAGTTGGCGCAACTCTATTTTCTTTTTAGGTCATCAGTTACATCAATTTTTTCAAGCTCACAATTCACAGTTTAAGTAAGCAGAACAGCCAGATTTTTATTTTGTACACATACATTTTAATTGCCCTTAACTTGAAATATAAGCGTATTTATTAATTGAGCTTAAAATTGTCATGCAATCTCAACTTTAATATTTTTACCAATGGAAACTTGGCCAAGCTTAACTAGCTAATTCAGTCAATGGTAATTCACTAATTGGTAACAACTCTATAATATCATTAGGATAGCACAGCAATTATGGAATAAGTATGACAATAAAGAACATTTAGCATATATCTGTTCTCAAACTAAGCTTGAGAACAGATGTTAAATATTTTATATTGTTGCTCTTATCACCACGATGGCAGTCTCTTAAAAGCACTTATTTTAAATCCAAATTGTAAGATACAACACCTGTTTTGCCCACTTTAACAGTTTTTTTTCTTTAACATTCTGTCAGTGAACGCAATTTTATAAGGTGGATACCAATTCCATAGCCAATGTATTAACAGGCCGGCACACAATGACCTGTGAGATTGAATTCAAAGATCATGCGCACCTGCTTTTCATACAGAGCAGCGCTGTAATGCACAAAAATCCATTTGGCCCAAATGTCACGCCTCTATTTTTTCTCTCTGCATAAGGAATCGAAAAGGTTACTGCTTTAAAAAGAGAAATAAAAGCAAATGGACGCAATAGTCAATATATTTTAAGATTGTATTTTATATTATTTATATCATTACGGTGTCATTTTATGAAGATAAATGAAGGGTAAAAATCGACAAATGTATTTTTGCTTATTGCCATTTTTTGTTACGCCAAAAAATAACAACTCAAACCACAGTTGCAAAATCACTCAATAAAGCCTGTATTTAAACAGAAGCCAACTCATACCCAAATAATACACTCCCACAAGTCGGCCCACACAAACAAATGTGAATGCTAATCTTGCTCGCTTAATCTTGAGGGAAAACAGGCCGTATGCCACTACAAACATTTGTAAAAAATAGCATGAGGGGTCAGAAATGAAAGTGAGATGTTGGTTTCAAGATTATATAACCATTTCTCACACAGAACTTGTCCAGAAATGTTAGGAAGTGACTCTTCTGACAGTTTTGTATGAAAGGGAAAAGACAAATATCTTGTTTAGCTTGATACGAAGAGATTGAATAGTGGGTTAGCTTCCCAATAATTCATAATACCATATAATTATGAAGGTTATCGAACACAGTTAGGCGAAGGAGTTTTAAATCAGTTCACTCCAAAAATACGCTTTTGGTTGCACAACAGTTGCAACTAGTCTTCCTACACCATGTTTTGTAAAAAAACAAACAACAACAACAAAAAAACATTCCAGTCATAACCACAAAATGACCACACTCGAGACAAAAATACAGATGCAACATGCACTGACATCACCAGCTGACTCTGCTTCACAAACCATGACTCAATTGTTTTTGAGACACTAACTAACTATACACAACAAAACATGGGAGTGATTGGCCTTGCAATATTTAAATAGGGTTTCAATGCCATTCTAGACTACTTTTGCTCCTTACTGGCTCCATTTCAAATGATTCACTGCCTAAAGCATCAGTGGCCCAACTAAGACCATCCAGAGTTTGATGTATAAAATCATGTTTATCTGCAGTATCATAAAAGGATATTTTGCTATCATAACCTATTTTTGAGTGCTATTCATCAAACCTGTCTCCAAACAGAACTCCCTACAGACTTCGGCTGAGAACAATCCTCCCCGTCTCCCTCACGGATGATATGTGGCATATACTGTGTGAAGAAAATGCCCATTTAAAGGGGAAAAAAGATATATTTGTTTAAGTTTGGCTGCACATTGTCCTTTCTCAGACCCTTAAAAAGACAAAAAGTCCACACAATATTGAAAAAGCAACAACATCCATTAGTCAAAAGTCTTGTGGACGCATATTTAGTATGTTTTGTGGCCTTATTTCAGAAAGTTTTAAATTTTACAACCATGCATAAACGATATTCTCTCAAAAATACAAACATGTACATATTGCTCATATATTATGGTAGCCGTTTCTGCTAAATATAGTGTAATTTCACCTGTGCCATTAATGTTTATAAGCAACTGAAAAAAGTACTAATGTCAGGACATGTCAGAAGATCTCAAGGACACCTTGGTCCTCCGAGGGTTAACAAATTATGGTTTAAAAAAATATAATTCACCATGCTAACCATATGATTATCATGGCAGATCTTTAACCATGATTAAAGTGGTTTATTTGTATACCTACTGTACATGTCATGATGAAACAAATGTGACAAATTATTTTTTTATATATATTTTCTACAGCACAATATATTTCACAATTTAACTATCCATAAAAAATCCAATGTGTGGAACCACGGTCTACAATTGAAATAAAAAAAAGCAGTTATACCCAAATTATTGTGTAACTGTGGAATTCAAAGCAAAGGAGCTCCAGATACTGATATAAAAGTTTCTGTATACATTTAGCTTTGCGATGATGCAAAATAAGCCATACTAAACTAAAACGAATTCTTGGTAAAGTAAATGTTACTGGGATGTGTGTTAGTTTTCCATATCAAATGGGTCAAGGCCCACACATACACTGGTTATATTTAGCCTATCATTACATTTAGCCTAACATTTAGCATTCGCTACTTTTGAAGTCAAAATTATGCAACTGAGTTTTGCCAATATGAATAGAACTGGGTTGAATGCAAAAGTAAATATCATCATATTTTTTGCTATAGCTTTCTGGTAAACAAACAAACACAATAAAACCTTTAAATATAACTTTGAAGATATGACCTCTATACTTGCTATGATCTATAACTTACTCTTGACCTACTTCTTGAGTCTTTGATGCTCCAGCGATGCATTGTGGGGTATCTGTCTCACAGTGTTCATCACAGGCTTGCTGTAAAGGTCAACTGAGATGATTATGTGCAAGAAGGCTAGACATCAGGTTCAAGCTGACAGTTGCAGCTATGACCTCAATATTTAGACAGACAGCGAATAAGCACTTACGGGAATGTGTTTGCATATGTTAAAAAGTAAAATGATCAAATACAGCAAAAATAGAATAGTGTGTATTGCATTCAAACACATTGAACTGGATTTTTACATTTTGTGAGTTCTGGGTGGTTGCTACGTGGTTAATGACATAGCAACTTTGATTGTTTGTCGGGTATGCAGCTTCTCACCATAAATATCAATTTGAGCTGAAATTATTTTGTAATCTTACCCATATATATAACCTAAAGGTTTTCACAGGGAGATGCATGTATTGTATGCAATGTCATGCATACAATAACATCGGACCAAAAGGCCAACCGGGTCAAATCCCAAATCACCCGACATGAGTATCCATAAGCTCAACTCATTTTGCTGCTGCCATGACAACAGATGAGCAGTTTTGGTTTTGTAAATACATTGCATCCTTGGATATTTACAAAGAGGGCCAGTATGAGGGGTGTGCATTGAGTCTAAGATGAATGGGGTTGTTTTTGGCTACAGATCTGATCAGATTGATGGCTGCTATATGTAGGACTGTGTTATTAATGGAGATTAACTGAGACAGAAACAAAATGTTCCTGACATGAATAAATTATGTTAAATGAGAAGCCGATGGTGGGTGAGGAAGTGACCCATCCATGTGGACTAAGTAACAAACCAGATATACTGTCTGATAGTGTAGAGAAAAAAATTCCAGCCGAAATATCACACATCTGGATTTGAGGAATTGAAAACTAGGAGAGAGATACAAAAGGGGAGACAAAGGTTGAGTTATTATAGCGTGTGAAGATCCAAGTTTCCTTTCTTCAGTACAAAAAATGTACATGATAGTGGGGTAAGCTGTGCCACTTGTAATGATAATATATATTTTTTTATCTGCCATGATGTAGATAATTAACTTTAAGATGCAAACAAAATTAAAACAAAGCAAGACAAAATGAAGCTAGTAAATAAAAACAAAGAACACCAAAGAACAAATTAAATCATGGCAAACCAAAGAAAATAACAAAACAAAAATCACAAAACAAAGCAAAATAAAACCAAAGAAAAAAAAAATAAAAATGAATCAAAGCATAGCAAATCAAAATAAAGTAAAACAAAACAAAATACAAACAAATCATAAAACCAAAACAAAGCAGAACAAAAGCAAAAACAAATCAAAACATATTGAATCAAAGTAACGCCAAAAACCCCAAAGCAAAACAAGACAAAAGTACAAAACAAAATCACAACATAGCAAATCAAAGTAACACAAAAAACCCAAAGCAAAACAAAACAAAAGTACAAAACAAAATCAAAACATAGCAAATCAAAGTAACACAAAAAACCCAAAGCAAAACGACAAAAGTACAAAACAAAATCAAAACATATCGAATCAAAGTAACGCAAAAAACCCCAAAGCAAAACAAGACAAAAGTACAAAACAAAATCAAAACATAGCAAATCAATGTAATGCAAAAAACCAAAGCAAAACAAGACAAAAGTACAAAACTAAATCAAAACAGTGAATCAGAGTAATGCAAAAAAACCCAAAGCAAAACATGACAAAAGTACCAAACAAAATCACAACAGCGAATCAGAGTAACGCAAAAAACCCAAAGCAAAACAAGACAAAAGTACCAAACAAAATCACAACAGTGAATCAAACGCAAAAAACCCAAAGCAAAACAAGACAAAAGTACAAAACAAATCAAAGCAATGTCAAACAAAAAAAGAAACCTATGTATAATGAATGAATCCCTATGAGAAACAAATTTAAACTGAGAATGCGAAGGTTCAAACATGTAAAAGAAGAAATAATAAAGTTTCAAGTGAAGAAAAAATGACTTTGCTCGTGTGCAACAAGTAAAGAGCGCCAGAGAGTCTGCCCCTTGTTTCTTCACGTGCGCTCCAACTGTAATGTAAGATCGGTCTGAAAAGCCAAACATCTCTAAGACGTTACTAAACAGTCTTAAAATCACCACCGAGATCCTCAGGCGCATTCACAGGAAAAGAATGGTAAGCACGCTAGTGTTTAATGCATCAGTCCTCGCGCATGAAATGCTCCAAAAGCAGAGGGATTGTCAGGGTCAACAGCGCTCGTTGTTCTGCCAGGGCCTTGTGTATTAGTCGGTTAATGCACCATTTCCAAAACAGACACAAGAGACCGATGACTGTGTTTGACAATAATGTACACCAGAATGAAACATCATTCAGCCACTCTTTCAGCTGATGTTGATTTAAGGTAAGATGCAAGTTTCAACCAAACAACATCCATTGAGCGGTCATGCACTGTACAAACGGCATAAACAGGACAAAGGATCCACCAGTGCCAAGATTAAAGGCTGAGATTTCAAGTGAAGTGCATGTAAATATAGCACTTATTTGAGACTGTACACACAAAACTTCAGATTTCTAGAGGTTTTGGAAGATGTTATTTGGCCACTAAACCTCTTCCAAACACATTTTGCTTCCTACATTTATTGGACACCACAAGGAAAGCTCTGGACTGCTTGATTCATGCTTAAATCTCCTCCTTAAGTGCAAGTATATGAGCCAGAGGACATCACAAGCTACAACAAGGTCTCTAAAATATAACCCGCAAATTGAGGGCACAGAAAAACACAGACAGATCTTGTTCTTGTCTTTAGAAAAAATCAAAAACTTTATCACCATATAATAATATCAGGCCAGACACCTGCAAAATAACTTACAGATTGACCTGATTTCCAAACTATACATATTTGCTAGATTTTGTGAGATTCTTGCCAGGACAAAACGTGTTGACCTGGTGCAGTCGTGCAAAGTGGATTTGAAACTGTTGCCAAGCCTTTGCTGGGTGGTTTCTCACTGGTTCAAAAGCTAAAAGTTATCAATTATTTTTTTCCCAAGTCCCAAGATATAACTTACAATAGAGATTCCATTTAACAATTGCCATCAAATGCCATGAATTAATTAGTTACAAAGCATTCTTATGGACTGTATTTTAGAAATGAACTGTACCGCACTTAACATGAACATACAGACTTGCAGGAACAGATCTCATATTGTGTCAGCATGTTCCATATGCATTGAGGTCAGCAGGGCCTCAGTGGCCTCACCATTAGCCACCCCGTCCCAATTCAACTCCAGTTATGGAGTAATTAAACAGGGCAGGGCTCCAGCAGAAGCGTGCCAGAGACTCAGATAAGGCCTGATTTACAGCACAGAAGTCTGAAGGTGAGCCAGAGACCACAGAAGCTCATTTCCTGATGCTTCTGTTCTTTCTCTAAAAGTACATGATGCTTTCTCTGGACATGTCTTTTCTGTAAAGATGTGGCATGTGGATGAAGAACAGTCCTGTATCATCTATCCGTCCGTCCGTCTATCTATCAATCTATAATTGTTCAATCGTTCTATCTATCAGTCTATCTTCATATCAATCAATCAATCAATCAATCAATCAATCAATCAATCTATCTATCTATCTATCTATCTATCTATCTATCTATCTATCTATCTATCTATCTATCTATCTATCTATCTATCTATCTATCTATCTATCTATCTATCTATCATTGTTCAGTCGTTCTAACACCATTCTGTCTATCTATCGGTCTATCTGTCTATCTTTGTTCAATCGTTCTATCTATCAATCTATCTATCTACAGTTTCTATCAATCAATCATTGTTCAATCGTTCTATCATTAGTCTATCTATCTATCTATCTATCTATCTATCTATCTATCTATCTATCTATCTATCTATCTATCTATCTGTCTGTCTGTCTGTCTGTCTGTCTGTCTGTCTGTCTGTCTGTCTGTCTGTCTGTCTGTCTGTCTGTCTGTCTGTCTATCTATCTATCTATCTATCATTGTTCAATCGTTCTATCATTATTCTGTCTATCTATCTTTGTTCAATCATTCTATCTATCAATCTATCTACATATCTATATAGTATCAATCAATCAATCAATCAATCAATCAATCAATCAATCAATCAATCAATCATTGTTCTATCTATCTATCTATCTATCTATCTATCTATCTATCTATCTATCTATCTATCTATCTATCTATCTATCTATCTATCTATCTATCTATCTATCATTGTTCAGTCGTTCTAACACCATTCTGTCTATCTATCGGTCTATCTGTCTATCTTTGTTCAATCGTTCTATCTATCAATCTATCTATCTACAGTTTCTATCAATCAATCATTGTTCAATCGTTCCATCATTAGTCTATCTATCTATCTATCTATCTATCTATCTATCTATCTATCTATCTATCTATCTATCTATCTATCTATCTATCTATCTATCTTTCTGTCTGTCTGTCTGTCTGTCTGTCTGTCTGTCTGTCTATCTATCTATCTATCTATCTATCTATCATTGTTCAATCGTTCTATCATTATTCTGTCTATCTATCTTTGTTCAATCATTCTATCTATCAATCTATCTACATATCTATATAGTATCAATCAATCAATCAATCAATCATTGTTCTATCTATCTATCTATCTATCTATCTATCTATCTATCTATCTATCTATCTATCTATCTATCTATCTATCTATCTATCTATCTATTACAAATGTTTTCTTTATAAATGATATGATCAGCATATTTTAAGAGATTTTTTTTTAATTTACTTATTTGATTAGTGACCTAGAATTTTTTTTAATTATTATTATTCATATTTGTATTATTATTATATTTGTATGTATATATTTGATTATATAAAATTACTAGTTTAATCCTAAAACATTATTTTACATTCATTTTTATTTTTTTGGTCTCAGTCTTTTGTAACCCAGTTACGATCCATCCAAAACACAGTGACCATGAATGGTATTTCTAAATCCTCAACCACATGCCAACAGAATGTAAGGCAGGAGAGAGAGAGCAATCAGCAAAGAATCTGGCATCGGCATTGAGTAAAAGTGAAAAGATGAGGAGCAAATTGCAAAAATTGTGCCAAGTATGCAACCGGGGTATATGCCTGGCAGTTTCAGAAATTAGATGTTGTTGCATCAGCCTCTATCGAGTGATCCAAAGGCCTGTTCTGACACCGTAAATGGACTCTACCTCATAACCTGTTAGCGTGCAGAGATGATAAACGCCAAAATGAAGGAGAAAATAATGCACAAATTTCTTATCCAATATCAGTAATATCATATAAGTCTAAAGAGGGTCAAGCTCTACTCAATACAATCTGCATTCTGTGATCTAATTTATGAAATTACAAAAAAAGCAGAGCACTGCCACCATGTGGCCAAATGAACATCCATATTTCACGTGAAAACTCGAAAAATGTATAATCACTTCACTATTAGAAATGTCAATTACTTTACCATTACCAGGAAAAAAGTAAAAAATAAACAAAACAAAAAAAAACCACTCTTATTTTTCTGTTTTTCATGACTGTAAGAAACAAGGTAGTAATTATTAACAAAATATAGTAAAACTTACTTGACCAATATAGACCTAATATATAATCAAAATATACCTTTCCTCTGATAATAACCCTCAACTGACTAATCGACTCTCACAACAGGCTTGAATTTCTCAAAACAAACCAAGTTAATGCATGTGAGACTTGAGCGATCAGCAATATTCCAGAAGAGGGCAGCGTTGACCACATGATCAGTTAACATTGTTGAAGTTGTTTAGTTTAATAGAACTACTGTCAATATTTAGAGCAAATCACTGAGCTTTTATTAATTCACATGAAAAATTTAATATTGAACAGTGTAACAGTTCAGTAACAAATAAACTCCAAAATGGATCTCACAGTAAAAGTTCGATTAACAAAACAAAACTATGTATATATTTGCATTAGAGTATCATCATAATTAAAGTAATAAAAATATATAAAAGCAAGTTTCCCCTTTTTGTTCCAGTGTATAACAGATCAGAATCGCATGCAAATTATATTAAAATTTTATAATAAATGGTAATAGCATAAAATGAATTTGTTTTGCACAATAATGATATATCATCGGAGTCTGTGACTGGATAAATATTCTGTTACTATACATTATGCTTTTGTTTTTTTGTTAGATTTTGGCCATTATCGGTGAGTATCTCTGTATTGAATAACACTTGGTAAGAGATCGAAGTATACTAACAAATCTTTAAAAAGTGAACAGTAAACTTGCTTAAAAGCAATAAACCTGCATTGCACCATTTACTTTGGCATATGGAAAAAATGCAGCAATATGTAGTTGATACATTCACCATAAATCACTTTCCGTCCGTGGGCAGATCTTTCAGCTCTTTCACAACCTCCTCACAGAATGACACAGCTTGATCCAGAAGACTCCTGTGGTCTGCATTAACAATGCGAGTGTTGTTATGCTATTGAAATTTCCATTGCAGGTACATATTTCATATCCACACAACATGAAAAGACTTTTTCTTCAAGAGTCAGACTCTCTGTATTACAAATATTGGGTAAATAATGGGCCGGTTAAGATGATAGAGATGGGACAGTGTTGGTTATGTCAGGGTCTGTTAACATGAAATGATGCATTAAAACTTACTTTGGAGCAGGAACTTCATCAGGCTTCAGCCTCTTGGTGGCGCTGTGGCCGCTCTCCCCTGTTGAAGGGGTGGAACTGTGACCCCTAACCTCTTCATCCAACGTCTGGATAAGACAAACCACAAAATATTAAGTACATGTAATAAGAAAAATGAGTAAAAAAATATGATAGTATATTTGTAAATATATAAATATATGATAGTGTATGAGTAAAAATATATGATATTATATGAGTAAAAAAATTAATTAAAAAATCAATAAAAAATAAATTAATCATTTAATATTATAAACACAATCTGAATGAAAAAAATATTTCTAAAACATTTCTAATTATATTATTTAGTTTATTCATTTATTTATTTTAATTTTACATATTTCTCATTTACTAAACAACCATTTATTTTTCCAAACTTTTAACTTATATTAAAATCCAATTTAAACCAGGAAATAAATATAACGTTTTAGGATCTTAAAAAAAATAATAAAAAAAATACAAATTTATATAATATCAAAATATTAAATAAAAATATAATGGTCTCAGACTTTAGGATACCCTTTTTATAATCAAATTACTAGTTCATTTTAACAGTAAATATAATTAAACCGGAAGCAACGACCGACCATGATCCGTTTTATTCCGCGTGTTTGGAGTTCTGGAGTGTTCTGACAGTCTGGTCGGGATCTGATTGGCTTCCGACACAGCTCGTCTCTCTTGTACACCACTGTATTCTTTGACTTCAGCTGCCTGAGATGGAAAACAAGACCATCAGTCATCAACTGAACCAGGGAAGACATTAAGATCAGTCATTTAAACCGGAATCAGGAGTATGAAATGACTACATCATTAGCTCCACTTTCATGTCACATCTGATGTTAATTTTGACATTTGAATACAGATGATAAACTCAGACTACTTCTCTGTTCTCCAGACTCCGGCTCTCGTTACACCGAGACATTTTGTTCATTTGTACAACTTGTACCTTGCATAAAAAACCCTTCAAGCTCAAGATGAAATCCAAAAAGTATCAACTACCTCTTTAAAATTGACAAAGACATGACCATAGCTGTATTTAAATGTGATATTTGTATTCTTAGCAATTTCTGATGTGACCATGTGTAATTTTGTGACCCCCGCAATAAATCTAATTATATATAATATAATATAACTAAAATGTTCTACATTGCGGGTCTAAAATTACAGTATAAAATAATAGATGCTCTTTATAGCACTACTTGTTTTGTCAATACAAATACACATCAAAGATAATTTAGACAAACACATTGGCAATTTTTTGGAATTTTATAGTAAAGGAAGTACCATAAAAATGTGTGAAACAAAGAAAGATAAACTAAAAATAGAAGATTTTAGAGAATTTAAAATGTAATTTTTGTTCATATTACAATATCTATATATTATATATAAAGATAAAGACGAGGTCTAGGTCTCAAGGTCTCAAACTAGGTCTTAGTTTCACTAGGTCTCAAACTTTCTTTAATGAATAATATCAAACAATAGGATGAAGATCATTTAAAAATGTTCTTTAAAATAAATAAAAAAAAATCACACATTGATCATATTATTAGACTTGTGGACCCACTTTAGATAATCTTCTACGAATCAATAATTTACTTCAAAATGCATTTTAATGATAATTTACAGCCACATATGCATTTTACGGTTAAGAAAGTGACACAACAATGTGTGAAAAGGAGGTAAAAGTAACTAAATCAGAAGCAGGAGAAGTCAAAATGTTAAAATACATCAATTCCTTTTGATCCAACACAGGAGACACCGTGTCTATAGCACAAGATATTTGTGTATTTTTTTCTGGTGACATGAAAGGGAAGTATGTGGTTTGGATTGGAGTATAGGAGACATCTATCTGACCTTAAAGTCGAGCGGATCTGCCTCGATGAGAGACGCTCAGTTTTGTCATAAGGCTCCAGCCACCTTCACCTCATGTCATTGAAACCATCGATTCGATTGGCCAACTGATTGAGTCCCTTGGCCAACTACTAGTAGTGGTCCGTTTGTGTGGGTCAAGCTTAAACCATGTTCATTTCTTATAGAAATATTAGTTTACTACAATCAAAACCACTCTAGTGGAAGACTTAGTACACTTTTCCTGACTTATTTGCACTCTGAATTAGTGATATGTTGATTTCTGTCTATATTTCTGTGCGTAGGAAATTGGAGGGAATGATGTGCTCTTAAGTTTCGGATCGTTTTAAGGGCCTCGATATGTTTGTGGTCTTCCTCTGAGTCAATAATCAGTGGCATTAAGATTACTGGTATTCAACAACTGAAAATAAGCTCAAGGATTGTATTTCCCAACCACAAGCAATAGCAATAACATAATGCCATATCAATAATGGGAATCTGATAGCGTTTCGTGAAAGGAAACGATTACATTTGGATTACAGATAATCATGGAAGGGAACAAATACAGAATCCGAAAGGCAACTGTAAGTCACGTGACACGGATCGGTGACATGACTTGTGACAAATGTGAATGAAATTAAAAAAGGAGGTCCTAAAGAGTAATGGATCCCACATTGGTCAAATAAAGATACATTTTGCTTGATCTTTCGAACTACAATAAAACTCAATTAAACATATTTAAACTTTCAAAAGTCAAAAAGAGCATTTATTGAAAATAAACCATTAAAATGACTTATTTCAATAATGACTTTCAGTTCCAGGCCTTGTGTAGCACCTACTGCTCTGCATATCAAGCAACTCAAGTTAATATTTTTAAAAATCCCGTTTTTTTTTTTGTTTTTTTTTTAAACCTTTTAACCTTAACAGTTTCCGTGACAATATTCCATTTTTTATTAAACCTGTTGAAGTATGGGGCAGTTAAAAGTTTATTGGATCTGTTAGGATGTCATAAATAAGTGCAGCAAAGTATAAAAAAAGACCCGCTTAATAATACAGGTCAGAGATAAGATGGAAAATGGCTATGAAAACAAACTGATTTAGTAATTGGAACTAAAGGGGAGAAAATTTTGATCAAAAAGTATTTATACTAATCGAATGTCTGTCACTTGCTCATACGGGTCGATGTATGACACTCATATGAATTATAATTTATTCAGAAATGCAATGACTTAAACCTCTTCAATGATAACCACACTTTTAATTTCTGAATTTAAAAAAAAATAATAACTTTGATATCTTTTGGGGCACAAAGTAAAAAATGTCAAGGTACTAAAAATAATGGAGGGAAAAAAGTACAATTAAAAGATAAAAAAATCTTTTAAAAAAATGTATGATATGCATTAAATAAGGTTATTACTATTTGAAATGCTTAAGTTTCATTGCAAAAATGAACAATCATCAGAATAATAATGCTGGTTGATGTTACAAAAACAAACAAACAAAAAAACACATTTACTGCATCCACATTGTTGTGGTTGTACAAGGACAGTGAATGGCCCATCTTTCTTTTTTCATACCAATCACCTCTGACCTCAGCCACCACAACCTGTCCGGCTCGGGCTCTAATTGTGCTCCCCTGGGCCTGTTTGGGTGGATAGCCACGTGCGAGGAGCTCCCCACTATGAAGATAGCATGAGGTGACAGTTTGTCCCTCCCAATCACTCAGACAGAGTGCTAAACTAATTAGCTTAGCTTTAAGAATTGGGACTGTCCCCCTGTGAGGAGCTCGCCCCATGCCAACTCTCGCCCTGCCCTCAGGTCCTGTTAGAGTAAAGGGCACCGATGTTATGCTAACACTGAGTACAGTGTAAAAGGCTGATGATTATGAGCTGTGTCGATCCTTTAACCTCAAAACCTGGGTGGGGTGATACGGTGGACAGAGATTTGAAATTGTAACCTAGTTTCGTTTTTTTAGGGGGTGAATTTTGAGCATCCTTGTGTGGACAGACACACTTACCCAATAGCCATGCAGAGACTTCGGTACCAATCATTAATGTCACCCTGATCAGCAGACATTAGGAGCAGTTTGGCCCTGGCGAAGGTCAACTAGAAGAAAGGAAACAGAGAAAACATTCAGATTTGAGGAAGAGATTGAGAGTTATGCATGGTGATGGACATATTTGTAGACATTTTGGAGGTATCAATTTAAGAGGTCTACCGATCAAACATTTGTTCTTAGGCATAGGGTCAATATATGATGCTCATATCAGTTACTTATTAAGAAATGCATTCAACTGCAATAGATTCATATATTAAAATGCAAAAGTTAATATATTGTTATTTAGCAGACGTTTTGTAAATAAGGATTCAAATGTGCTCACATTTATTTTAGGTATGGGAAATATTACTTTTTACTTTACTGAATCATTCAATAGAGTGCCGTAGGACAACTAGGAAGCTAGCGGCGCATGGGTTCCCTCGATCGAAAAGCTATGCATTTTCTCCACAGACTTTTGGAAAATCGCAAAAAAAATAAGAACTGTGTTTAACAAACAGTTGTGAACCTTACTCGTTTTACAAGTTACAATGTTCACAGACCTTATTTCAGGCGATTTAGCAAAAACCCATTCAAAAAACAAATAGACTTTAGGGCGAGGGAACCGGTAGTGCTAAAACGCGGACTCACTTCCGCGTTTTGGCCTACAGAGTGACGTCGTAACTTCGGCACTGTATAGAAACTTTTCTTGAAAGTGGTGTACATTTTTTTCTTTTACAAAAGCTTTTTAAACCAACATGTTGTGCGCATAATTACATGGGATCACTAGAGGGCGTCCATGAACTAGCTTGTTGACATTGCCACCAGTGTTTACATTGACCACATTCTTGAAACCTTTGAGATCTTATGATTCATAGTACTGACTTCACAGTCCTTCCTACATATAGCCTGCAGAAGTAGAGGAGGTACAGCAACAAACAGGCATTTTAAGGGCATTTAAGATGAACTTTAAGACAACTGAGTGTGTCAAAATGCACAACACAGAGTGAGACCATTTAATCCACCTCACGGAACATTAAAAAAGCGTTGTCAATAACATTTATGTCAAAAATTTGGAATCAATCTGATGTAAAATAGGTCATCAGGCACAAAAACGAGATGCAGAGGAAGCGACACGTTCTCCACTCGAGCCCAGAGATGCACAGATGTGCCAGTTGATGCTCTCAGCTGCTAATTTGGCACACAATCTGCACTTCGAGGACAAGTTTTCCGAGCTCGGCCCACGTTCTCCGCCTCCCGTCAGATGGCTCATCCTTGAGTCAACAGCAATTACCATCACTCATCCGCACTGAGGAGACTTTACTGCTAGATTACACATGTCAAACAAGACAACGGGAACCATCCAACCCCAAACAAAGGCAGAGGCTTTATCCTCGGAATAATTACAATGGGGACCCATTAGAGTGGATTATAATTGGGCCTTGAAAATATTAAATGACCTTTCACATTTACCTGAGGCCGGCGAAGTGGAGAAAACGGCAGCAGTTACCGACAGCATATCAATAATCAGGCCTAATCTTTATTACGACTGGGAACGGAATCGTAATGATGAGCAGAGCCAGGTCTTTAATGGACACCTGGTAAAAAGTAATGACGTTCCGGTTGTATTTTAAGGAGGCGGGGGGGCTGGAGCGCTTGTTTCTCATTAGGTATTAAACAGATTAAGATTTCAAATGTACCATCATCAAAAGTATTATCTAATTACCGAGTTCAGCGAGCGAGGCAAAGCGAAGCGCGATATTAGGGGTCCGCCGCACGGGGGGGACGGGTGGCCTGATTTATGCACAAATAGATTCCACTTCTATTGCGATGTGGTAATTAGGGATTTGTCAGGAAATCTGACCCTCTTAGGTAGAAATTACTTTGTATAATACGAACGGCGGAGCACGGAGCCTCTTCGACGCACATAATTTCACTTGATTATTTATACATCAAAGGGAATCGGTCATGGATGCAAAATAATATTCGAGGAGGTGGAGGAAGAAAGACGGCGAGCCGTGAGAGGAAGATGGAGAGACGGAAGAGGGAGGGGGACGCGAAGATGGGAAACGCGAGAGAAAGAGAAAAGGAGGGAAGAAATTATCCGTATACAAACACTCTCTCATCTAGACAAATGGATAGGGGAGAGAGAGAGCCAAAATTTTCATAGCACATTTTCCTCTACTACTACTACTTTCAAACTTTGCATATAGATTGCCATGGCATTTCCAGCTGTCAAATTTAATTTTGCTTTAATTCTTCACGGCCCGGCTGGGGAGGGGCCAGAGAGTGCTGACAGCCTCTTTCCCCTTCGGTCCAGGTGGGAGGCGGGTGGAACTGGGATCAATAATGTGTCCTTATGAGAAATTACACCTAATGCTATTGAGTATGCATTTGAGGCCTCTGTGGGATAACAGGCTAATGAAATGCCATTTCTAGCCATTAGATAATATGCAGCCACGGCCGCAGGAGAGGAGAGAAGTGCCGAGCGCTGACAGGGTTTCAGGAAGATGCATTCAGCGGCCGAGCGGAAGAGATGGATCTGTGATCTAATCTGATGGAGTGATGCGAGCGCCTTCCCGCAGTTCTTCGGGGCGGGTGGCTCAGAAGATGCTGTTTATGTCTATTCCACGCGCAAAAAACATAACTGTGACAAGATAGCGAACTACATCTGGGTCCACTGGAGGCATCCCCCCCTTAATTCTGACAAAATATTGGCCAAATTGCCCAAAAACCTTTTATACTATATCTTTATGTTGCATTTATGTAGTTAATGAGTAGACGTATTATACATTTACAGTGTGTACATTAGTTAGTTTGTTAGAACCAGTATAACAAAACCAAATCCTCAAGGAACATCCACTTGTGTATGTTGATGGGTTTAGGCACTTAAACTAAACCGTGTTGAATAAATGCCTGTGTGGTGTGCGATACATTCGTCTGAATGTTTCATGAGAGTGCGGAGATCGCTTAGACATAATTTGTCACGCAGTGGCAGCACAGAGACCTGGAAAGAGATCAAGCCATGTGGAGACATTAAAACTTGAAGCCTTATGAGGAACTCGAGTAATTAGTGCAAGAAGAAGAATGATAAATTGATCATTTTTGCTAACTTGCAGATCAAGTCGTTCTGAGAACAATAAGTGTGGGGAGGGACATATGGTTCAAATATATTTGATGGATCTGAAGAGTGCCTATGAGGAATTGTAATGGATAAAAGTGTGTAATAGTCCTCAGATTTTACCCAAAGAAAAAAAGGGGTTGGGGTTGTAACGATGCATTGATCTGCCAATAAACATGTAACGCATCGATTACAGGATCTAAAAATCCATTAGAATTTCTACAATAATACCCTGTACTGTGCATTCATTCATTTTCAGTTCCCCAGAAAATCCCCAGTTTACATCTGGTGTGGACACGATCAATGAAGCAGGAGATTTGTGTTCTAAAGGTGAAGTGTGTACTTTTTTATATATGCTAAAATACTTCATCCTATCCCTTGATATGAAGAGACAACCACATAAATGAGCCAACAGTTGGGTGATTTCCCAGAAAAGAGATTATTCACAAGATTATTTTCACAGCATTACATCAACATTGGCTCAACCTACGCCATCTCACGACCAATTCGTACGAATTCGTACGAGTGATTAAAAAGTGGCTAATTCGTACTAATTCATAAAACCTCACTCGTACGAATTTGTACGATTTGTCCAAACCCACGTGATGGGTAGGTTTAGGGGCGGGGTCAGGGGTAGGTCATTCGTACGAATTCATACGAATTGGCCAATTCGTAAAATATGTACGATTTAGCAAAAACGTACTAATTCTTACAAGTGAGGTCGTACGAATTGTTACGAATTAGCCACCTCGTAAAATTCGTACGAATTCTTGTGAGATCGGGTTGGCTCAACCAATGATGTGAGTTTGAGTGGGACTAGCTGTTTGTCCAATGGTCATCTTTAGCTTTAAGAATATCTTATCATACCAAAATATGTGAACTGAATCATGACCAAGATTCAGATCATAATTGTATTCTTCACTATTCTTCACAATTCCAACTGAATTGTAATCATATTAAACAACATCTCCAATACATTGCAGACTGTTTCAACTTACACTGATAAGGCCTCCCTGGCTCTTGGTGTGGCCGAAGACTTTGTCCACCGTGCACTCTTTCAACGGGTAAACTTGCTGACAAACAAACTTATCCCCGTTGGTAGGATGTATGGGACTGCATGGTTTGGCCTGGAGCAGGATGTCAGAGAACAGGTAAAACATCTTGGGCTTTGCCTCCGTGCCTTTAGTGGGCACTGTCTTAAGCCAGCCTTCCCGAATGTACCACCTCCCTACAATGAGAAGAGATAACAGAGAAATGGATGAAGGACTTACCTATTGTTTATCTAAAAAAAGTCCATTTTAAGCAGAAAATAAAAAAAAGCATGAGGTTTACATGACTTGAGACGGAAAAGACACAACCAATCTCCCTTTTCGGTGATTGGCAGTTGAATGATGGAAACTAAATTAGATGCTGACATTTGGATAGATAAGATGAAATTTCATTCCTGCTACTGATTCCTTAATTGCCCCAGTGAACCTTGTGATTGCCGCTCCGGCGATAGCAAGAGCAGAGAGCTCAAAATGGATGCTCTGAGCGACAGACGAGCACTCTATGATTAGCAGAGGTGTCAAGTAGAGGTCAAACCTCTTTTTAAAAATGCCACAGGTTTAATATGAGGCAACAACCAGGATACATCCTGTGATACTCTCGGGCGACATGTGCAGATTGGATTTAATGGTTTCTTTGGCGTCTTTAAATTGGATACATGCATTTACATGGCCAAGCTCTATCTGGATTACGCAGGACAGTAATGCGTGATGTCTTCAGTTGCACATACACAATGCTAACAAGTGTACAAGCACAATTACAAGACAGCCAGTGCCAAAAACATCAAGTTCTCCATGGGTAAAATGGTAAAGGACTCTGCTTCTTTTTAATGTCAATCTATTCGTCTCAACCTCACATTCCCATCCCTGGTTTGGACTGACATATCCAAGGAAGACTTCATCGGCTCAGTTCAAAGAGCAGGAACTTGGAGATCCCCCTCTTCATGTTGAACGCTTTCAACTTTCCCTGTCAAAGTGCACCTCTGCCCAGCTACAAAGGACCTAGTGGTTTGCAGGGTGCTAAAGGTTGCACTACAAAGCGCCAGGGGTACTCCTGATGTGACCAAGCCAAAGACCCAGAGACATAAAAGCATGCCTGGATTTGAAAGTGATGGAATGGCAAGTCAGATCATTGTTAATTTTGAGAAGGCTTTGTTGGATAGGTTAACCTTTTATGTCAGTTAAAAAGAGGATTCAGCTGTTCATCTACAGTATTCAAAGTCCAGGAGCCCCTCTTTAAAGTTTTGTTCAGATTCGGGTTACACAATTGCATGAAGAATCGTGACTTTAAGGCCAGAAACATACTAATTTGTAGGTACATGAAAGCAGCACTTCTACCAAAGAAAGCTCCACAATCACACATTGTCGGTTTCATTGCCGCAAGCAGGGGTAAACTGTCTTTTATGGTTATGGTTCATTCACATTTAATTAAGCGATGTAAAATCTGAACATTGTAATTGCGATTTGTATGTTCCATGTGGGCCCTTTTTCCAAGTTGGAATCTCATTACAGTAATTCCGAAATGGTGTGAATTGCACCATTAGTTTTCGCGTTTAATTCGTCAACTGTCATGGTGGAGCAACACTAGTTACCTGAACAATAACACATCTGGATTAAAATATCTGGCACAGATATATGAGGCTATGTTCAGACTGCAAACAAATCTGATTGTTTTTCAGGCAGACAGTGAAATAAGATGTGTGTCCAGACATAACCAACCAATCTGAATGGGTTGCTTTGGACATGACAAGGCTTTCAAAACAGATGCATGAAAAATGGAGGTCTCCATCATCTCGCTCTCCAAATAAACGTTGAGTTGTGGTGCAGAACTCCTCCGTTGCACAAGAAAAACTAAGAGAGGAGACTGGTACAGATATATGAATGAATGAAGGAATACTTCTGGCATTTCCCTTACCGGTTTTGACCGTTGAAACAGTGATGAAAAAGACTAAATGATATCTGATTTGAGCAGCCAGAGAATCCAGACTAAAATACAGCTGTAAAAATCGGTATTGCATTTCAAACCACCTCCAAATGTCAGATATGATGTGCTTTTTTGTTTTTCAGACTTTCAAAAACCCATCTAGATCAAATCTGGATATGCAAAAAAAAAGCAAAAAGAGATTTTCGCAGGGAGTCTGAATACTGCCTAAATGCCCCAATCGCTACCAGAGAGAAGAATGTGCAACTGGGCAGTTGTTTACAATCCATTGGCCTAGCATTTGCATTGTCATACTCGCTTAGAGTTTGTTTCTGCTATAAAAGGTTTGCACTTAACAGACTAGTTGCAGTTGCATCCAAAGGGCATGGAATGGTCTCATCTTTCGCTCTTCGTCTTTCTCTGTAGGCCTGAGTTTCGGCTTGAACTTCGGAAAGCTGTGCTGGTGGCGGCAACGTCCTGCTGAGGACTCCAAGGAAACAGACAGACTGTCTGCCGTATCAATGTCCCATTGATTCAAGCTTTGCGTCTGAGAATTACACTGCCCTTATCTCCAAGCCGGCCACTTAATATTGTTCAGGGGCTCCGAAGCCTCTCATCTGTCAAGCATCACTTTCGTTAGGGCACATCTGAGGAAACGAAGGGGTTGGGTGAGATAAGCTGGGATGGCCTGGTTTGGTTCGGCCTTCTGAAGTCAGAAAAAGTGCGAATGGAAGTAAAGAATCCTTATTGGACAAGAGAAAGGACCTCGGTAGAATTCTAGAGTCCTGGAAAAACAGGATGAGAGGTTTTTTTTACACTCTTCCTACATCCGGCGCTGTGTGAAATGAGCCCAGTGCTCGTTGGGTATTCATCGCCAGCCTCCCAACCACCTTTGTACACACGCACACACACACATTCTCTCTCTCGCTCCCTTTCTCCCAGCTTCCTTTTTATCTACCGGCCCACAAGATGAGGAGAGGCGCTAATTGGTCCTGGGGGAGATTGGCAGGCCAAGGCATTCACGACAAGGCCCTCTCTGTCTTTTTCTCTCTCTCTCTCTCCCTTCCTTCTCCATCTCCTTCTCTTTTGTTTCACACGTGGGCATTCTCCCTTGGGATAAATAAGAAGGAAGAAAGGACCTCCACTCCACAAGTAGCACAAGAGAAGAAAGATGGAAAGAACTAAGAACTTAAGGCACACTTCCCCTCCATTACCAATTAGCGGCAAGAACTTGTCGATAAATTCAGTTAATTCTCTCGTCGGAGACTACCATTGTGCCGGGCGAAAACAAAACCGCCCGCTATCGCCTCTATTGATTATGGGCAAACAGCTGGGTCTCTTTTAAACAAGACTACTTTTCCACACTCTTCCACCTGACCTCCTTCATCCCCTTAACTCTCTGGCTCTCCACGTTTCTCTGGGAGATAAAAAGAATGGAAGATCACAGAGACTAACCTGGAGTCAGGATTCTGGTCTTTCGGCCCTTGAGTTGTTTCTGGACTCTGCGCAGCTGCAGGTGGTTCTCATGGCTGCGAGCGTTGTCCTGGATCCTCTGGTCGACCTCTGAGATGACCTTCACTGCCTCTGCAGAAAGAGGGCACGCCGCATGAAACACTGGAAGGGACTGAATGGACATAACCAAACTCCACCAGCACAACAAACTACACAACACAAAAATGTGTCTGTATGCCAGGGACACAGACTGAAGCTTGTCACACTGCATACATTTAAAGACATAGTTTAAAGTTTTCAGTCATGTTGGTGAACACTTTACATGACTAATCACAGATTAGGTCCCTCAATTATTAGAGAACTCATATTTTCAAAGAACAACAACATGGAAGAAGGGCTTACAGCCATTTTTCAAATATAAAGAATTATTGGTCATCAGTATTGGCCAAAATTTTCATGTCGGTGCATCCCTATTGCATCTAGTGTACGTTTACAGATGCATTACGGACTCCACATGTTCAAATGCATCATTTTATGTTTATGCTAATGGCATGCATAAAATGCAATAGGGATGCACCGACATAAAATTGTGGGCAATACTGATAACAAATAAGTCTTTATATTTGATACCCGATAACCGATAATTGGTCGAATAAATCTAAATCCATTTTTTTTTCCAAATTAAAGGTTTAAGAGCCTGATTACAAAAACAGAAGTCTCACCATTAAATCTGTCAATTAGCACACAATTATAATGTGTCCATTATAAGCCTAAATGTTGCACTTAACTGTATTTTTCCTTTTTAATTCCAATCATATTTCAAGTAATTTAAAACCATGGTGAACAGTGCGCAACTGAAGTGTCTCAGCTGGAGGAAATAATCCATTATTTATCGACTTTAATATATCAGGCAAATTTTCTTATTGGGCTGATAAGGATAACATTAAAAAAAGAACATATATCGATACAGATACACAGACGATGCACATTTTGATTTATTGTAAACAATAATATATGCAACAATAAGACTTTTTTTGCAGTACTTTATTTGAAAGTGTTAAATAATTTATTAACACAACATCTGTGGAATTTAAAACGGTTTCACAAAATAATTATCAAGTACACAGTTCACGAGCCTGACCTATTTATGCAATTTTGAACTTATTAGGAACATCATACACGTAATCTAACAGCATGACACTAATAAGTGCAAACCCATAGGCGTTCATGCATTATGCAGATTCCATTATTGCATATGATAATAACAAGTTTGTTTTTGGCCTCCACACAATGTTTGATTTCACCATTAACCCCTGAAGAAAGATGAGGGTACATTAACACATCCAAATAACACTGATTAGGTGAAGACCTATATGTTAAGCTGGCCATAAGGGCCATAAAAAAAGCACATGGACTACATATTTCATCTGGAACTTTCGTATTCTTGTTTGTCTGATAAACATGGCCTTCTGTATAAAACAGATTTCTGCGGTTCATTGGTTTATTGGAAGCAAGCTGTGCAACATAAAAATCAAAACGTGATCTAAATAATGTAGAGTGAACTCCTTTTCAGAGTTTAATACTGTACTTTTTTAGTTTGCAACCGAAAACATTTTGCCAGTTACCACGCCTGGAATTCATTAACTAATGTAGACATCGACTCATTAAGAAGCAAAAAGAAACAAACAAGCTGATGGATACTAATTTTAAACCCAGCTTTGGTCTTATTGACTATAACAATTGAGACAATGAACAGAACGCTCGGGGCGTTTGCCTCATAGTAAAATAATCACAGCCTAATTGAGTTGCTTATCTTTAGAACAATTACAAGCAAAACCAAACAAAGTGACTGTTTAGAGATGACTGGGCTTCTCTCTGTATGTCTCTCAGTCCTTCCCTTTTAAGAAAACCATCTCTGTAATTGTGTTTCAACAGAGCTACGGCTGATGCATTATTAATACTTTCTCATTCCACATTCTACGAATACTTTCTCTCTGTCTTTTCATTCTCGACATCCAGTATGTTTAAACAGAACTTGGTCCGAGGAGTTCTCGAGTGGTAACTTTTATCAATTAACCTTTGACAGGCTCCGCAAAAAAAGGTGAAACGCAGAAGATAGCGTACCAAAACGCACATGATTGACGAACGCCATAATTATAAGAATTAAAACAGTGGAGCCTCACAGCGTATGCGAGCGTGCATGATGAGAGAAATAAAAAGAGGAGAAAACAGGAAATCCATAAAAATAAAAGAAAAATCCGCATGCAAAAAGAAAACAACAACAAAGCCTCTTGTGAGTTTCACAGCTAGTTTGCTTAATCAGATACAATATAATTTGTCTGGGGTTGTTTTTAAATAATTCCCTTTACAATATGCCTAGGCTGATTGAGAAAACTTTTTTCTATTGCTCTCTCTCTCTCTCTCTCTCTCTCTCTCTCTCTCTCTCGCGCTCACTAGTGAGCTTAAAAAGCAGCTCTAATGAGAAGAGGAAGAGGCAATGGAGGGGCAAATCTGGATATGTACCTTCATCTTAGAATCACGGGCTGTTTTAATTTGTAAGCAAAAGCAGCAAGCAACCAATGAGATTTTAATTGATACACATAAATAATTCCTTGTGTACACTGGCTCTTAAGTCGGATTTGCTGTTTATTTGACGATAGAAAAGAGTCATCATCAGGGCTTCTGTTGATGCCAGAGATTTTATTTATTTATATTTTGCATGGCTGATATCCTCTGATCTGGTCCCTATTAATTATGTCAAAATCCACATCGAGAATTTAGACTCACGTTAAGCTTTGCTGTACTTTCATCCTCTGAGAGCAAAGCCACCCGGTGACAATAACAACACGTGAGAGCTACAACAGGGGCCCAGAGTTGTTCTTTGTCACCCTAACAAAGACAAGGGAGGCTGTCTTTTCGGCTGCCAGCTTAAAAAAACTTTTTTCCCTTCAAGACGCAGGTTTGTTTTGGCACCGTATGAAACGATTTCAGCAGTTGCACCTTCTTCAACAGGCCATGGTATCCTCCGCAATGCTTATCTCCGCAAAGCACCTCATCATCACAAACATGTTGAGTGATCTCTTTTTAGGTTGCTCTGTAAGTGACATACTAGAGTGGAAAGCAAATTTGACAAGCATAACAAGTGTGACTTTGGGTGAATGTGATTCCGCAGCTTGATACAGATCCTGACAATAAACAGATAATGAAAAAAAAAAATCTAGACAGGCTAAACCCATCAACATTTTTGTCACAGAGCGCTAACAGGATAAGAGAGTGTTTGTCGAATTGCGAGACGGCGGTGCCTCTTACTTGAAAGCTGCTGAAACTCCGGGTTGTCTGGACCGGTGTTCTCTGTCAAGTCCCTCAAGAAATGCTTGTACCTAAAAAAGCAACAAATAAACAAAACATGGCACAGGCTTATTGCAACGTTTCTATAAATATACCCTTAAAGAGAGAGAGAAAACCGATCTCGGCGTGTCAGGGTAAGGAGGTCGGACAAGCGCTGTCATCGTAAGACGACATTACTCGCATTAAGACGCGTTTAGGAAAAAAGGCTTTTCTTTTTGAGAAAGAATAAAGAGCTATTCAGTCAACAAAATTACACTAATGTGCCGTATTTCTGCTTCCTCAGACAATGCGGCGGAACTGATTTTGTGCTATTTTAGCGGCACAAAAGGATGAGGAAAGGATTTGAAGGAGGGTGCGAAATAAAAGAGACTGAAAAACAGAAAATGAAAACATATTTCCATCCATCCGGTTCACAGACACAAGTGCACGGGGTCAAACTTCACATTCCCCTCTGTTCAGAAAAAAAGAAAATTAAATATTGATTATTGTGCTATCGTCCATTGATGACACAAAAGTTATAAATGGCTCGGCCCCATTAAGGAAATGACCACCTATTGCAAGGTGAGGGCCAAATTGAGAGGGGAGTAAATTTGGTGGTAATTCATTTGGCTGTTTCAGGGATGGAGATAAAGATAGAGCGAGTCTTAATGCTAGAGATTACAGTTCACTTAAGCAGAACTCCAGCGACTAGAGACATCAAAGACTTCTTTCAAAATGAGAAGGCTCTCAGAAAAAGTTCGACTCTGCGGTATCGTCACAATTGGGAATACAATTCTCTACAGTTTTCTGTACTTTGATTGCAGTGGAACTTGAAAAGTTTTGGACGGAGCGCATTAGCATTACACAGGTGTATGCAGGCAATTAACGTAGCAATCAAAAACGCATTACGGCAAATACCATGAAAATAAATAGCATACGCAGTCATTAACTGTAATGAGAGCGACTTCTTATTTAATGCTAGAAGCTTGATCAATTGTATTCAAATAACAATACATCCAAGAACGGAAATGGATATGCGATGATAAAAGTCAATGTGAAACTGTTCATGAGTCATTTTACTTCTGTGATATGATAATTAAATTGAATGAAAAATTAATTAAAATTCTTGCTAATACACAGCCAATGATTATTTTCATGTTATGGACTGATAATACCATTCTATACTATTTAAATAA
The DNA here is from genome assembly GCA_038021265.1 of Cyprinella venusta. Lineage (NCBI taxonomy): Eukaryota > Metazoa > Chordata > Actinopteri > Cypriniformes > Leuciscidae > Cyprinella > Cyprinella venusta. The sequence continues at coordinate 8,047,372 of CM075885.1, forward strand.
ATAAATAAATAAATAAAAGCAACACAAATAAAACACTAGCAATACTTATAATATAGTATATAATGATTACGATTATATTTATGATAATTCTAAAAGTTTAAATGAAATAAATGTAGGCATCACATTGTTATGTACAATGATTAATTGATATAAATTTTGAATAAAACGTGCATGTCCATCCACTCACCTAAAGGATTATTAGGGACACCACACTAATACTGTGTTTGACCCCCTTTTGCCTTCAGAACTGCCTTAATTCTACGTGGCATTGATTCAACAAGGTGCTAAAAGCATTCTTTAGAAATGTTGGCCCATATTGATAGGATGGCATCTTGCTCCAGCACGAAGGGCACGAAGCTCCTGTTTCACCACATCCCAAAGATGCTCTATTGGGTTGAGATCTAGTGACTGTGGGGGCCATTTTAGTACAGTGAACTCATTGTCATGTTCAAGAAACCAATTTGAAATGATTTGAGCTTTGTGACATGGTGCATTGTCCTGCTGGAAGTAGCCATCAGAGGATGGGAACATGGTGGCCATAATATATATATATATATATATATATATATTATTCCCTGTTTTTCAACTAGGATAAAAAATGAAGGCAGAATCTATTATCTTCTCTCTAAGGTGATTGCGTCATGAAAAATGGGTTATTCGATTATCCAATGGCTCATGTGGCCTAGGTGATGTCACTGAAAAAGAAAAGCCAAGACTTTCAATTTTGATACACTATTACTTTAACCAAAAATTGTTTACAACAAGACTGGTTTGACACTTTAAAAACACAGTTCGGTGCTCACAAAACATTCTCAACATTTCTGGCACCACCATTTCCACTTCACGTCCAACATTTTAGATGTTGTCAGATAAACTAGGGCATCTTTAGTCTGTCTTAAACGTCCTCTCAACTCCACCGTGGCATCTTTCTTTGGTGACTCAGCCAGCCGATCCCCACGGGCTGAAAAGTTAAGCTGGAATATTCCCGTTCCCCGAGAGCCGTGCTAAGCGGCGGAGCAGGGGCCTTTCTAATTGGAGGAGTGCAAAGAGAAGATCGTTGCAGCCGAAGTCTCTTTTTCCCTGCGGCCATGTTGAAATTATGTAAACAGTGGTGGCAGCCGCCAAGACGCCCATGTCACCCATCACCCGTGACAACCACAGAGGGGGGTAGAGGAGCACATCCTTTAAACTCCACTTCTGTCGAGAGATTTTAAGAGAGCTGAGAGTACAAGGCCAAAGAGAGAGACGTCTGTCTGATGTGGGGTCTTCTGACTCCTCCTTTTCGGCCCTCCCTTCCTCTCAGGAGTTCAGAGGTGATTTGATAAACAGTTTCAGGCAAAACAGTCAGTTTGAGTACAGGATGTGTATTTATTCACAGCAGGGCTTGTGGGACATCCTGAAAAGCTTCTGGATTTAAAAGTTGAAGCTGAAAAATCCCAGCATGTGCATGCTCATTAATTCAACTATTATATATGATAATTTCCTGTATGCAAGCATTAAATGTCCTCATTTGATTTCATTTTATACCCCTGTTCTAATGAAATATATTAAAGATTTAAAGCTCTAATATTTGAAGGAATGACTGCTAAAGTCAAAGTATTTGTATGTAGTTTATGTTAAAATACAAATAATAAAGATACAACTTATATATCTTTAAGATAATGGAACACTGACTGTACATGATTCATTACAGTTTTATTAATCAATATTCTCTCTGATGGCATAATGCCAAAAAGGATTATTATTATTATAATAATAAATAATCATTGTTTTTATAAATGTTTTTTTTTTCTATTACACGGCTCAGTGGAATAATTGATTCTGATTGGTGAATTTCGCCCTCCAGCGGCGTGTTATTCCTCGATAACAACCGGTAAAAACTGATAACAGGCTCATCCGGGTAACTGAAGTTGGGTTTTCCTCGTGGAAATTTTGCGCTTGATTAATGCGCTTGCGTTAATCAAATATTAAACTAAAATATAAAATGCAGTTATGTTATCCGGTATCCCGGACTGTCTCGTTTCATGCAAACGCAGCCGCTGTCATTTTTAAATGATTGTTTAGTACATTGTAATGAATTCTAAGATATGATTTTAAAACAGTTTCATCTCAAATTAAATATAATCAAATATTTCTAATATTCTCATAACCGAATATTGCTAACATTATCTGATAATACACCATTATTACCTGGCCAATGGGTTTCTGGTTAAAAGTAAGAAACATTTTTTTTTTAAATTAGAAAGAGATGCATGGTCCATCACTGCTAAGATGTCAGATGCTCCATTACCATCTAAAAGTACTTGTGCCAAACGGGTGCTCCCTTAATCTATTCGGTTCGGGGGGTACGACGACCTTGGATTTCATTGAAAGCTGCCATTGATTTCTGTCTGTGAGAGTGTCTCGCTTCTCCGTTCTCCCTGCCCCTTATATCAGGTCAAGACCCGAACGCAACGGTTAAAGCGGACATACAGTATGGGTGCCATGACAGTGAAATGCTCACAGATTGAACCACGGCACATTGTCATGCATATGCACACATAAAAGCAGTTTTAAATCCATCCTACATTAAACATCTCTAGACTTTATTTTAAAAAGACCAACAAAAAAAAAAAGAAAAAGAAAAAAAAAGTACGGTTTTTATACATGTGCAACTCTCGCCAACACAATTCTAAGATGTTGTGGGTTGGCAAGTTGAGTTAAGATATTTTATTACTTGGGTTTTGGTTTGAAAAGAAATCTAGTAATAATTAAGGCTTTCAAATTAAATACATTTTATTTAAATAAATACAAATATTTAAACAATTTATTTAACAAAAAACAAAATAAATAAATACAAAATTAAATTAAAAAATAAGTTAAATTCTGGAAGAGTTTTACGCAAAACTTCAGAAAAAAAAAAACAACCTTTGCTCCATATTTAGTTGGCCTACAAACAGCCTAAACGAAACCAAACTAAACAGGCTTTCTGAACACGGGGGAAACTAGAGCAGTAGCGTATTGCTCATTAGAAATGAAAGGGAAGAGGAAACCAAACAAGCCCCAATTAAGCCTCTTCTATTAAAAGCCACTTAAAAAGAGAAATAATCTCACTTCTTTTTCTTCTTGTCTCATCTTGTAGTAACAAATACATTACAGGCATTATCAGCCACGAAATGCCCTTATTAGGGGAGTGGGGGGGGGGGGGGGGGGCAAGAAATCTAATTAAAGCGGCAGAGTAACAAAAAAGGGAACGGCCTAATGAGCATTATTAAAGCACATTCCAAATAATGTAAACGGAACTTGCTCGTTTAGCTGCCCTGTCCCAGTCATTAGCGCGCAAAGCAAAGAGAAGATAACGAGACAATAACGTAATCTGAACCGTATTTATAACAGTTCAGATATTCTAATGAAGAGGCGCGCTAGAAAGCGTCGCTGGCCTAGTTACCGGCGCGGACGCCTTGCCTCGCTAATTCCTTTGTAATATGCAGATGAAACAAGCGTCGCGTTCTCATTCTCTTCCTCCAGCCCCCCCGCAGCAGCAGATATGTCGGGTCAGCTCGTAGTTACGCGCAGAGAGAGGGAGGAAATATCTGTCTAATTATTTGCCTTTAAATACGTGCATTAAGGATTCATATTCCTAATTAAGAGACAACAGCCACTGTCAGGCTCCTGCACGGGTTATTGAACACGGCGGTGGATGTTGCATAATTACTGCTCTTTAATAACTGCAGACATATGAACACATCAGCTATGAAGAACCCCAAGATGTCGCCAGCTTCAGCAATTAAATTATAACACAAACGATAACAAAACGCATATTGTTCTCCCAGTTCACAGGGAACGTATGCAGATTTTTAATTTGTTTTTATTTAGATGGAACGTAAATCACATGACTTTGGTTTTGATTGCATGGAGTTAAAAAGGACAGTGACAATTCTGTCATGATTTACCCAAGCTCTTGTGAAACCTTCTAAAATAAAACTTTTTTTGTCCATCTAATGAAACTCAGTGGGGTCCAGAACCACTTTTGATTTGAACATCTTACTAAAGTTTTGGAAAAAACATGAGGGTGAACAAATAATCCCAGGATTTTCATTTCTGCATGAACTATCCCTTTAAATAGTTCATCAATCATAACAATACCCATAGTTAGCATAGTATTCTTGAATAGCAATCTCCAAACAAGTCAACGTGACTGTATCCAATGCAAATGGAATATTTTTCAGTGTATTAAACCTGCTAATTGGACTCTGATAGGCTAATTGGATATTAAAACATTTCCCTATGAACCGAAATGCACTCTCGAAAACTTAAGCATACAAACAATATTCTTAATGAACAAAATAACAAGCCTAGATGTTTATAACACCACAGCTAAATATACGACAAGCACTTTAAGAAGAGTTTTACAAGTTTTTACTTCGACACTTCCCAAGTGCCTGACCCTAATTAACAAAAGCCAAGACATAAAGTAGATTGTCTGACAGCCTCCAAAAATTTCAAAACGTCTTCCCTGCCTGAGAGCAGAATATTGTGGCAGGCAATCACTACCTGAGGTCAACATATCAAGGACGACGAGATGAGGGTAATGTTATATTTAAGGGATCGATACCAGTTCTGAGAGTAAATATATTAAATAAAAAGTGCTTTTAAAAGACTGAAGAATCATGTAGTGCTCGTCCTAGTCCTTCAATACCCGGGCTGAATCGAAACAAGTGAGCTTTAACATTACCCATTTGAACAGATCAAAAGAAGAGAGGAGGTGAGTTTGCCCGGGGTCTTGTCTTAAAGACTATACCATAGATATGGAGGATGTGACCTCTCAACTTCCATGTAAAAGCTACGTCTCAACAGCAAAGAAACCGCGATTAGGAGGACAGCACTATAAAGCTGCTTTTAAATGAGTTCAATCAAAACCTTTGCAAACAAACACAAACGGCGAGAAAACCTCCTGAACTCCTCATTATGTTGTGTTTGAAGCACCGACTGAATTGAACCCATCTGCTGTGTAAGCACAGGCCCATATAACAGCCCTGACACTATCGGCTACATAATGGCTCAGCTCCATTAACACGAGTCCTCCTCCGCTTTCGGAGGCTCTCTGCATGTAAAAGAGACACAGCCATGACCTTCTGACCCGCTCCAAGCGACGAATTCCACCACAGAATGAAGGATTAACCTCTTACATTGCACTTCGCTATGTCGATGTTGAGGACGTTCAAATCCATTATAAAGCTGTACAAGTGTGTTAAAACACACCCATTTGACGTCCTATAAGGTTTAAATCACTAAGACCTATTGCTAAACACAATCGACATCATGATCAGGAATATTTCACAAAATCTGAAGACGAGCCGGGCCTCGCTTTTAGTTTGTAACTTGTAATTTATAACGATGCATGACGGTATGATGCATTAGACAACAACTTATGAATTTGAAATAGCTTTTTAAATAGATGTATTTCCTGAATTTGGTTTGAAGTAGCAATCTGGAGCCAGAATTGGAATGTCAATCTAAGGAAGTAGAATTAAAATCAACATCAACAGAAATTCATGTGTCATTTTTCACTAGAAAAGCAAAACTGACAATCCTTCTTTGAAAATTAGGAATAAAGTAAAATAATAAACTTAGTTTAGATAGATAGAACAACAGATTTATATATACAGACAGAATGAACGATGGATAGACAGACAGACATACAGATAGATTGAGATAGACTGACTAGATAGATAGACTGATAGATAGACAGACAGACAGACAGACAGACAGATAGACAGATAGACAGACAGACAGACAGACAGATAGATAGATAGATAGATAGATAGACAGATAGACAGATAGACAGATAGACAGATAGATAGATAGATAGATAGATAGATAGATAGATAGATAGATACTATAACTTTTATTTACTCATCTAACACTTGACAAATTGACCAAAATGTCCATCTGTAGTCAGGAAGACCAGAGAAGGGATGAAGAGTTGAGAGGAGAGGGAGACAGAGAGAGCGACAGGGACACGACGTGAATCTCTTCTCGGCAGCCGCAGTGAATGGCGTTTAATAATAGGAATGATTTTATCCTCCCTCCCAACAGTCCTGCTCCATGTCTTAAGTAGCCACCATGATCCACACACAGCCAGCCTCGCCATCCATCATCCTCCAGCCGAATAAGTGACAACAATTTCCTCCCGAGTCCCCGTTAGAGGCGGTACTCCTGATTATCTGCACTCTCCGAGAATGGAGCTCTTCTGCCGTGCCACTTAAGATCATCATACAATTATGCGCCCCCCGTGTGTCCTCGCTTTCCGAGAGCGGAGAGGTAGAATCGATGGGGGGACAATGGGAAACACAGTGATCAGGGCCTGAGAGGATGAGATCAGATCAAGGGCGTCTTTGAACATGCTGATTGAGATGTCAGCGCTCGGCAGCTCCGAGGGAAATTAGAGGATATCTCTGTGATAACTGGGTGGAGAAAACTCAGGGTGCGGCACAAAGCTCAGAGGCCATATTTAGCACCAAGGCCTGTGGTTTGCCGCACGTCAAAGAAAGCGAGGAAATACTTGTTTCTAAAGATTGGCATCTTGTGACCCCGTTCACATGTACATCGTGTGCACATTGATTTTGGGTGATCTGATATCAAGTGATAACTTCTCAACGCAGGTATAAATGGAGTACAAAATGTGATCCAATCATACAAATGAAGTCAAAAATGCATTGGTAGTAAAAAATATGAATGCATCGTGGAGGACGGCCTAGGAAATACTTGTTTCTAAAGATTGGCATCGTGTGACCCCATTTACATGTACATCCTGTGCACCTCGATTTTGGGTGATCTGATATCAAGTGATAACTTCTCAACGCATGTATAAATGGAGTACAAAATGTCATCCAATCATACAAATGTAGTCAAAAATGCATGTGACAACGACGCATACGCACAACCGGCACATCCGGGAACTTAACTGTCAATTTTGTCCCCGCCCCCTTTTGGGGGAAAACAAACTAGAATCCCCATAGACTTCAATACAAAATAACGGCAAAAAGCAACGTCCGTACACAGCCGACAGGCGTAAATAACTTAACCCCTTAACTGTCACCCCCCTTTTTGAGAATCGGGGTTAAAATGCACTATTCACACTTAAATGGTTGTAATTTAAGAATGCTTTGGAATATATACCCAAGTTTGGTCTTGTTTTAAAGGAAACACTCAAAAAAAAAAAAGTTAAAACACTTCAAAAAATGAATGTATGAAAAAGTTATGGAAGTTTAAAGTCACAGTAAATCAAATATATAGTATTATATATTTTATGTAAAATATATAGTTTACAAAATATTTTTTACTCTAAAATTACTCTAAAATTAAAGCCATACATCTAACCAAGTTATGTTCCAAATTTGAAGTTGATATCACAAAAATTGAAGTTCCCATGAGATTTTGTTTAGGCGTAGTACCAAAAATAGCCACCGGGTGCCATTGAATTCCATTGAATTTAGTTGTTTACATTCTGCCTTAACAAATTAATACATTTCTGTCCAAAATATCAATTTTATCACAAAATTTGAAACCTTGAGACTCAAACCTTTCTGACAATGTGTTTTGTCGAGATTAGAAAAGGTTTTGATCATAAATTATTAATTATAATGATGCCCAAAAGGGGAGGAACCAGATAAATAAGTACGGTTTCTGGTAACACAATTTTCAATTACAAAACAATGTTCACTGGATGAATTCTGAGTTTATAAGCTTTCAAATGATACCTAATTGTGATAAGTACTAAAATATGTGATATAATAAAAAGGCGATAAAAAAAATAATATTATATTTTAGAGGATAATAAATATGAATATTATAATTTTTAGAGGATAATATTATACTATAATTTTTTTTATTTTTTATTGAAAAATACTAGATTATAAGTTTTATGATGAAATTTTAGCATAAAAACAGAAGTTTCGATGATTAAAAGTGGGTGCATCAACTTTTTGTGACAAAGGTCAGAACTGCTGTTATGATGCAGATTTTTTTAAGGTGCACTCTTGTCATAAATTCATCAATTACTCTTCCTACATAATTTGTAACACAAAACAGGGGTAGAATATCTATTTAGAAGACTTAGACCTTTCCAACGATATATAATTTGTCATAATTAGATTAGGATTTAATGGAAATATAGTGAAGTAAAGTTAGGCGTCCCGGTACCGGGACGGTGACAGTTAAGGGGTTAAGAAATCATTTATATAAAACATGTCAAGTAATTATATGTCCACCCTGACTGCCATAGTGCGTGAAAAATACATACACAAACTTAATTTGGCCAATTTAAAAACATGTCCCTTTATTCTCCCAGCGTCAAATTGGGGTAACAACCCCACCCAGTGGCCAGAGGTGTCTTACCCGGACTTTTACCTCGTCGAGTCACGAGGTAAGCGAGTGAATGATTTTATTTAGCTTTTTAAAGTAAAAAAAAAAACCTTAATGTATATCTCATGAATTAATGATGATGATGGCAGGTAGCCTAGGCTAGTTGATAACGGGCATAAAAAATGTATCTTTCACGCTCTATGGCAGGCAGGCTGGCCTGGATATCCGGTGTATATAAGTGATTTCTTAAGTTATTTACGCCTGTCGGCTGTGTACGGACGTTGGTTTTTGCCGTTATTTTGTATTGAAGTCTATGGCGAGTCTAGTTTCTTTCCCCCAAAAGTGGGCGTGAACATTCTATGATGACGCAGCGCCGGTTGTGCGTATTGGTAGTAAAAATATGAACGCATCGTGGAGGACAGCCTAGGAAATACTTGTTTCTAAAGATTGGCATCTTGTGACCCCATTTACATGTATATCGTGCGCACATTGATTTTGGGTGATCTGATATCAAGTGATAACTTCTCAACGCAGGTATAAATGGAGTACAAAATGTAGTAAAAATATGAATGCATCGTGGAGGACGGCCTAGGAAATACTTGTTTCTAAAGATTGAAGTCAAAAATGCATGTGACAACGTCACATTGTTAGTAAAAATATGAATGCATCGTGGAGGACGGCCTATTTCTCGGTCAATCATCTACTGTGCTAAAACAAGTGTTTGATCTATTATACAGTAATACAGCGAAATATTATTAGAACTTAAAACAACGGTTTTCAATATTTATTCCAAAAGAGGTGCGGAATGATCTGCACTTCTTTTCTCATTTTCAAATTTTACATTATGCGACAAAAAAAGGTTATTTATTCCTGATGCCAAAGACAAATTTTAACAAGCAATTTCTCCAGTCTTCAGGGTCACATGATCATTCAAGGCCCCCTGAAATTTGTTATGAATATGTCAGCCTTAAGGTTATGAATAAGCTGGTGTGTTTCAAAACAATGACAAAATTCGCATTTAGGAGATATAAGCATTAAAAATTTACAGTCTCTCATTTCTCTCATTACAGTCTCTCAATTTTCAATTGAAAATTTACAGTCATCATGGATTTTTGTGACATCACCGCGGACTTCAGCTTCTCATCACATCTTTTGTCCAATCAAATGCACTCTAGAATCTAAAGTGTCCCACCCCCTATGCTATAAATACCACCTGGCCAAAGTAACCGTTGACACGTTGACACGTTATGGAGCGATATGGGTTGGAGATATGAGTTCAGTTGCTTTCACATTCACTTCCATGCTGCTGTCAAGTACAACTTGCAGTCTGTGAGGTAAACTAAACGCTATTGGCTATTTGAAAAGGGGGAGGAGCTATTCAATATGTCCAGCCTTGCTTCCCATTTCAGTGGAAATTACGTCAACGCATCACACAATGTTGCACGTTCCAAAGCACTTTAGTGGGCCTTTCAGAAATCATTCAAATATGCCGATTTGGTGCGCAAAATTAATAGTGCTTAAATATTTGAAATGCTTCACATCTGCATCTTTTTGTGCTTTATTAACATGCAGCAACACACTGACACTGACAGTAAGTGATGTGCAGTCTAGAAAAACTTTCCATGACAATAAAAATTGGTCAAAAGAGATTCCTGATAAAACTAGGAGACTGTCTTGCGACCAAATCACCTAAAATGGATCAGAACAGAATTCTGTCATTTTCCTTATAAAGAAACCACTGAATCAAAGCACGACAGGTGGGCGCAAGCGGACGAAATGTTCTTATTAAGAATAAATATAAAGACATAATTATCGTCATTGCAAAAATGACATAGTGTTTGTCTTCTTTCATGTTGGAAACTACATTTAATAAGTAGGATTGACATAAAAGCCTAATTAAGATGGACTCGAGCAGCTTGATAAAGAAATGCCATGTAATTTCCGCTGGTTCTTAAGCATGTTCTAGTTCATTTCGCACCTTGTTACACTAATTAACGGCTGAGACCACGACCGCATGAAATTACAGCCAACAAAATCGGCGGCTTAACAAAAGGGATTTTGACAGTTCTTGGACAGTCTGAAGGCAGGTGTGAACACGACATCAAACAATAATTACGTCTGTCATTGAGAGGCTCGGTATGTGCCGTGCACTGACTCCTCCAAAGCAAAGAAATACGGATGGAGAATTCAAGCATGAAAACCATAACCCGGTGGTGACAGCTTTCTGTTATCATGCCATCAAATGATTCCCAAAATCCTTCTTTAAAGAAAACCTACATATCATGATCAACAAAATGTGAAGTTGTAGAGTGATTTGACAGCTGAGCAGAAGACTGTGAAGTAGACTGGCCTGTGTCAGAAGACACTGATGCATAACCGAAACGCTTTACATTCCCATCAAGAACTGACTGCATTTCAATGCGTTGATGCTTCGATCCTATAATCTCTTCACAGAAGCAGATAGTTTAAACTTTAAATACACAAAAAACATCCGCTGACCAATCCATCTCATTTCCTTGAAAATTCAATAGCTGAGGTACTCTGACATTTAATGAGATTAAAAGAAAACTTTGCACGTCTATTGCAATAAGTGGTTGAGGAGTCCATTAAATCAAAAATCGAATTCAAAAGATATTTAGGTGTGCCATTTCTGCACGACTACCATCACCACGTGGGTAAATAAATATGGTGTAATAAGTATAAGTAAATAATAAAGTTGTGCACAAACAAGTAGACCTACCACCGCCAGAAATACTGGTTACACTTTCCTACTTTAAAAACATCCACAGGACAAAAACGTATACACCTATAAACCTAAGCTGATAATTATTTTCATCGTATGACCGATCACCAATTAAAATAGTATAAAACATCAAATATTTTGCATGAATAAATTAAAATCCATAATTTTTTAGAGCAACAAGTGAATTTATGCATCACAGCATTATAGTATGAAACATAGATATTCATTTTGAGATTTGCTAAAAAGAACATTTAATTAATTAAAATATTCACTTAAACTTAGCAAACATAAGTACATTTTAAACTTTAAATGAGCGTTAGATAACTGCAAAAGTTAACGGCAGAAATAAATGAAAACACTTAAAACTAAAAACCATCAAGTAAATTTAAGCATCACAATGTTATCAAATTGGATATTAATTTTGAGATTTGCTTACACTTTATACAGTCATATTATATATTAACTTTAAGAGAGGATTATATGAAGCAAGAGTGATCTAAATGTAAATGAGCATGCACTATAAAAATACCCAATGTTAAAAGATAGCCGATAAACAAAACAAACCTCTGATACACTGATAATGGATAACCATTAAAGTTCCAATACTGTCACATGTGAGCTTGACTTACTGCTGGATGCGCTGAAGAGGAAGCAGAAGCAAGTCCTCAAGTTTCTGCTGATTGAACTCGGGCCTCGACTCCTGGAGCTTTTTAAAGCGTCTGAAGGCTTTGCTTTTCTTCACTTGAACCTGAGAAGGAAATGAACCATGAATCAAAGATCTGCTTCCATGAAAACAACTTGATACAACAGTAGAGCACATTTGATAGTGCAAGCGATAACACTGTTTACCTCCCACCAACAATTTCACCTCTGTCGAAGATGCATGTGGCGTGATGTCTATTGAATTGTGTATTCAGTCTCGCTTGTGACTGAATCTCACTCATGCACAACGAGACATCTCTGTTGTCTCTTATTACAAGCTGTCTTCTGAATAGAAGCAACCCTGGTTTTATTATTTAATATACATCCAAGCATATAATGTCAGGATAATGACAGACAGAGTCGGAATTAGCATACCAAAATATCACTTCTTTATGTAAAAAATTGTTTTGAATCGTGCTTCTCTTTGAGAAAAGCATGGGTCGTTGCTATTTTTGTGTGCTAAGTAAATAAATAAACATATCAAGTACACAAAACAATCCATCATCTTCAAACGGCCCACACGGTGAACAACACCTGCTCGGCTAGCATTTATGGCCGAGGCAGCTGGGGTCTCCCTCTGAGAAACACACTAACATTAAATCACAACATGTTGGACATGCTGTGAGAGGAATTCTTTATTTAGACCAGCCCAAAAAAAAATAAAAAATCTTAGAACGAATCCTGTCATTTTAAATGGCCAGAAAGCTTTCCACATTATAAAATAAGAAGTCATTAAAATAATAAAAAAAAGTATCATTTTAATATTAAAGTTTAAATTATACAAAATAGATATTTTTTATAAACATAACACTACAAATGGTTTTAAATGTAACAAACGAATTTAGACATGAAAAAAATACGAAGTACAGTTTGGAAATAAACAGTATTTATTTTTAAGAGTCACTTTAAGCGAGCATTTAATCAAGACCAAGGAATTTTTTTAAAGAAATTAATAATGCTGTTCTGAACTTTCTATTCATCAGAGAATACTGGAAAAAAGTAACACGTTTCCACAAAAAAAGTAATATTAAACTGTTTTCATTATTGATCATAATAAGAAATGTTTGTTGAGCACCAAATCACCATATTTGAATGATTTATGAAGGATCATGCGTGAAGACACAATGATGCTAAAAATTCAGCTTTGTCAAAAACAATCTTAAGTCCAGTTCATACCAAGGACAATATCTATAATGATAATAGCGATAAAGATATAGTTCTAAAAATCATCAGTCTACACCACAACTACTGTATAACAATAATAACACAGAGCAACGATATCATTAGAATCACTTTCCAAATGATTTTTTCCAGCTGATAAATGATAAAAACACCAACAGCCAATCAGAATCCATCCTGCTTTCAGAGCTCGAGCATTTAAAGCGGCAGATGACAAAACTGCAGGGCGCCCCAATGATAAACACAATGATATCCACCGCTGGCGTATACGGTAATATAATATACTATTTAAAATATACTATTTTATAGCTCTCGTTCTTGAGCCTTTACGACCCTAAACTTTTGAACGGTATAAATAAGTTAATTAATAAATGTCTAATATTGGTCATTAACTCGTGTAGTATATCATGCATCCCTAAAATAAATTGACTTTAAAAGATTTCGTTATTATGTATTTACTAAAATTATTATTGTGCTAAATGGAAAAAAAAGTTCATTTGATATATTTAAAAATAAACTATTTGGCAACGTAAAAGGCTTCTTGGTTGATTTGTTTGTGCTATTTTAACTGTTTTAATGAACAGTGGATCTTGAAGAACAGACTAGCCATGTTTGTGACATGGTGAACATGCCAGCCCATGTTTCTAGCAATTACAGCCATGTAGGCCTGGCGGAGTAATCGATGCTAACTTAAACAGCTCAGTCTGCAATCAATGGGAATCGGTCAATTGGCCAGCCACAGACGTATTCCTCCTCTTAATTAAGACATTAATATCTGGGAGGCTCCAAGCTTCCCCCAGCTAAATAAAAGCAGAGTGTGGCTAGACGAGGCTTGGAAGAGCTTTGCTGCAGGGCTAACACTCGAAACGACCTTTCTGCAAACATATATTCGGTATCAGACGCAATTACCGGCTTGGTACGGAAAAAAATGCACCCCTCGGTTCACCGCAAGCACACAGAATACAGAAGTTAGCACTAGCCTGGCGCTCCGATGATTCTTTAACCGCTAACTGATTTGGTCTAACAAGGAATCAGTCATCCGTACACTTGGGTACAGGTGCCTTGCCGAGGGAGGAGCTAATTAGCAAAGAGAGAGATTCCCCATCGCACTTTTTTCTGGCCGACTGATGGAGGCTGCCCACTTAAGTCAGGCGTAATGAGATGGTAGTATTGGACCTAATGGTACCGCTGGGCTTTGCCTGGGAGAGATCTGTTTGCACAGAGTGTCATCCTAAAGCCTTAATCAGGTAGGTGACTCCATTTTTTTTTTCCACCGTTCCAAACGTCAATCATTTTGAATGGTGATCTTTGAGTTACTGACCCGACATTGTGTCTTCTCTTCTTTTTTTTCCCCCCACAAGGTTGAGCCGAACAATATGGCGCGGTGAAAAAATGTGCCAAAGATGAGGAGTTGAACAAGACTTAATAGGTTTGGACTAATTAGAAGTGGAGCATGACATACTGTCAATCCAATGCATTACCATAGATCTATAATGAATACATATTCATGATTTCATATTGATAGACATAGCCACCGGCTTTTGTGTAAGGAGATGACCTCTATCCAGGTAAAAGAATACATTCACTCAGGAAAAGCCAATACAAATGACCATTTGATTGAGTAACTTTCATAGCAGGTGGAATAATAATTAGACTACCTTTAAAGAGCAATGCCGACTCAGAAGAGGAAAATGACAGTCAGAGAAATTGTAATACTTAGTGAATATTATAATAACTATTCTATGGCTATGTTTAAACAGGTATTACTCAGACCATACAATGCAAAGAGTAACATACATAGTAAACACTGAACTTTAACTTACCATGAGGACTTTTTTAGCTGTCTGGATGTTGTCAACGTAAGTATTGTAAAACTGCAGGTGAGTGCAAAACTCCTCAAACCCGATGCCAAACCTCCCCAGTTCTAGATGAGTGAGTAGGGTCCTGTTAAAAACAAAAAGATTTGATTTGCCTTGAATGGTGTAATCAAATCAGTAATATTCAATAAACTCATTTTAAACACACAAATTTATATATATATATATATATATATATATATATATATATATATATATATATATATATATATATATATATATATATATATATATATATATATATATAATGTTTATTTATTTATTAGGGCTGTGCAAAAATGAATTGCGATTAATCGCATCTAAAATAAAAGTTTGTGTTTACATAATATATTTATGTGCTGTGTATAATTATTTTTTGTATATATACATATATATGAAGAGTTCAGATGCAAAAGCCTCTAAGTGCCATTTGAAATTTTCTTCTAAAATGATCATTTTTATCAAGCTTGTATATTTAAGTTCAGTAATTTCACTTAAATGGCAATGAAGATTACCTAATAATTGTCATTTAAGTGAAATTACTGAACTTAAATATACAAGTTTGATAAAAATGGTCATTTTAGAAGAAAATTTCAAATGGCATTTAGAGGCTTTTGCATCTGAACTCTTCATATATATATACTAAATTTAATGCATTATTCATTTGTTTTATAATTTTTTCTAGTAATATAATAACCCTAATATAACAAAATAATGGTAATAATATATAAATTTCATTATTTATATATATATATATATATATACATAAAAAAACATAGTTAAAAGCATATTTTAAAATTGTGTCACCTTAACAATTAAGTCCTGTTAACTCAATAAATACATAAAAACGTTACCCTACCCTGCAGTCTTGCCATCGCACACCAAACACAATGATAACCCTGATACTGTTTTGGAAATCAAGGCATTTCTTGTCACAAATAATGAGGGGGGTTAGTTCAGAGGCAGAAGTATTTGCGAAAGGAAGCGTTTTTAGTCAGATTTGTGTGGTGTCATCCGAGGGCCCCTCCCTGTGGGTGACATACTTATTTAAGACAAGGGTGCTGGGGCTAGCGCCCAAGGGCAAGCGTGTGGTGCTTTGTAGTGGGAACGCACCCATTGCAAAACCTGGAACAAAACAAGGCGTTCAAGAGGAATGGAAGAGTTGGTGCTCTGGCTGTCAGGCACATTAGGGTGACATGGGTATAATTCAAGGGTGAGGGTGTTGACACTTGTGAGGGAGCTTATTATCCAAACTAGGCGAGGTAGATATCGCTTAGACCAAACAGAAATACAGGTACGGATACACGCACACACTCTCCCTAATGATGTTCCCTGAGACTTCACGTTTTTTACATGCTGGAAGAAGGAGCATTTTGCGGTTGAAGTTGATTTAAATAGATTTTAATGAAGTTGCAAGCCAAGGTAGCCTCTGTTCATAATCAGGAGATGCCAGAGCAACCGAGAGAGTTCTAACGAGGGCAAAGGGCGGGAAAAATAGTGTTTCCTTTTTCCTCCTCACAGCCAGAGGCTATTATGATAAATATGAAATTATGACTTACATTTTTTATGCTCTTTTTTAGGGCAATTAAATTCTCTAGCCGTCAGGAAGATGACAAAGATAACATTAGCATTCCTCCTGCGTCACGTTAATCTACATTAATGCTTAGCAGTTGCGACATCTGGGTCGGGCACGGACTCGACCAAACAATGGAGGCCTATGTGGCTTCATTTGTGGGAAACGAGAACCGAGGAATACTAATTATCGCCTATGAATAGTTAGCAGGAACACAAACACTCGTAAAAAACACAAATCCGTACAGGACCCAAAAGCATCGTTCAGTTTGTTGGGAGACCCCCCTCCTTCCCTCGACAGTGACAAGGACCCTCTTCCTTCATTTCGGAGACTATTTGATCTCTTTCCACACCACATTTACTGTCATTAAGAAAAGACACCCCAAGATGCACTCGTTCAGAATATTTATCTCTCAAATACGTTTTTGATTCAGTGCTACTTAAGTGACAGCACTTTCAAGTTGGTGATCACTGTTACGGTGCATTCTGGGATAATTGGGTTGTTCCCACTATTGCCATATTCCCCTCATCAGATAAACAGGCATAATTCTGATGAATGGCAGCCGCATGACAATATATTCAAGTCTTGTTTGTTTGTTTGTTCGCTTGCTTGCTTGTTCAGAAGCATTTAATGAATCCAGAATGTATTTAAGTCTTTACCGGCCCAAGAGTATCATCTCATGTACAAAGAATGAACTTCAAACCAACTGCATCCTATTCTTTTAGGCTTAAATATAGCTGACAGACATTTTTTAGATTTCTTAAGATGTCATCGTATTAACGCCGTCTTTGAGGCAACCATCATTTTTGTATCCATCGCTTTTATTGAAAACTGGGAAACATTGGGTTGCATTGTCGTTATGTTATATACTTACTCAAAATATCTCAAAAACCATAAGAAAAACATACAATTATTAGAAATAACACATCAAAATGAGAAATTTAATTCTGCTTAACGTATAAAATGTGTCAAAATACGAAAAAATAAGATAAATCACCCTTGTGTCATTCTAAACCCGTTTAATGCAAAAGGTGAAGTTTTGATAGTGGATATGAAAGTGGATAATAGTACATACAACAGCTGAGTGTGAGGAACAGACCAAAAAGTTGTAATTTACAAAAATACATGTTGTTATGAACGTGATAGCCGTCACCATTCACTTTCACTGTAGGGAAAAGAGCAGCTTGGACAGCCTGCTAAATATCTCCTTTTTCATTACACAGAATAAAGAAAGTGAAATGAGTTTTGGAAGACACGAAAGCGATTAAACAATGACAGGATTGCAATTTTTGGCTGAACTATTCCTTTAAGACTAAAATCCACTGCGGTTAAAATTAATATACTATAAACAAACAATCTACGGCTCACCTTCTGCCCCCGCTTCTCTATTTTTCAGTGTTACAACTAGTCCAAGATAAAAAACTGATGATTTCAGCTAAGGATTGAAATAACCTTCAGCAGCAAGCACAGATATCAACATGCATCTGAAGAAGCTTCCTGATAACGATGTGGTTTTGGAGTACGCGAGCACTTTATTCGTTTTAATCAGTCAGCCACTGCTGTCTGTTCACAGATCTAAATTGAGAGACTGCCATTACGCTTCACCCGGCACTTCAATAACCGATTCTAATGATGATATATGGTAACCAAGCACCGATTTATCCAATACATCGGGCTCTAAAACTCAGCCCTCCATCTTCATTCAGCCACTGTTTGTAGAGAGGCCCGTCAATCAGGCATTGATGGGAGCCTCGGGGACCCGCGGTGATTCATTATTCAGACAATTTTATGATTCTCGATCAACGAGGCCTGGATGAGGCCCTCAAAGGCAGTCAGTAGTTCCCCTTCCAGTCGTTTGGTAATTCAAAATATGCACACAACGAAACCACGGGGCAGTAACTCTTACGAGAACTTCGGCCAATGCGAGACTAATGAAATATCTTTCGCTATGTTCCTCCTGTTGGGAAACGTCTCTCCGAGCTTGTAAGGCAAATTCTCTGAGATTGATCAGGTTGTTAAATATATCAAACGCTGTTTCACCTGCACTAAGAAGCGTTGATCTCTCTAATACTGGCTTAAAGGCGTTAATAATGCTGGAAGCTTGTTCGCTCGCAGGCTATTGGACATAAGGAGAGGGCTTCTGCTTTTGCTTGTTGCTTTCAAATGTGGTACATCAAAACACCAAAAGCTTCACGAGAGCTCTGTGCCATGGATAGCCTCAGATAAAATGAACAAGAACAGGCTTCTTGACACCTGTGAGTTAATTTGTTGTTAGTCTGCCCAGCCTGCATGGGAAGATCAATGCCGACTGCTCTTCGGGCCAGTTTTTCTGATGTATTATTTCATCTTCTGCAGCTCTGACTTTTCATTTGCTCAAGCTTTCATAAAGGCCCCTCAAGCAGAGTGTCTAATCGCCTGAATGCGGAAGAGTCACAGCTGGGCTTCACAACTTAGCGTGATCACTTCACCACTGGTGAAATATAAAGACATGATCAAATTAAAGGTCACTATTTCCTTACAAATTACACTCTTGCTATTATTTCAGATTATGACTAAGAAGTGACTTATTTTCAGCTCTCATCACAAATATCACACATTTTCCCCAACCTAGTCAAAAGTAGGGTTGGGTATCGAGAATCGAGTATCGGTTGGAACCGGGACTAACTTTTCGTTTTTCCCGGAATCGTTCAAAAGTTCAAATTTCTATTCCTAGTTTCGATATTCACAGTCCGCCGACCGGAAGAAGAAACCGCTGAACAACACCAACGAAGAAGCGTCTACCGGAAGTGTTGGCATAACCGCGCAAGTCGAACATGAGTAGCTTACGTCGGCGGTCCAAAGTGTGGCTTCACTTTTCTAAAAATAACGAAATCTCGACAAAATGCAAAATTTGTGACAAAAGGAGTATTTGTGACCGAAGGAGTATTTCCTTCAGAAAGACCGTTGGTTAGCAAGGTTAGCTAAACTTTTTTGACCCTGCCTCTTAAAAGAATCTGAATCGAGAATCTTTAGGAACCGGAATCGAAACAAGGAATCGGAATCAGAATCGTTCAAATTCAAACGATACCCAGCCCTAGTCAAAAGTACCGAATACTTCAGTTCAAATTTATGCAAGCGCTCATGGCAATTTTATTTAACGAAGGCCTTCTGAGGGTAATCTGTGCGGTATTGTCGTAAAAATATACATTTTTAAAACTTTATAAATGAAAATATCTGACTTCCGGCAACGATCGACGCACGTTCATGGGTGATGGAAGTCGGCGTATGCAGCGTTGGAACCGTTGTGACATCGCAACGTTTCCTACGCCACGTCTTACCTCGTACGCCGACTTCCATCACCCATGAACGTGCTTCGATTGTTGCCGGAAAGTCAGATATTTTCATTTATAAAGTTTTAAATATGTATATTTTTATGACAATACCGCACGTATTACCTTCAGAAGGCCTTTGTTTATCCCACTGGAGCCGGATGGATTACTTTTGTGATCCACATTTTTGGGACTTGAAGGAGCCGGACCCCATTTCTTCACATTATATCCACTGAAGGGTCTAAGACATTTTCTAAAATAACTGAAAATGTGTTCGTCTGAAACAAGATTGGCATATGCATCTCGAACGGCTTGAGGGTGAGTAATGCATGGGTTAAATATCATTTTTGGCCGAACTAACCCTTTAATTCAAAAGCATTTTTTGGTATCGAAAAATCACAAAATTGTCCAGGTCATGGGTTTAAAAATACAAACGCCTTGTAGTCCTTTGAATAAAACCATTGAAATTTTAGAATTATGTCAAACCTATTCCCCTCCAACCCATCAAGTTCTGATCAGATTGCAAAATAAAAATGGGTTGCGAATGGTGTTTCATGTTGACTTTAAATCTTGCCTGTTACAGTAGTGTTGAAGTCAGGTGGAAAGACTGTGAGTCAGTAATGAACGCATGATAATGTCTTTTCATAAACATCAGCGACCGCAAAAGCTTATTTTATCAACACATAAAGCTTGGTAGACACAAACAGCGGCCATTACCAATAGGCAGCCGTCACCAATGATGGCAACCATGGCAGATAACGTGAAATACACAGGAGAAAGTGCAGCCGTAAGCCTAAATCCAGCATCCGCATCGATTCGCAATCCAATTAAACAGAATAACATAAGATAAGGCACACCAGGCAATCTCCAAGTTCTCAAACTTGATTCTTCTGTTAGACCCCAATTAATACTCCCCTACCCTCTCGTCCTTTTTAAACGGTATCAAAGCCAGCCACCCTCAGCTGTCTCTCTCCCCTGAGCGCGAATATTCGCTTAATTATTTAAAGGATACTTACTGGTTTATTAAATGAATGGATTTAATTGAACTGAAGATGCTTTCTCTAATGTCCTGCCTGAGGGTTCCTTTGGCCTTCAAGATCTCCACAAAGTACTGGAGAAAAAAGAAAGAGACAGGAGGGAGAGAAAATTTAATTTTCAGACGCCACTCGTACATGACTCTTCATCTTACCGAGAGTGTCACCTCTCTTCGCATACCCTTGAGACAAAGCGAGAACAAATCTGTGGAGAGCCGAGCGTTTTGCAGCAATGACATCTCAATTACCTCCAACGGCGTAATAGGAGCTGCATATCTAACACAACTTCACTAGAGGTGGGAGACGACGCGAAGGAGGACGTGCGGTTTCTCGAAATAAGTTTTGATGGTCGACCGTTTAATTAGCAAGCGGCATTATAAAAAAAAAAATGAGACGGACCGTTCACTATGTTAGCATTTCAAACGCCAATGATTATGTTATAAACAACCTGTATGAGTGAGATTCAAGTGTATACTTGTAGTTACACACAACATAATCTACATAATACGCACAGAAAAGGCTTTGAGATCTCAGCGATCTTAAAGGTAAAACCAATTAGCCGCAAAATAAAAGCCTTGAATAGGTTATAAACCATGAATTTCAAAAGAATAGCCCTGCGATGGTGTCAAGGACCACTCAATAAATAGAAAACCTTGTGCTGTTGAAACTGTGAATAAAGCTCTCGAAGATAATTAGAATTTCAGATTTGTATTAATTGGGATATTCTAATGTTCAACACATTGCAACGAACGCATTATTCGGTTGCTGCTCTCCAGGATGACCGAGTCCAACCCTGACAAGTGTTTCTCCATCAGCGTATTGTTTGATAAAAGATCGGCTAATTCAGCCCATGGGCGTGTGTGTGGTGTTGGGCCTGTAGAGAGACTAACCGTGACGACTAGATCCAGCTGTTCACAGTATCTTTGTTCGCTGTGGACTAGCTCACGGGCTGTGCGGCTCCTCTTCCTCTCCCAGCGCTCCCGCTGCTCCTGAATGTTGCGGCTGCCCATGGGGGTGAATGGACTCGGAGCAAAACTCATGGCCGACCAGTTGAAGGTGCTGACTCCAGAACAGTGTTACTACCTACAATGCAGAAAATCACTATTAGAAAGCCATTACAATTACTGGTTGACCAATATCGCAATGTAATAACAGAAAGTGAAATAATAATAAATAATTTGCAGTTATGATCAACTTATAGAATCCATCAGCAATGGAATAAACATGCACATGCATTATTTATATATATATATATATATATATATATATATATATATATAATATAAATAATTTGCAGTTATGACCAACTTATATAATTAAATGTACTGTGTGTATATATATATATATACTGTATATATTTAATTGGTTTTGCTTATATACATTTTTTAAATAATTATATATATATACAGTGTATATTTATATATATATATATATATATATATGTGTGTGTGTGTGAAAAATAACTTTTTGTGAAGTTAAATTATATTATTAATTAAATGATTATATTTATTATATCCAATTATTTAATATAACAATAAATTAAATATTACATGTACAATTAATATTTAGATAAATAAAACAATGAAAAAGTTTAAATGCATTTATTTTTAATAATATAATAAACTATAATCATTTTTATTATATTTTTATATAATTTACTTAATTCGAAAAAGTACTTATTTGATACAGCAACCAATTCAATTTTAAACTTATATTTTAATAGATTTATTGCAGCCAATCAACCACATATATTTTGTTGAGCTCAATGATCAATTATTTATAAATCTGTTTTTAAAAGAATTTTTAGGCATTTTCATTATTTAAATGATTAGGGCATCGGAAATCCATATTTTGGCATTTGTAAATTACAGTCAATAATACGGTAATATAACCAAGCGAGCGCTATTGGCTGCAAAGACCAAGTATAAGGGACGACCAGCGATTCTGTCCCC
Organism: Cyprinella venusta; assembly: GCA_038021265.1. Lineage (NCBI taxonomy): Eukaryota > Metazoa > Chordata > Actinopteri > Cypriniformes > Leuciscidae > Cyprinella > Cyprinella venusta. The sequence continues at coordinate 8,070,065 of CM075885.1, forward strand.
TGTGAATTCTTAATGACACAAACAACATATGCAGAGGGTAAGCCACCAATTAAGGGAAGCCAAGCCAACACACATCCTCAACAACACACACTCTTGATCTATGACTTAGTATATGCTCTCTCTCTCTCTCAGCTAAGTAAAGTCTCTCCATCATGACTCCCTCCCCCAGCCAGTGGTGTTGTCCCTGGACTCCGGGGTGTCCTCTCTGCACTGCCTCATTAGTGTCAGCTCTAATGGAGCGTCAGGGCCAGAAAGAGGAACGAGACCAACACTTTAACAGCAATTAACCCTTGTTCCCTCCCGAGGGAGGCTGGCGTCAGCCCTTCTATAACACACTGTAAACAAGGCAGCCCGATCAACCCAAAAAGACTGAGAGGGCACACGAGCCGGTTTGCGTATGAGCATCCAAAAGGAGCGAAAGCACCAAGAAAGAAAAAAAAAATCCCATCCCATATGCCTTTGTGGTGCCGGTCCCCTTGTTTGTACAAAACCTCCATAAAAACGCAGCAAACGTGAAATGCATCCCCTGAAGTTCCACGTGCCCCATGAAGCCTCTGCTAAGTGCTGCATCTGAAGCCATGGTCCATTTTTACCAGCAACTTACTGTAAATTGCATCACTCTCCACACTCAAATAAGCAGTCAATTTCAAGAAATCTTGCAGCATTTTAGGCCCAGTGAAGCCAATTAAAAGCCAGGAAAAGGAGGACTGGGGTCAGGAGTACCTAGTTAAAAAGACTAAATATGGAGCAACCAGCAGGGTTTGTTTGCGTAACTCAGCACTAATATTAAATAAGACTGCTTTCTTTTGTTCAGTGGAATATGAAACGGAGAATTATACACAGACAAACTCTTGTTTTCTTAACACACTTGCATCTAAATATAGAGGTGTCGGGTAACACCTGTAAATGAAGCAGTCTAACATCATCAGAACAGGCAAGTCCACAGATCTGCCTCCCAGCAGAGCCACATGGAGCTGGAGTGCATCCAAATATTCCCACTCAATTTTACAGCTCTGATGGTTATGTTAAGATACGGTGTACATGATTTCACCAAGTACGTCATGTTCCTGGATCACCATCACCACAGCATTCTAATCCACCCATCAAATTTGAGGGACAAATTTCCATGCACCTTTTGCATGACTTAAGATTTTACTCATTTCCATGAGGTTTGCAGGTCAGGGAAGTATAACTGATGATATTTCTAGGGTTTTTAAATGTGGGATTCCTGAATAGAGTAAAACTTTTTGCATTTGGGTTCAGGTTGACACCAACAACAAAAAAGTCCAAATAGACCTTATTAACTAGCTGGATTTGTATTTATTGTATTTTTTCTTTGTGTTTTTGGCTCAGCAACATACTTCTATAGAGTCTTCTATATTTTTTTAATGAAATGAAATATGACGCGTCTCGTTGTGAAATTGTCTTTATAATCAGCTTGCAACTGTAAAAAAAAAATATTGTTGGTTTAACTTAAAAAAATAAGTAACCTGGTTGCCTTAAAATTTTAAGTTGATTGAACTGGAAAAAGTGAGTTAATACAATGAAGGAGATTGATTTAATCACCAGAAACTCAAAATAATAAGTTATCTGAATTCTGAACTAAATAAATGATTTAAGTTGATTTGACAAAAGAAAAAAATGTTGGGATAACAAATCATGAAAATATATATATATATTTTTTTTACAGAATTAACAGTAACACTTGACAATAAGGTTCCATTTGATACCATTAGTTAACTACATCACTAGCAATGACAAATATTCCTGAAGCATGTATTAATCTTATATAAATGTAGCCTACAACGAATGCATCATTAGAATCAAAGATTGATCTGATCATATGATTTAACAGACATGAACAGTTGTATTTATTTATTTCTTACCAGCATTAACAAAGTTTTATAAATACTGTAACAAATATATTGTTCATTGTTAGTTCATGTTTTTTTATGTATTAACTTAAGTAATTGAACATGTTGTAAAGTGTAACCGAATTAAGTAACGTTATATGAAAACAAACACACTTTAAACAAACTTCCAACCCTCATTGGTCTCAGGGTTCCCAAACAGAACCTGAGGGTTAACTAAACAAACAATGATGTTGACTCTATGAAAAGCAAAACTCGTCATGTCATGTCTCGTCAGTCCAGCGTGACGTTTCTTTAATCTGTTTGTTAAAACAAAACTCACTTTCGACTTTGGACAACTATTTTGAAAACAGAAGTTCAATTTATACACAAACATTACCAAGTCGACAATTTGAAAGCATTACAAAGGCAGTCTGCATTCCTTTCAGTCACCCCTTGCGACTGACACAATATTCCATATTAAATGTGACATAAATGAACTACTCAAAAAAGAATTACTTGTTAGCATAGCTTAATATAGAAGTGCACTTCTGTTTCCATTTGTCTTTTGGCTTAAACTATACTGTACAATATATTACTTCATAATTCAAAGGAAAGCCATTCAAATAAAATCTTTAATGTTTATAAAACGATATAGATTAGCTATATAAAAATAAAAACATTCCATACCTCTTGTTTTTCAAATTGAATACAAGCGCTCTTTCTTACGCTCTCAGAAGTTCCGGGTTTTCCTGCGCTCTGATTGGTTCTTTCAACCATCGAAACTGAGCCGTCCCCCGTGGCGTCATCAATACATTTAGTAGATACAGCGCTAGGGGGTCATTTCACGAAAAGGGCGTCATAGACTACTGGAAGTGTAAACCAAATACATTTATTTAAAAGTAGAAAAGCTGACTTCAACAAACAAACTATAATAACAATAATAATAGTAATAATAATAATAATTATTATTATATAAACAATCTTTGTCTTTTCCTCCAAGATGAAATGGCTATATATTATAATTACTATTATCCACTCATGTGTGTGTGGTTATATATGAAGAGTTCAGATGCAAAAGCCTCTAAGTGCCATTTGAAATTTTCTTCTAAAATGATCATTTTTATCAAGCTTGTATATTTAAGTTCAGTAATTTCACTTAAATGGCAATGAAGTTTACCTATTAATTGTCATTTAAGTGAAATTACTGAACTTAAAAATACAAGCTTGATAAAAATGGTCATTTTAGAAGAAAATTTCAAATGGCACTTAGAGGCTTTTGCATCTGATCTCTTCATATATATATATATATATATATATATATATATATATATATGTTTTTTATATATATAATCAATAATTGACATCTATATATTGCAAAAAAAAAAACCTTTCTTTAAAAAACGCGTACAATTTTATAGAATGACCCTGAAAAAAAAAAAACAACATATTATTATTGTCTGACCACAGGCATGTTTTATACCCAAGATTAAAACTTTTGTGAGTGGATAGATTATTCATGACAAGTTTGTTTACGATCATTAAAAGCAAGAAGGAGCGCACATGAGAAAAGTACTTATGTAATTATCTGATGCTAAACAGACTGTCAAACCTCAAACTTATGCGCCTTCAGAAGTGTCTGAGGCACATTAGGTGAATCCAACAGCTTCAAAGCTGAAAAAAAAGACTAAATTTATCTTCTAAATAAGACGAACCATTAATTTTACATTTAACTTCTGCATCTTAGGAGTTAAGAAAGGGAGTTTAGTCTATACTCCTGATGATTCATCTTAGGAAATGAAGGGAGGAGAAAACACATCTCAGCAAATTTCTGCTAATTATACAAGAGTGTTGGCAAGATGAAAGTGATGCCCCGTGATCAGGCTTGGCACAGTAATAGCCCCCAACTCCTTATAGACAGTCCCTCTAATATAAGAAAATCCATTAGGACTCGCAAGTTATAAAGTGCAACATCAACTTCTCAAACTGTATATGCTTCTCCTTCCTCTTCCCACAAACAAAAAGCTTGCAGCCCGACATCAGCGAGAACACTGACATCTAGTGTTGCCTGTGTGGCTATCTGAACGATTCCAGCCTCTGACCAACAGATTGTGCAGAAACCTGCTGTATAATAAATGACCAACAGGCATGATGTTATAGTCCTCTTGCATTAGGAACAAATAAAGCATTGAGCAAAGCATAAGGGAATTAAAATTAAACGAATTAGAGTTGTTGTGTATTGCACAAAA